>CM076581.1:451271651-451784151 GCA_034641835.2 Pinus albicaulis
ACAAGCTATTCTAAAAGTAGACCAATACAAGCTAAGCAAACCAGGAGGCTAAAATAATGAAAGAATCCAACCCAGAAGGTTCATCAAGCAAGGAGAAACAATGAAAGCGAACCAATCATAAATGGGACAAGGAAAACCAGACGATCCACAGCGGAGTCGCCAATTTGTTGAGGAGGTAAATCCCCTCTGCGGACAGAGGCGATCCCTACTAGCCCAGCAGGGGTCTAGCAACAAACAAACAATGCTATGACGCAAGCTCCTAGTTACGAAATGAAAGACTTGGGATAAGAGCCTACCTGGATTCCAACGCCAGATCTGAAGAAGAAGATGCCCCCGTCCTTCAGCCCTGGCAGATCACAATCCTTCCACGATCTCCGTGGACGAACACCTGCACACAGAAGAGACGAACAGATACATGCATAGGAACCAGCATACGTAACTAAATATCGGTCAGAAAAGATATTACTCGTATTAACATGATTGCAAAAGGAGTGGAACCATAATCATAGTCATCTATTAAAATGATAAACGAATAGAAGTTACAACCAAGTTCTGACGTCGCAGCTTCCTTCGAACGGGTCTCCGGTCGTCCACGTCTCGCAAAGCTCGCCAAGAAAAGGGAAACCTCTCCAGAGTCTCGTAACAACAGTCTCCTCGTCAATGGGCCTGTATAGTATAATTTTACAAAGACAAAGGCGCTGGGAATAGGGAGATGCAAGTCTAGTTTCAAGACTAGGCTTACATGGGCCCGAGCATGCTTATATGTGATGGGGAAGGAGGGAGTTGGGATCCCTATTACAGGGATTGGCCCTATCACAAGGAAGGTTCCATAGAAGGTGGCAAAACCACGTCCCTTCCATAGAACTCCCGCAGCCAAACCTCCCAACTCAAGATAGGCAATGGTTGTGAGTTTGTTTGAACTCAACTTCTGCCATCCATATTTAAATAGAGGAGTCTTTTACATCTTGTCCACTATCAGGAAATTGGACAAGCTTCATCTTCCAACTACAATGCAGATCCTATTAAGGGTTTGGTTTTCCTTGTAAGCTGCAGCAAGTGGAGGCTAGATCTACTCAGATCTAGGCCAATCTAGTGCCCCTTTTCAGTGGGAAAGGCTTCTATCCCGTTGGCAAGAGTGTTCTGGATCATTGGAGCTTCAGATCTACATCTTGGCATCAGGCCAAACTTTTCCTCAAGCCTACAGCGTAGTCCCTCTTCCAGTGCTGCGTTATCTGCAAAGGGGAAAGTTGCAGGGTGTTTTGGCAAAGTTTGAGGAGTGATCTCTAGTGTTGGGGATTTTCCCTTCACTATGGTGATCCATGGATTTCTGATCTATTCCATGTCATATTCAGATCTAATCTGAATTCTCCTGTGTCTGTCTCATAAATTCTGAATAGAGCTGCAGATCTTCTGCGTAGAATCTCAGATCTACTCCATGTACTTCATGATTTGCTGAAATCCCCAAGGGGAATGTAAAGTAAATACATTATAGTGTATGGATCTGTCATAGATCTGAATGTTCATGAATTATTTTTCTCTAGATCTAAGTTGTAATCTACTGCTACATTATACTCTATAAAATAACGTTGTCAAGCCTTTTGTAGTCAATACATGTGTTGCAGCACCTCTTTTTGAGGACTTCCTTCATAAAAGTCTTCCATTTTCTCTTGTACATTGTATGGGCCACATGATAGATATGTTTTGATGATTTATAAGTGATTATTGAACCTCCTTATTGGCCTCTTGCTATTACTCTTTTTAGCTGCGTTATTTTCTGAGCAGTGTTTTTTTGTATTGCTGCAGTCCCTTCCTTGGGCATTTTTCAAGCCATAGTAGGTGTGGGAGGTCTATTTACCTTACCTAGTTTGATTTGTTTATGTTCTCCTCTTGGATTTAGGACTTATATTTTTAGATATAAGGTATCCAAGGGTTGATTTGGATTTCTGTAGCATCCATTTCTGAAAAATGCATTTTTCAGACATGCATTGCTGACAGTCCCAATTCCGGGATATTACACAGAATACGATGATCAGCCAATACAGATCAACCATGAGAGTGAAGAAGAAAGTGCAGAAAATTGGGAAGTAAATCATGGATCTCTACCTCTTTGTTTTGCTTCATTTTAGTTCATAAAAAAAAACTTTAATGCAATAAAAAATCATTAGTCTTTAGAGATTTTTATGGACAACAAAGAAAACAATGAATTTCTTTATCAGGATTATTCAATTTCACAATTACAGTTATCAAATTCCATTGAAATACCTGTTCAGATGACACATGAAAGTTATTCACCAATGAGTTTTGAATCATTTCAATTTTTAAAAGAAAATATTTACAATATCTCCAAAGCAACAGATGATCAGTCTACATAAATCTATGAAGTATCATTGAAACCCATATCCAATAGGATGATCAGTCTACAGAAATCTATGAAGTCTCATTGAAACCCATATCCAATAGGTTGCAACAATCCTTCCAAGTTTTTCATGATCCAATAGCTATTGTGTTGGATAATAAATGCAGTCAAAATATTTATACTTTAAATTATTATGAGCTTCAAAATCAAGATGATAAAATTTTCCTCAAACAAACATTTCCATCAATAGAAATATCATCACAAATTTTATCTGAAAGTTCGCAGGGAAATAAATATGAAGATAACATTTCAGTTTCATGGTATGGAGGCCATTAGAAACACATGTACAGTTGCTTAGAATAGTTTAACAGTTGTACATACACTTTGGAAGATCCTTTTGTACAGTTTACAGAGTCAACAAAGGAAATTGAGTATTTCCTCATCTTTACATCTGTTGACAAGTTTCTAATGGTTTGCAGAATTACAGTTTTGACAATCAACAAGTACATGCAACAAAATACCTCAATGTATATAATGCTTGAATGGTTGCATTAGCTCTTTCATTTTACCTAAACTAGCAGTTGGACAACTGATTAGAGTAAGTAGGTAGAATTTCAGTTTATTTCAATTTCAGTTTTTAAGAAAGTATTGAAATAAGTCATTAAGATTCATAACTAAGAAGAAGTCTCTAAGGTCTTGATGATTTAGTAATCTAGTTTGAAGGTTGAAACACCTTTTAGTTTCAAAACAGTTTTAAGTTTGCAGAAAAGTTTCAATTTCAGTTCAATATTTTCAATCATAGAGATTATACAACAAAGCATATGCATGCTTAGGATTGGCCCAATGGACCAGGCTACTAGTCGACGGTGTTCTTGACATCTCACAAGGAGATGCCATCCCCATGTGAAGCCACTGTTAAGGTCCTATAATAATAGGATTCATAATTTTGAATTTGCTATGTTAAAAATCTTGTAATATTGTACATACCTTTTCTTTCTGCAAATTTTTTCCCATATTTAAAAAAGGAAAAGAGGGTAAGTCCTAAAAGAACAATCAAAGGAAAAAAAGAAACAAAGAGAACAAAGAATATTAAATATGAACCCCACTAAAATGGATCATGAAAGTGTTGCACGTTCAAATGCCACTATTATTATTTTACTGCAAAATAAAGATTATGTGCAGCTTGTTCAAAATACCATAATCCATGGTAAGTCAAATAGCTTAATCTTCATTTTTTAATGCTTTAAATTTCATGTTGTTAGATAGAGAATAAAGATCTAGCCAAACAGTTTAATCTTGGCAGATCAGTATTTAGGTAGAGAATAATAAGGAGCTCAATAACTTAATTTGAGCCCTTGGAAGAAATAAGGATATAATTAGTTAGTTTTCCGTTTTAAAAAGAAAAATGAATAAGGGTCTTCAGGCTTAAATACACCCAAATGAATGAAGAAAAAATGCTATGATAAAGAAGGGTAGGCAAAAGCACTTTGGAAAATCATGGAAAGCACTGATGATTCATTTCATATTTCTAACATCCTCCTAAAAACACTTTTCCCTTGTAAAAAATCCCTCCCCCTTCATTTTTTACCCTTTTCCTTTTACTAATACTCATTTTCCCCTTTGTTTAAATAATTTTCTATCCTAAAAATCCCTTTTCCCTAACTAATTCCACCATTTCCCTAGCTTAAAAACCTCATTCTCCTTATTAACTCCCATTTTCAATTAAACAATGCAAAACCCACTTTTACATAAAGTTTTTATTATTTAATATATGTTGGGTCAATTGTAAATACCCTCCCCGATATTACTTTAACTCATTCCTAATCAATTACTAACATCCCACCATATTATTTATTAAACCACCTTAGTATATAAACCCTTCCATTTAAATATTATATTAATTCCCGTTTAAAATATATCCCTAACCCATTATATACTAAAAACCCACATCACTTTAAAATCTATATATTAAAACTTCCGCTATTATATAGTTTGTATATTTCATCATCCCTTTATATATTATATCCCGAATTTCATATATTAACCCATTAAATTTATGTTATCCGATTCCCCTTTATAAACCTAACCTCCCATATATAATTAAGACTTTACTTTATATTTTATACCCCTCCACATGAAGTTTCCCCGGTCCCACCGATCATAAACCCCAACTCAATTGTTAACCGACCGATCGTCACTAGCTAATCCAACGGCTCGTGCTCCCTTTCGCAAATCTCGATTGCCCATTCTTTAAAACATCCAAAGGTTGTGAAATGAGCAGTTTCTGCACCCTCTCCCCTTGCCACGTCTCGATCTTGTGTTATATCACATTCTCATCCTCGAAACCATTAATCGGTTTCCTCCTGTGTGAAAACCACCAAAGCCACTCTTAGCCCCTGCGATAGACCCTCCTGAAAACCACCATTCTGCCTTTTGCGATGCGCTAAAACCACCTTTCCACTCCAGCACTGTGCGATAAGCCAACATTATTTCAAAACCTTGCAAATGAGTTATATTTGCGAATTTCGCAAATAAAACCAAACCATTACCAACTCGAAATTAAAACCCCACTGCAGCTCAACTCATTTCACAGTCTCTCCCCATCCCCGAAATCCATTATCACTTCTCGGTGAAACTGTGTTTCATTAATCACTGGTTTATTTTTGCAGGTGATCATACAAATACCTAGAAAAACAATTTTAATACTAGTTAATTACTTATTTGCTCCAGATCCTCAGGAAATATATTCAAAGGCCTCATTTAAGCAGCAGTTTGTACAAAACTAAAACCAACAATACAACAAAGAAAGGATAATTTACACAATAAATTGGTTTTAAACAGAGATGAAAACACTTTCCCCGGCAACAATGAAGTTTATCTGAAGTAAAAGTAAAAACAGTTAAAAGAACAGTAAGGTTAAAAGATGAAAACAGAGCAGCAAGGGACATTTTCCAGAAATTACCTGTTTAAGTCATAGTTTTGCAGAAACTATTGTGGGCAATCCAAGATGAATTTTGAAAAAATGGAGGAGGTTTGTGTTCCTAAGAGGCCAGTTTACCAAAAACTGTCTCACTTTTTACACAGGTATTACAGAATGAGAAATAAATATACATCTTCATAGCCTAATTTTCAGATTGTGCAAAATCCTTTTTAGACATATTTTTGCAGAGTATATTGTGAACAGCTGGAACTGAATTTTGGAAAACCGAGATAGGTGTATATGAATAAGATATTTATCTACAATAAATTCTTTCACTTTTTACATATCTATCTTGGATTGAGATATACAAAGGTATCACTAGACCCCAATTTTGCAGAATTTCTGGAGAAAAATGCATAAAGGAAGGAGGTAGTTAGTGACTTGGAAGCCTCATCATCAACTAAGAGTTGCTATCAAATTCGAATTTCTCTTCTTTGTCATCATCAATCCATAAATGTAGTGCCAAATAGATTCATTAGTTTTGAGTGTCCTCAATTTAAGTTCTATTTATGTAATATAGTTTGAGATATTTGTAAACCAATTGTGATATTTTTTCAAGCTATTCAAGTTTAGAATTTGTAAAAATACCGCATCATTTGAAGTATTGAGGGTGGATGAATTGCTGAACATTTCTGTAGTTGCACTATTATGAACCTAAAGGTTTTTTGTACCAATTTCAAGTCAGCAGACTCCACACTTATTTTGGCCTCCATTAGACTTTGATTGTATTGCGCCACTAGATTAGTGTTCCCACAAGGTCACAACAGCTAAGCAGTCATTCTCTAGAAACCTGCTCAAACTTAACAGTGAAGGAAGCCACATATTCTATCACCACACCTAGGTATTCCTCAACTTTGACTCTAGATTCCTCCTTCTGAACAACTTTAGAGATCTCCATGATAGAAAATACTCTGTCCACCACATCTATGGGCCTCAACTCATTGAGCAACCTCTCATTCACAAAATGAGTGAAATTTTGGAAAGAATCGGAGTTAATTTCATCGTCTTTTTGCTGAGAGGATAAAAAACTCATAACCTTTGATTAAAATTTTATGTTCATCCATTAAGGTTATGTAATCCCAATTTGTTTTCATATCTGCTATGATTTCATCCAAGACAAGTTGCTTGGCCTGCAAGAGGGACATGTTTACTTTAAGCTTGCACTTTAGATAAGAAATATCCTAGTTTATTGCTTGTAGGTTCTTACTAATGATGTATGCATTTGTAATAGCAGTCTCAAGCTGCTTTTCATTTTGAGCTAGGCTTCTTTGGGCTGCATCCAAATAATTTTTCACCCTTTTGAGCTCCCCTTATGAAAGTTGCAGTTCAGTAAGGGTCTTGGTGAGTTGTTCAGTGGGGTTTTCGGGATCTTTAGGTACAACTGTGTCTATTCTCATTTGTAGCTTTGCTGCTTGCTACTTGCTGCTTGAGGGATACTATTTCATTATTCCTTTCTATTAGTTCTTTGGCCTGGATTTGCTTCTTTTCTTCCACCTGTGCAAGTTCTTTAGATTGCACAGTCTCACTACCTGGAATCTTCAGTTTGTGCCGAAACTCCTATATTTTTGCTTTGGAACTTTGAAGAAGGATTTCAAAGGAATATTTTTATTTAATATTTACCCCTAGCTTCACAATCATATCCTCGAATATCTCATTCTGCATGTGTAGAGCTCTAGAGTTAGCCATTTCTTATTTCAATATTGTTGCAGCCTTTTCAAGTAGCTTCTTTGCCTTGTTGAGAGTCATTTCATTTATGTTGAGATCTATATAGCATCTTGCCTAAGTTTCCTGTGGAAATTTATCTTATTTGGAACGGGAACACGTGGCAAATCCAAAGAAACATCAAATTCTTTGAAATGAGAACCTGAAGGCAATCACTGCATCAATGGATGCTGCAGTGAGAACATCATTTGATTTCTATCTAAGTCCATAGAAAATAAAAGTTTGGTATGATAAGGGACTGAATGAGATGGAATTTTCTACTGCATCTCTTCCCTTAAATTCTTGTTTCTTTCTTCAATGGAATTTAAAGTAGGCTAACTTGACTCAGTAACAGTTTCACTTCCCTTTGAGCCTAAAATAACTCCCTCTAAAGAGGATGAGGCAACAATTTTTAATGGGTCCTCCAAAGTCACTTGGGAAAATGGTTTATATACCCTTGTTTCCACTAACATGGTTTCAAGTTTTTCTTCTTCTGCTTCTTGGGATTTTTCCTTTTTACCTATGGGTGAAATCCTGAAGTTGGGAAACACTTTTTGGCAGATGGCAAGAATTTGGGTGAAATTTTTAATTTCTTGTTTGAGAAAATAGGCAACTCAATTTCTCGACTGAGAGTTTTTAGAACTCTCATCCAAGAGATTTTTAATGTTTCACTCGAGAGTTTGATTGGGCTTGACCAGAGTTAAAATACTCTCGGACGAGAGTTAAGTATTTTCTCGTCTGAGATTTTTATATTGACATAAACTCTCAGGTAACCTCTCGGCCTAGATTTTTTTTAACTCTTGTGCGAGAGATTTATTCTTATAAAAAAACCCCAAAATCCTGTTTCCCCTGACATTCTACAACTCTGTACACTAGAGAACTGTCGTTTTCGCTAGAGCACTGTCATTTTTGAGCCACCGTGAGCACCAACAACAAATTGGATAGATTCTAGCTAGGTAAGTCTCGAAAAAGACTTTTTTTTTAAGGTAAATTTTATTATGTGGGCTACGTTCTCATAGCCAAATGCATCCCTTCCATTTCTAGAGTTAGTTTCAGAGCCTATAGAGAAGCGGTTCAAGAGCCATAATAGGATCCCGATAGCTTCCATTCCCTTAGCTATAGATTCACCAACATATGATACAGAATCACCTCTCAGAGGTGTTAGTGTCAGTATTTACATACTTCCACCAGGGATCAAAACACATTTTTCATGTGCACATTAGGTGTCCTACATTATAGAATTTTCAATCATTCCACTAGGTCATGATATAAAATTGTTCCACTGGTGGTTGTCCTTTTCAAGTGTCCCATTTTCCCTTCACAAGTATATGCTTGCTGACCCTCTTCCATGTCCTCATCATGCTGAAAACAAGTCTGCTCTCATTTCAATTTTAGTCAAAATCACTAATTGAGTCAATTTATTTCATTTCTCATTAGGTCACTAGGGTTTCATTAGGTCAAATCATTGCATTGTCTCATTTTCAATAAAGGGAGGCAGAAGGTGTGAAGGTGACCCAGAATAAACTCATGATTTGCTTCAATAAGTTTAAATGTAATAAGTATTCAGTCTCTCAAAGGCTGCCAATCCAGAGTCCCACATGCCAACACATCAAATGTCAAAGGGTGCTCTCTTTTCCCAAGGGTGCCCAAGTCATCATTGTTCACAAGCACTAAACCCTAATTTCCTCTCCCACAGAGCTAGGTTTTTCTATGAAAAAGAGGCATATGAGTAGAGGAGTGATAAGGGAGGACATTTCAATAAGTATGAGGTGATTCCAAATCATAAGATCATGTCTCCATTATTTTTAAAGAAATCATTCCAAGTGTCAAGTCATTTTCCACTCATAGGGCTAGTTTTTCTTCAAACTATGTTTCTGACCAAAAAATGATGAATTTGACAATAGTGAGAGAGGGTTTTGTCCATAATAGGTCAAGGAAGAAAAAAATACTTTAGATTTTACATAGGTGTCATGGTTTTATAGAAATGTCAAAAATACAAGTGCCATAGGAGAGTTGCTGCACTTCTGGAGTGACCTTTGAAAATAATTTTTTCTCATAGCTAGAGTGTCCAAATGACTTTCTTGATGAGTCAAATGATAACTAGACAGAAATATATTTCCAATGAGCTATCATGAGCTTAATTTGGATTTGAGGAAGGCCTCCAAAAGTTTCCTGCACCAGCACTCTGCATTTTTTCACCTTCATTCATCACTTTTTGACCAGTCTTGGGAAAATCATTTTTTGACTAGGAAAATGAACTCCAAACAGAAAAAAATGTATATTTGGAAATTATATAGGATAATATTTCCAACGAGATATCTTGGGCCCAATTTTGACATAGAGAAGGCATCCAAATGTGGTTTGCAAAACAATTCTCCTTGGCGTTGCGTGTTTGCGTAGTGGCATTGAGCGTTTGCTCGAAAAATCCAGACCAAAATAAATTGGTGCTATGTGTTTGTCTTGGCGATGTGCATTTGCACAGGGAGGGTTTTGAAGAGTTTCACCACCTCCAAAAAGCTCAAATATCCTCCCACTTTCTTCAAAATGATTTAAATCAGTAAGTACACTCTAAATCACCTCTCTTCTCATATATTTGGTGTTCTATTAAATATTTGAAGTGTTTATTGCTATGAAACCCTAGTTTTCATTTCATTTTTCCATTTTCATTCATATTTTCCATATTCATGTCCCTAAACACATATCAGTCAAAGCTATAAGATCCTATGGTTTTATTAGACCTAGGTTATCATTTACATTATCACTTCGTCCATTTGTCAGAGCTTCTCCTTTCAAATTCATATTCCCTTCATCTCATTCCATTTACCCTAGGGTTTTCACTAGCCTAGGCTCCCTTACATATTCCCATTTCCTTCATTTTCCCACACCTCCATTCACTTCACACTCCTTCATTTCATTCATCATATCCCTAGGGTTTTGAACACCAAATACACCATGGCAACCTAGCAAAGGTGAAATTAGCAAGCCTAAGAGGGCTGATTTGGGCACATTGGTACATACTTATTAGAGAGGTCATAGGCACCTGTTTGCTTCACTTGGAGTGAAATGGGCCATGCATTCTTCATCAACACAACAGGTTGACAAAGGAAAGGAAAATGTAATAGAGGCAAACATTGATGATGAGGAGGGAAAACATGAGATAGAGCATGAATTCCAATTGATTTACCTAAGTGAGGAAAATGAGGACAAAATCACCAATGTAGTTCTTAAAGGAAAAAAAGCATGGTTTGAGAGGGTCAAAAAACACTTGGATAAGCTCTTGGCCAAGGCTCAAAAGGACAATGACATTTAGAGGAACATGGCAAAGCATTACGCCATGAGGAACAAAATTGCAAGGGCCAAGCTCAAACGAGCCCATGCAAAAATTCAAGCTTTGACCGACAAAAAGGAGAAGGAGAGGTTAGAAATACTTGCTGAGGTGTCTATTCATGCCTCTAAACATTGATCAGCAAGTAACCTCACAATTTTGGACAAATTTTGGCACATTTGGCACTTTAGTGAAAATTTTGGTTTTTGGGCAATTTTGGCACACAAAAATTCTGCCAAACGCGAAGCGTCACTGGTGCTGTGCTCTTTTTTGGGGAATCCAATGGACAAATGGTCAACCATCATGTTCATAATGATGAGGGCATAAAATATAGCAAGTTTCAGAAAATTTGGAGGAGAACTGATCCCTCAAAAGTACAAAAAACCACCAAATTTTCATGGTTCTGCCTCCTTTTTCACCTTGGCACTGTGCGTTTACCAGTATTGGGAGAACATGTTTTTGACAGGGCATATGGACACCATTTTGGAAATGGGAGGCATATTTGGAAATTATACTCAGATTGATTTCCAATGAGTTTTCATGGAGCTGATTTGGACATCAGGAAGGCCTCCAAAAATTTGCCTGCAAGATAGGCTATTTTTCTGTCATGGCACTGCGCGTTTACCAGGAAAATGTAGTTTTCATCATCTTCAGCAAAATTTTGAATTTTTGACTTTTTACTTGGAAAATGAGAAAATAATTGATGTAAATGGTCGTGGTGAATGTAAATTTCATGTTTTGACTTTTATATACGGTAGATACATTAGATAAGTCCTCTAGAGGTCAAATGAATCAGTTTCCTCTCTTTTAGAGGCAAATTGTTGAGTTTTCCTAGTCTTCAGATTCTTGTTTGGGAGTAGGTGAAATTGATACCTATCTCATGGATTCGACTACCTGAGGCTAGGGAGAGTGGCTTTGAGGTATATTTGATGTATTTTCCCAGCCATTGTAATGGTGGGACTCACTTGGAGCTTTGGCATCTCAAGAGACATATTTGTATCAGTTTGGCTTGGACATTAATGATAAATTTGCAGCCATTTCTTTGGGATCCATGTGGTATGTAGTTTTTGACATATTCATCTTTGTGATCATTTGTATGAATGTATTGTAAGCTCATAAATTAATTTCATGTCTATGATATGCTTAATTTCAAGTTGAAAGGAAGAATTCATGTTTCATGCTCTGTTTTGGAAAATTTAGCATAATTTGTTTATTTTATTCAGTTTAGATAGAATTCATCTTGTATGCTATTCCTAACTCCTCACCAGTCTCTTCACCTCAACATAATCATCCTTTGAATATCAAACCTTCTACCTACCTTGCCCCTCAAAAACCCTGCAAATTTTGACATAATTTCCTTGTCCTAGCTGTCTGACTCCTCCTGATCCAGTAAAACCCTACACAATCAAAAATCAAATCCCTAAGATAATATAACTAGCCTAAAATATTATTTCCTTAGTCATCTTGGTTGTGATCTATATGGAGAGAACCCTCTCTTGGCCTAGTAGGGCTAGCTACTTGGCTAAGCATGGTTTGAGGTTACCTCAGAATTGCCTTTCTTAGCCTGAGGTTCAATTCGAGTGATAACAAGAGGCACACATATGGAACATGAGAGAAGGAAGCATCTATACTGGTTTCGGGGCCAACAACACCTCTTACAGTGAAAAAAAATAGTTATAAACCCACATTAATATCATAACTACCAGCAGCACCAAAAGAGGCAGTCAAAAAACCCCTCACAGAGGTATGAAAAGGAGCCGTGCTAATTCCATTTGGAGAGCTCACAACATCTCTTCTAATTATTGTTCCAGAATAAAAAGAAGCAAGGGTGGTGGAATCTCGCTTAGCATACCCTCTTGTCTCAGCTTCCCCTCGCAAAATTCCATATCCAATGGAAATCACAGAATACAAAAAACGAACGCAACCAGATCTACAGGTGCTCTTTGCTATGTATTACATCGTTCATCGTTCATTGAAGCATTTTGAGTTTCTCCACGAAGTTATTGTGCCATTTAATAAATTGTTTGAAATTATGAAACCTATAAATAAATTTACAAGGCCTCCCACCTCTGAAGGTATGTGCCTGCAGAGCTTGTTATATCACTCATTTAAATCTTCAGCTCACACCTTGCCTTATAGTCACTCATTTAAATCTTCAACTTACACCTTGCCTTACAGTCAGGGTTCTAGGACAGAGTAACTCACTCATTTAAATCTTTGGTTGGAATTAATGAGAAAGGAAAAAAAATTGAAATCGTGATGGTTATTCACGGGGTTAAGTGAATAACAGGCTGCCATACTAGGGGAGGTGCTTCTGTGTGAAGTTTCAGGTTGGTAAGAACCATTGTATTTTCCTGTATGCCTCTTGCGTGGAGGATTTGGTTCACGACTGCAAATTTGCTGAGGTTTGAGAGGCTAAACGTGGAATTCATGGAGGATAGCAGGCTGCCATACTAGGGGAGGTGCTTCTGTGTGAAGTTTTAGGTTGTAAGAACCATTGTCTTTTCCTGTACACCTCTTGCATGGAGGATTTGGTTCACTTGGAGCGGTTAGGTTTCGTATTTTGTAAATGTTTGTAGCTTCTCCACCCAAAGAGACATGTCCATTCATACATGGAAAAACCATTATATATTGCCAATTGAACTCTTCTAGTTTTTCATTGATATTTTCAGTCAAACAAATTAGAACACTTTAGTTAAGAAGAGAAAAACAAGTTCAGATCTGAGTTACTAAAGGAGGAAGAAAAATTAAAGATAATTGTCTCAGATTTTCTCTATGATTGGATCTTTGGATTTATCTCATTAATTATTTTTCGGACCTGTGGAGGATGAATAGTTCTGTGGAATTTTGGGTCTGCAACTAGTACTATACCTTGGACCTGTAGCTAGTTCTATGAAATTTCGGGCCTGCAACCAGTAACAAAACTTAGATATGCACCAGACCTCAGTTTTGTGGCTTGTTCTGTGGAATCTTGTTTTTGTAACCAGGATCATATTTCAGACCATGAGGTAGATTTTTTAGTACACTAAATTATCCTTAATCTTTCTCTTCAACCCACTTTCTAGGCATACCTTGAGCATACATTAAGGCTCTCAAAAATATTATTGGATGCAATTACTGGAGTTTACAAGTAAACTTTGATCAGTCCCTGAAGTGTATTGAAGAGTCCTTTTTGAAAGCGGGCTTGGAACAATCCTCTGAATATTTTTGAAAGGAATTGTGGAAAACAACCTTGATTGTGAAGTTGATAGACACTAAGAACAATATCATTTGGAGTAGTTGAATTACTATTTAAGGGAATATTGTTGAGCCCTAGTACAATCATCATTGAGAAGAAAAGTAGCATTCCTTGTGTGCGCAATTGTGATTAAAGATCTAGAAGACATAGTTGAATACCTTATGGAACAACCTATTGAAGAAAGTTTTGGCTTGTCTTGAAACATCACCAAAGAATTATTGAAGGATCTTTGTAGTTTTCACCCTTGAATAGATGTCGCCCTCATCTTCATTCTCTTTTATAATGCATTGAACTGTACTATTGAATTGCGTAGCATATATTAACATGGTATAATATTTAATATCATGACAAAAACTGAATTACATGGCAAGAAATAAATAGGACAATAATTATTTCATTGAGTTGAAATGTTTGTCCTCTCGACACTCATGTTAAGAAGCCATTTTGAAAACTACAGAGGTCAATAATTGGTAAGTCAAAGAGTTTCTCTTTAACTCAATTAAATATAGTGAGGCTCATAGGTACAACACAAAATAACCAATTTTGGATTCATTTGGATAAGATGACCAAACAATAATAGTATAATTCAAATTCCTATTTCTAGGGTTGAAATATCTAAAGGATAAGCCTCTATGATCAGAAATGGAGGATGTTGTTATTGAGTGTTTATAATTGAAAGTGGTATAAGAACCAAAAACCATTTCTATGAAAGATGAGGCATGTAAAGTTAAAGTTTTAAATTATTACCTTCTCAATTGAAAAATGGAACAATATGAAATTGGATCAATCAAGGACCCTGAGCCCATTAAAATTCATTCCCCCAAGGAGGAATTATCTTTATCGAAATATCAAACAAGGCTTGCATGATCACAGTGAAAATTTTGAATGCATCATGGAAATGTCTTGGAGGAAATCCAAGGGGAATCAAGGTTAATTAGGTAGTAATAAACCCTAGAACAGGTGGTATGGTAGAATCTGGTATTCATACTCATGAGAAAAACTATATATCGCACCTATTACTACCTAAAGGAAAACCTCGAGGGAAAAAATAAACCCAAAAGTTTCATGACATATGTTGGTATGGATCACAAAGGATACAACATAACCCGTACCAACATTTTCGTAGATAAAAACAATGCCACAAGAAGGTGAACATCAGAATAAATATAGGACTAACATGCATGTATATGGGAAATCACATGTTTGAAATAGAATTTCAAGAACTAATAGTGTCTCAACATACTTGCAGAGAAACGCGCACATAGTTTATTTGTATCATGCCGATTGGTAGATTGAAAACCTTATTTTATGGCATGCATGTAAAATGTGTTCAAGTGTATTCATCAATTTGGCCTCAAATTAATGCCTAAATGATTGGTTATAGTCAAGAAATGTAACCTTCAATGCTTCATCATGGAATATAACTATATCCATTTCTACTCATAATGATCCTGCACAGACAACACAAAATGACAATATTGTGGTGCATAAAGGGATTATATAGGGGTCCACAGTAGTATCTCTCTTTCAATCCATTTTTTATGTTTCTAATATTATACTTTGGTTACAAATATATATGACCAATGTAATTTTTTTGCAAGAAGAAGAGAGGGGGAAAGAATATTAACCTATGTGGAGGAGAATGGGATCAAGTTGAAAGCATCAAGCTCTGATTGCCAACTAGCCAAAAACATTCCTTGCAATGCATCTCTTCCAAGATAATAATCTTGTGGGGAATCAATGTTAGCTAAGAGTTTATCATGAAGTTTGTGCAATTAGGGTTTTCACAAGCCAGGACATTATCTTCATACATGCTTCTAGGGTAATTTAGCAATACCAAAGGCACAACATCACAAGTTGGTTGTATGATCACTTTAATGCAAATAAAGCACAAAGACAATTGCCACACATTTTGCAAGGGTTGAGATCAATTGTCATATAACGACTCCATATAGATTCCCAAGGAATCATGTCTACCAAGTTGGGGAAAGTCGATATTGGTCTTAAAACTCATCTACTTGATGAAAAATGTAGTAGCAGAAAAATGTACATTCAATACAACAAATGAACATCAAAAATATATTCATCATCTCATGAAATCCTCCATAATTTTGCAACAACATTGGAAAAAAAACATTTAGGATTCAAAATAATCATCTCTAATTTCCTCATAAATTCTCTTCTCTCATAATGTAAACATTTTTTATAATAATCTCAATAGAAATGTTAAGATTGATTGCACATGTGAGAGTCATTAGAAATTAGAGTCAAGTTGTACAACTGGAGGAACGATTGACCCACCTTAGTTAGTGCCATGAGATATTATGCCATGTACTATTGTCGAGCCCTTATATGTGAAGGAGCCATAGTACCTGTTATCCATTGGTTGATGACATGACTGTTGATTGATAATTTGTTTTCTAATTTGTTTATGAGGGGCAGAAATTTGATTTGATACTGTAACAAAAATGGCATCAGGTGAGCCCTCTAGAGACCCCTCCATGAGAGGAGGATTATCAGGTACATTGGTTGTTTAGTTATGTCATGTTTTCAAGTAGATTATATTTATTGTTCGTTGTGAAAAATTGATTAATGTGAGATTTGTTTGTCCTGCACAGGTGGACGCACTCATATGACTCATGTGCCCAGACACCAAATCGAAAAAGAGGAGCCCCATAGAACTGTTCCCATTCATCCCCAATTTCATAAAGCCCATTCTGAGGGGTATATTATACACAATATAGGTACACATTAGATCAATTTCTAGTTAAAATGTTCAAGTTTACGTTATATTCAATGTTGAACATGTGAATTTTGTTTTTCAAATGACATGTGTTTAATGTGAAAACATTATGCTCCATAGGTGCAAATGTAGGAGTTGGGGTTGACCCTATTGCTAGTGAGGGACAAAGGATAACAATGTCTCAACCTCTGGCATCCATCCCACACTTGGATAGTTCTCGTTCAGGTAAAATATAAAGGAAAATTTATTGTTTGATGTATGTTTAATGTGAAACTTATTGTGTGTCTCATGTACTTGTGTTATAAAGCAATTTAATGTTTTGTACAGTGGCTAGTAGAGACCTTCATTCCTCAGAAGGGAACAATCCTAGTATGAGCGAAGAGGATGAGACAGTTTTTCCATGAGGTATTTTCAAATGACCAGACAAGCTTTTTAAATAGATTTTTTCCTTGTAAATTATTTAATTTTTAATATGTGCAATAATTTAACATGTTACAGGTGGTGGTCGTCACCCTCCTAGGGGGAGAGCTCGTAGGGTTCATGAGTTTTCTCGAAATCCAAGCTATGATCCCCTTTACAACCATACCGGTGATATTCCTGAGCAGATGCCTTGGGAAGATACCATCTCCTTACTTACTGTTGATGGGATGAGAAAGCATTCCTCAAGATTGCGCAATGAATTGCAAAGTTGAAATCTCTCTGCCCCTATTCGAGATTGTCTCCAAATTGTTTTGCACAATTTGGAAAGTTTGATAGATACTTATCGTGGGGTTGGACCATCAACCCAAGTTTTTTTTTACATGATGCGTAGGAGGAGAGCGTCAGTGATTGGTATCCACTCCTACAATGAAGTTAAAAGTAGGGTCACTAAAGAAATGGCCTGGTCACTATTTGACTTGTGGCCTAAAGACAAAAAATGTCTGAAGATTGCAAGATTCAATGATCCCAATATTTCACATTATATTTATGAGAAGTTCCTGTATGCATACGGTAAGTTCCCAAATAATGATGAGGTGCCGCAATATTTTGTTAGGATATTGTATGCTCAATTTTGAGACCACATGGACCCTAAGTATATAGATACGGGGTCCAAATTCTATGGAGCTGGAAAAGGTAGTACATATGAACGACTTGATGCTATGCGAGATGTTGGGTTTAGGCCTCCAACACCTCGTTTAGCACATCGACCAAATAGGGTAGTTACACTTCCAGAGGAGTTAGCCCTTATCTCCAGTGTTGCATCACAGATGAGGGAGAAGATACAAGTAAATATTGCAGCTGCTTTAGGAGTGGTGGAAGTCGGCTTAGGGAAAAGCCAACCTTCATCTAGTGAAGGAGTTAGCTCATTTGTGATTATTCCAGATGACGTGTTTATGGAGATGGAGTGAGATGAGCTTCTGGAGTATGCATCCTCATGTAGATACCACTATGAGCGAGCCATTAAACAACAAATGAACACCATGTGCAAGGTATGTACAATCATGTTTTGATCTATTTTAAAATACACATTTATAAGGTGAGCTAGAGTGCATGTAACATGTTCTTTTGGTGTATATACATTTAGTCTCCAAAAAGTTAAGCCAATATATTTATTTAGCTTGTGCAGTTTACAACATTCTTAGAACAACATTGCTTTGCCCCTGATCCTCATCCTATATACTATGGACATGATCATGTACAGGTGCCACATTCATTACTATCTATCTATATTTTTGAATTTCAAATTGAAAATTAATTTATGTCACATAATTTTATATGGTATGAGTCTTAACATTATGGAATTTTTAAGTTAGCGCTACACATGAAGGGCTTCCCGAAGACATGATACCTTCATATGTTCTAGTGGTCTCACACGTATTATCTATCTAGATTTTTACGTTAAATTTCAAGTGACTTTAAGGTGAACAAAATTTTGTATGGTGTGCCTCTTAAAATTATTGATTTTTTAGGTATGTGCTACGCATCAAGGCCTGCCTGAAGAGATTATTCATTCTCAGGTTCCATTCGTGACACAAGTATCGATACTTTTCATTAAGCATATTTATTATGTTTATTATATTTCTTTTTGCGAACTTTTCTATTAACTTTGGTTTCTACTTTTTAGGCTACAGATAATATTGAGATGATGCAAATTGAGCCTCAAGGACATCGTGTAGGATTTGGGTCAAAGAGTCTACATTAAACCTTACCATTTCTTCATTGGTATCATTGACACATTATAGGTAGACTATCTAGTGAATTTATAGATATTTGAGAGGTTCCATTATGTATCTAGTTAATGCTAAAACTAATATTTAATTTTCAGTAAAAGCTTTGAGCCATAGTCAATTCACTAGGTTACTGACAGTACAGGTGCTTCATTTGGCTTAGAGGAATATGTAAAACTATGTCATGGTATCTATGATGACCTTATTTTACATTTTGTTTCCTTTTTTGCTTTTTGTTTTTGCAGTTGGAGAGTCTTCCTGCTATGGTTGCAGGAGTATGGTCTGAAGAACCTAACCTGCAACATGGAGCAACTACCCAATTCCGAAAGTTTCTTTCAATTGGTATTTACATAAAATCTTATGCAGTAACTGTTAATGAACTGCCATTTTATTTGTGTCTGTTTTGTCCATCATCCAGCTGACCATTTGTTTTGTTCTTTTGACAGAGTGTAGTCCTCCTATAGAGGAAGTTATTGATGCAGCCACTAGCCCAAGGGATTCTCTCAACCACCTATCAGCAAGGTTGCTAGGCACTATGTTATTTTTTATACCAATCATTTTACTAGGGGTGTGCCAACTATCAACTCAATTGATTGTACGAAGGAGGAGCTGCTAAGTTAAGGTATGATAAGTAATTTTTCCAACTTATTTTGTAATGAATGAGTCTTAAAGTTGAAAGAGTAATTATATATCATTACCTCCTACCATAATTCCTTTACATCATATTCCTAAATTATAAATCGTCTATCGGAAACCATTATAATCATCACTCTGCACTAAAATTGGAATCTACCTTCGAAAAATTGTCAAATTTCCATTTTTGTCCTGTAACGTTGGTAGTCAAGAGAAAAATAGCTACAGGTACCATGGGAGGTTCACTTATATATAATGAACCCATTAAAGTAGTGATCCTAGGATCTTTTGACCATGTTCAAGTTATTTTTCAATAGGAAGGATGGATGGAATCTGTGCATAGGTTAAATGGTTATGATGGTGATGTAACATTGGAGTTTTCCTTATTTTAGGGACAATTTTTTTTTTAGTTGTTGGAGTTGTTGTATAAGTGAGAGGAGACTCCAACTAAAGTAACTAAGCTTCCTCATGAAGTGGAGTAGTGGTACTGAAAGCAAAAATCCAAGCTTGAAATTTTGCAACAAATCCTAGAGCTAGGAAAGAGTTTGGTAACATCACTTGCTGGAGATGTTATGGGATTGTATACTTTTAGCACATTTTTTTCCTTGACCATCTTAGACACTTTCAAAATGTCAATATGTCGTACTTCCTACTCAATTCTCTGCGAAATAAGGAAGCCCATGCACAAAAAGAAAACATACCAAGATATTTCATCTCTCACCATGGCCTTATCAGGTTACTCATGGTACAAACTCTAAAAAAAGCAAGAAAATCCTGGGAAGAAGTAATTGCAACTCCAATGGTGACAAATTCACTAAATGAGCCCAATTTTGTGTGACTCCACCCATTTCAATTGCAAATGAGGAAGAATATATTGTCATGAATCCCTTGGCTACAAAGTACCTACTAATTCATATTAATGAAGAATAGACAAATTCTATTACACCATAGAAGGAAAGTGATATTGATGTTGAGATATTTAGTAGCAAACCAACCACTGAGAGAACGAGAGGGCATCAAAATAGCCCCCCCTAAGTTCCAGAAAAGAAGAGGACATGACACATTCCTACCACCACCCAAACCCCTGCTACTCCAAGAAAACAAGTAAGGGTAGAAGAAATCCTAGAACACCAGGAAGACACTACCCCTACTGAAACATAAGAACTAGTAGTGTTAGTGACCTAGGGTTGGAAGAATTTGGTCTGGTGGCCTTTCTACTCCATAATAAACAGTAAAGAGTGCTCTTAGGGAATATTTTTCCACTTTTATGGATGATAATTACATTATGAGGCCATGTATATAGTTTCTTCTAATCTCAAGGAGATGACGGTTTCTATTCTGCAAACACAATTGATGCTACTCTCAAGGAAAAAAAAATTTCTTGCAACTGAATATTATTATTAGCCTTTATACTAAGTTATTAAGTTCGCACTTATAAAGCGTTGTCGAAATTCTATTACGATCTCGATTTTATCTTCTTTTTGCGTTTCATCGTAATTCAACGAGATTCTATTATTACTCCTAAAATTATCCATTTCTATACTTGGATTCTAGTATATGGTTACTAGTACATTGTGCATAACCTTATTCATTAAACTAATACTAAACCCCACATCTTAGGGTCTTTATATGACAAATCCATAATTCATTTACCTTATCTCTAACTTATTATTTTTCTCAATTTTTATTTATATTCCCTTGAATAACATATATATATGTATATGTAGAGGAGGCCTCTCTAGCTAATATATACATATCATATTATTTTGATATGCTCTTATCTTTCTCATTTATTAATCACTGTAAGATGGTTTAAATAAAACTAAGGGTTCCCTTACTCTATAGATGATATAATATCCTTTTTCATTTTAACTTAATTCCTTTCATGCATCTCATACTTCATTACTTTCTTTATATAGTTTTAAATTTACAAATATTAGATCTAACTTCATTCTATCCACCTTGGGTATATGGGAAAAATATTTTGACCGAAATACTCTCAAATGACTCACTGCTGGTTTGAATCTATATAATTATTCAAAAGGGGTTTTGAAGCCAATACATTTAGTAGGAATCCTATTCTTTAAATAGACAACAGTGTTGATGGCTTCTGCGCAAAAACCATTTGATAGACCCTTACCTTGAAGCATACTCCTTGCGCACTCCACAAGAGTTCTATTATTTCATTCTGCCACTTCATTCTGCTGTGGTGTATGAGGCACTGTAAACTGTTGAAAAATCCCATGATATCTGCAAAAATTCATGAACACTCCCAACCTATATTCTCCCCATTGATCCGAGCAAAGAATTTTTATGCATTTTCCTATCTTCTTCTCTACCATAGTTTTAAATTCTTTAAAACACTGAAGGGTCTGACTCTTTTTACTCAAAAAATATATCCAAGAGAATCTAATGCAATCATCAGTAAACAGAAGAAAATAATATGCACCACCTAGTGACCTGGTCTGCATAGGTCAGCATATGTCTCTATGCACCAGCTTTAGAATATCTCTTTCCTTTCTATTAATATGTAGAGGAAATTCTTCTCTATGCATTTTCCCTAATGCATATCCATCACAATCTAACTGAACACTATGAAAATCAGGGAGTCCATGGACCATAACTTTTCTCTAAAGTAACATGAGGTCTTGCAAATTAAGGTGACCAAATCTCTGGTTCCAGAGGTTTTTGGCTGTAAATCCAGTTGCAACCATTGCTTGCTGTGGCATGATTTTCACATCTAGTCTATACATGCTCCCCACACGCACTCCTGATGCAACTATTTCCATCTTGCTATTCTTTATGACACAATGAGTCTTGAATAATTCTACCACTCCATTCTGCCATGGTGTATGAGGCACTGTAAACTGTTGAAAAATACCATGATATCTGCAAAAATTCATGAACTCTCCCAACCTGTATTCTCCCCCTTGATCTGAGCGGAGAATTTTTATGCATTTTCCCATCTGCTTCTCTACCATAGTTTTAAATTCTTTAAAACACTGAAGTGTCTGACTCTTTTTACTCAAAAAATATATCCATGAGAATCTAGTGAAATCATCAGTAAACAGAAGAAAATAATATGCACCACCTAGCGACCTGGCCTGCATAGGTCCGCATATGTCTGTATGCACCAGCTCTAGAATATCTCTTTCCTTTTGAATTAATATGTAGAGGAAATTATTCTCTATGCATTTTCCCTAATGCACATCCATCACAATCTAACTGAACACTATGAAAAGCAGGGAGTCCATTGACCATAACTTTTCTCTGAAGTAACATGAGGTCTTGCAAATTAAGGTGACTGAATCTCTGGTGCCAGAGGTTTTTGGCTGTCAATCCAGTTGAAACCATGGCTTGTTGTGGCATGCTTTCACATCTAGTATGTACAAGCTCCCCACACGCACTCCTAATGCAACTTTTTCCATATTCCTTCTCTTTATTACACATCGGGTCTTGAAGAATTCAACTAACATATCCTCATCAGTCATCATAGATACAAAGATCAATTTTTTCCTGATCCCGGGCACATACAGTACATTCTTAAGATGTTTAATGTCACCGCTAGGTAACTTTACCAGAATATCACCGTACCCTTTGATCTCATATCCTCTGTCATCTCCTAAATAAATTTTAGATCCACATGAAGTTTCTTCAATAAATTCAAACCATTCTTTCTTACCTGTCATATGTGAGGATGCACCAGAATCGACATACCACATGTCGTACTCATCTTCCTTAGTAGCTGAAAGATCACAATCAGCTGTAAATAGTCGAAGTTCATGACTATGATCTTCATATTCATAAACAAAGTATATTTTGTGCTTATTTTGCTTATTCCTTGCTTCTTTTGTGTGCCTCTTATAACAGTCCCTAATTTGGTGGCCAATTTTCCCAGAGTAAAAACATTTCTTGTTTGAAAAATTATTTGCAGACATACATCTAAATGGTCTCTTTTGAAACGTGCTTCCTCCTCTCTATTTCTGCTATTGCTGTTGCTTTTGTGGCTGTTTTTTCATTGTGGCCGCTTCCCTCTAAATTGTCGCCTCTTCGCCATCAGAGAAATATCATCACTCTGTGGTTTTAAATTCTGCCGCCACTCTTCTTCTTGTAGCAAAATTCCTGTCAATTCTTCAAATGTAGGGGCTTTATCCCTTGCTTCCAATCCTGTGATGAACATCTGATATTCATCCTTCATTCCATTCAATGTAATTGTGACTAGATCGGAATTAGACACCTCTCTGATGTCTCCCAATCTGTCCTTCAGGTCTTTAACCCTTGTAATGAATCCAGCAGTAGATTCATTTTCCTCCATCCTCATCGCAAGCAACTTGGCTTTGAGTGATAAGATGTGATTTGTATTTTGTGTCGGTATAAATTGTTGATCTTCATCCAAATCTTAGTGGACAATTTTCCATCTCTAATATGTGGGATAATATTATCCTTGACGGACATCTTTAGTATGAATTTTTCTTTTTTTTCCCTTTTATCCCAGTCTTTTTCCTCTGTAATTGTTCTTGTTATTGAATTCGGTCTCTGCTCATCACCGATGACAATCGACCACGCGTTTTCTCCCTCAAGCAATGTCTCTATATTGAATTTCTAATTGGTGAAATTAGACCCATCGAGTTTTCCAGACTCATTGTTATACGATTCTATGCTATTATTCATAATGACCTGATAATATTTCATATCCTCTGATGAATAAAACTAAGAAACTGAATAATTACAAGCTACACTAAAAAAAATTCAATACATACCAGATCCTGATCACAGATCTACCACCACCGAGCAAATCCGCAACTTCGATCTACCACCACCGGGCAAATCTGTAACTCCGATCTACCACCACCGGGCAAATTTGCAACTCTGATATACCACCATCGGGCAAATCAGAAACTCTGATCTACCATGACCGGGCAAATCTGCAACTCCGATCTACCACCACCGAGCAAATCTGCAACTCTGATCTACCACCACCGGGTAAATCCTCAACTCCGATCTACCACCACCGAGAAAATCTGCAACTCCGATCTACCACCACAGAGAAAATCTGCAACTCTGATCTACCACCACCGGGAAAATCTGCAACTATGATCTACCACGACCTGGAAAATCTCATGTGCACAACTGCTAAAAGAGAGATTGGCGCTTTTCCGAGGCAAACAATCCAAGCCCAAACAAAATCTACATGAGCTTCCAAATTGGCACGGGTATGGCTTGAACAAACGTGCCAATCACGTGTTTCAACGCAATGGCGTGGGTATGGACCTAACAGTCGTGCCAAATGCGCGTTTCGGCGCGACCGTCAGCGGAAAAAGTGCGCCTACCCTCTTCTGCTTAGAGATTAATCAATCATCCGAGACCTATGAATCAGGTGTTGTTGCAGTCCACCTGCTCCTATGAGCGCAAAGCTCCTATGTGCACCGTAGCCATGAAGGCTCTATAGCCACTAAGGCTCTCAATAAAAAATCAAGCTCACCCGATCTGAGCTCCAATACCAAGATAAAAAATGAACTGAATAGAAGTTGCAGCTCACAGGTGAGTATTGCACCTGAAGACTGCACTCAAATAGAGAGTACAATCTACATTCATTAGTGGAATGACACAACTATAAGTACATCACAAAGAATCAGGGAGCTGTAAACAAACTTCTATATCCTAGGAACTAATCCTAACTTAAGGAGCTACGTTACAACAATGTAACCATTTCTCAATTAATATACAAATAATATTAATTATTTCCAACTCAAATATCAGTATGGTATATTTTAATTATAGTTTTAGTAAGATTCAAGAAGATACAAATTTATTGAGCTGCAAATATTTTTTTATACTGTAAAATTTTAAAAAATTGCACTTTCAAAAATTGTATATTTATAAAAATATTAATAGATGATGGTTAAGATTTAGTCTATTTCTTCTCTTTATATTTATGATTTTTCTTTTTTTTTAAATTGAATTTTTTTTATTTTCAATATTTTGAAAATATCTTGTTTACATGGAATAAAATAGCTTAGTATACATATAATTTAGCATACATACATATGCATATAATTTTAGTATAAATATAATTTAGTATACATATAATTTTATTTTATACAATATATACATTATTTTTACTTAACATGGGCACTTAAATATTTTAGCCACCCACATAGAATATTTTTTTATCATTAGTAATATTTTTTTAAATGCCACATCTTAATTTTATATTAAGCCTTGAACAAAATATATATTTATCTTTTATTATTTTTATTATATTTTAATTGTATTTTTTTACTTTCAATTATTTTTTTGGGGTATTGAAATATTTTATTAATGTCAATATTAACATATTTTTTTTCTCTATTTCTTTATACATATATGAAACCAATCTTGAAATAAATTAGTTTATATCAAATAATTTATTTAACTGTTTTGAAACATTTTAAAAAAGTATAAGAATTACACACCTTTCTCATAAAAAAAATGAAAATCTATATTATTCTTTTTTTCTTAAGTTTTAGTTATTTTATTTCTCTCTAAAGTTAATATAATATTAAAGTACTTCATATGGATATCAAAATATTTTATTAATGGTTGAGAGAGATAGTAAAAAAAATTTACCAAATCTCCTATACACTAAAAATATTTGAATATGATCCATTAATGACTTTGAATTATGTGCTTAATGATATTAGTGTTCACATATTAGAATTTCTGTTTTCCCTTTATATTTTTAAAATACAAATGGAATAAGTTATATAGAAAAACCAATCTATGTTGATCTTAACTCGGGTTCTATTAAGAATCTAAAAGAATTAAAATTTTCTAGGATGCAAACTCTTTTTTGAGTGCAAAATATGAAATATTTGCATCTAGATAAATTTACCTGGGTCTACAGTGAAAATTCTACGGTGAATTTTCTCCATTAATACTTGGGTCTGCCGTGAATTTTCTCAACTAATACTTGGATCTCAGGTGAATTTTCTCGATTAATACTTGGGTCGAAATTCTGCTACAGTGAATTTTCTCGATTAATACTTGGGTGTGTGGTGAAATTCTTCTGGAGTGAATTTTCCCGATTAATATTTGGGTGTGTGGTTAAATTCTTCTACAGTGAATTTTCCCAATTAATACTTGGGTTATGAAATTTTGGGATGAAAGACTCTTAATTATGAGACTCTTACTTGGGTCTGCAGTGAAATTCTGGGATGAAAGACTCTTAATTATGAGACTCTTAATTCTTCTCGATTAATACTTGGGTCTGTGGTGAAAATTCTATCGTGAATTTTCTTGATTAATACTTGGGTCTACGGTGAATTTTCTCAATTAATACTTGGGTCTGCGGTGAAATTCTACGGTGAAAATTTTGCGGTGGGTCCACAGTGATTTTTACTCGATAAATTTTCGGACCTGGGCACTTGAGGTCTACTGTCTGGTTTGTTTATATTCAAGTGCACACATTCCTTGTATTTTTCTAATACATATCTGTTCATATATTCTCAAGTATGAATAATTCACCATAGCTACCAAATATTACCAAAGGTAGACCTAGCATAGTTACTCTACAAAGCCTTTATGAGTATATAGAGTGTTTAGAGAAACGTACAGAAGAAAGAGAAGTCAAGCTACAAACACAGTTAGAAGTCATGCTAGAAAACAAATTCACGTCTCTTGAAGACAAGATCCAAAAACAAATATAAAATAAAATATAACTATTGGAGAATAAAATGGAGGCAATGGAGACTAGGTTGCAGGTCATAGAAAAACAAAACCAAGTTACAAACCAAACATCCCAGCAATGAGATGCTAATAATATAGGGAGTTTTAAAATGAAGGACATGATTAAAGAACTAGAAGAAAAAGTTAACAATAGTCTCACCCTAAATAGTGGGGCAGTTAAATTAGATATCAAACCAATTAAATATGAAATGAAAAAATTGATCGAATTAGACCATGAGCGTAAAAAAAGGGCCTTGAACCTTATAATATTTGGTTTGAAAGAGGAGGTAGAAGAGGATACTTTAGCCATAGCCCAGACAAAATTACATAATAGATTAAAAATTGAAACCACGTGTCTCACAAAAGCAACAAGGTTAGGGAAATTAACTAAGAATAAAGGAAGTTTGATCTAAATAAAGGTGAGCTATACTAACCATAAGTATGACATACTTAGTAAAACCTCAAGTCTAAAAGGAACGAGAATATTTATAAACGATGATCTCATTCCAGAAGATGAAGCAGAATTAAGAAAGGAGGTTCAAAAGGCAAAAGAAGCTAGGAAGGAAGGAAAATGGGAAATAATGAGATAAAGAAAAGCCGTTATTCGAGATAGAAACCAAAAATATAGTAATAAATAGCAATTCAACATGCTCCAAATTCTTTCTTGGAACTATCGGGGCTTTCCATGGAACAAAGGCCCCAAGCTAAGTTGGATCTCAAATGATATTGATATTATATTTCTTGTTGAAACTTGGGAGCACAAAGAATCTAATGTCCCTAACATAGATGGCTTTGCACTATGGTCTACCTTGAACAAGTGATCCTCCGGTAGAGGCATTGGGGGCATATTTTGCTACATTAAGAAGAAAATCTCCCCCCATGCTAGGATTTACAAAAATAGCCCTTACAACCAGTATAGTTGGATTAAGATTACTAACATTAATGATAAAAAGACCTACATAGGAATCTTTTATTTTCCCCCCATTAATTCTAACTTCTATAAGAAAAAAAATCTAGATAAACATAGTCCTTACAATGGTTTAGAGAATGATATTTCTAGCCTAAGGAATGAAGGTAATATCCTTTTAATGGGTGACTTTAATGCTCGAAAATCAAGCAACCAATATATTCTTCTAAGAAATCATTCCAACCCCAATCCTCTTTTGTTAGATGAAGACCTTACTCTAGCTAGCCTGTACAAAAGGAGCTCTAAAGACCTTGGGGATAATTTGTTTGGGTCGGAGCCAGTCAAGCTTTGTAGTGCTCAGGATCTCATAATTTTCAACGGTCTAAAGAAGTGGCCCAATTCAAGCCAGATGACCTACATCCATGGGCTTGGCAGCAGCGTGGTAGACTATGTTATTTCTGATCTCCCCTTATACAACGAAATAATAATTTTTTACATCTTAGATGACCACGAGCTTGACTCTGATCATAGGCCTTTACTCATAACTCTCAATTTTGTCATGCATAGAGATCCCATAGAAGATAATCCTTATAGTCAAAAGAACTTAATCTTTGATAGAAATAAAAACATTCTCTTTCTAAATGAATTAAAAACTAATTTTCTTCCTTTGTCTAGTATAGACAACATAGATGACCTCTATGATAATTTTACTACAACCCTCTGATATTATATTAACAATTCCTCAATTGAAGTCTCAAGTAATAAAAGAAATAGCAAAACCAACCCACGGTATGACAAAGATTGTAAAAGTGCGAGGAGAGAAATTAATGAAGCTGTTGATGAATCTCTCAAAATTTACAAGATAAAAATCTACAAAGCCCTAACTAAAAGGAAAAAAAGGCAATATCTTCATAAAATACAAGGGAATATCTTACACCTCACTAAGGTGGCTCCTAAGAAATTCTGTAGGCAGATTCTAACTAGGAAAACTAAAGATAATAATAAAATTTCTTTACACGACTGGAATTCCTATCTTAAAAAGCTTTATGAATCTCCAAATGCCAGGGATAAATTTGAAACCCTGCTCACAAAGAAAGAATTTTTCTCATCAGAAGAAATTGATTTTTGGGTTAAATGCCTGGAAAATGGGAAAGCTAAAGACATCGAAGGTTACCAGGCAGAAATATTAAAAATTGGAGGCCCTGTCCTCATCCCCCACATCATAAGATTTTCAACCAAGCGGTCAAGAAATGGTTCCCTAAACCTTCAACTCAGTGCCTCATTATCCATATTTTTAAAAGTGGGGATATAAATAACCCCTCTAATTATCAGAAAATTATGATCAACCCTCTCTTAGCCAAGTTATATGGTATTATTTTGGAAAAGAAGTTGAGCATTTGGCTTGAAAATGAAGGTAAGCGGGCTAAGGGCCAAGCGGGTTTTAAAAGGCAGTACTCAACAACGGACCACCTCGTTACGCTTAGGATCATTATGGAGGAATGCCGCAATGATCAATCCAATCTCTTCTATGGCTTTGTGGACTTTATAAAGGCTTTTGATATGGTTCCTAGAAACAGCCTATGGAATAGATTAGAAGAGCTAAATTTTCCTTTCTAGCTAAGAGTGGTCGCTATATGGTTATACGAGAATGTAATTGCCAAGTTAAAGAGCAATGAGGGGTGGTCGAAAGATATTAACTGTAATATCGGAGTTAAACAAGGTTGCCCCCTCTCCCCTACCCTATTTGGAATTTACATTGATATCTAGAAGGTTGTTTAGAGGAAGTAGGATGTGCTGGCACAATCTTAGCAGGGATAGTCATCATCCTTCTTCTCTATTCTGGCGATATTGTTCTTCTCACAAGGTGCCCATTTGATCTTGATAAGCAACTTAGACTTCTTAAGGATTTATGCTCTACCATGGGTATGTCTGTTAACACTGACAAAAAAAAAAGTTATGATTATCAAATCGAAGGAGGAAACTTACGCTAATTTTATGTTTGAAAATAGTAACTTGGAGGAAGTGTCTTCTTACAAGTAGCTAGGAATTGATATTCATCACAAACTCAACTGGAACTATATCATTCATAAAAGGATTAATGGGGGGTGGAAAGATTATTTTGGTCTTGAAAATAATTGTAAAATGACAAACCTCGTAATGTGGGATAGAAATAAGTTCCTCTTTGAAACTTTAGTCACTCCTGTTATCTTATATGGATGTTAGGTTTGGGGCTGCAACATCTCTAAAGAATATTGGAGAAATATTGAGCAAATCCAGAAGTGTTTTATAACGTATAACCTTAAAATTAAAAGAAATACACCCTATCCTATTATGCTTATATAAGTGGGTCTTTCCCCTATCACGAGCGTAGCTATGCTTTTGTTGTACAAGCACAAGCTCAATAGCATAGGAGACCATAGACTTCCTAAGATAGCTTTAAATTCTAGTCAAAACCACCTAAGGCTTAAATGAGGTTGGTATAAGACACCAGGGCCTGGTTAAACCATTGGGAGATTGACGAGAATGTTGCATTGCAAAGCATTAATAACATTAAAAAAATTGTTACTTCTAAGTTCAAAGAAAAAATATGGTGTGAGAAAGATCTAGCATCCAAAAGAAAATTAAGATATTATAAGGTGGTCATCAACCCCACCCTAGAAGATGAAAATTATCTATCTGTTTTAACTAGCTCAAAGAAGAAAATTAATATAGCCAAGATTAGAACGAACTCTCATGAGCTCCATAGTGAAACAGGTCATTGGACAGTTCCTAAGACACCATGGATGGAAAGGATCTGTCATCTCTGTGAGAATATGAACATCGAGGATGAAAATCGCTTCCTCTTAGAGTGCCTCGTGTACAACCACATTAGAGCTCAATTTCATAATTTTTGTTGCAATACTGACCTTCCTAACCTTTTAAAATGTCAAAATTATAGTGAGCTCGAGAGGCTTCTCTCCAATCTTTTTGAGCATAGGTACAAAATCTTAAATCAAACTAAATAGCTCTTTTCTTTAGGTCCGATAGACCAAAGATTGCTCTCAGAGGATGTTAACCATCATCATCATCATATATATATATATTATGAGCGCAATAAATATAAATTAATGTAAATATTTTTTTTCTCCTTTCTTTATTAATATTTCATTAAAATTATTTGAGTTTTATTATATAAATTTAATTCTGGTTTTTTTTAAGATAAAGTAAACCTCTAATATTTTCAATATTTCAATTTAGCATTATGATATAATATTTAAAAAGGTTAGTAATAAAATATTATTTTAATTTTTGTTGTGAAGTACCATGTTGTAGTGTTGATAAATGAGTCTATACATTTAAATGAAAACATAACATGGAAATGATGTTGTAGCATAATTATAATGAATCATTATTTAAAAAATAATATAGTAATGAATAACAAAACCATCAAATTAAACAAAGTAATAGAAATAATAAATCTATTCAATTCAATTTTTTTATTATAATTTAGTTATTATTATTATTTTTTAAACTTGAATGATAATTTCTAGAGAATCCATAACTATCTACATTAGATACAAATATTTCATAAATTCTACAACAAACCAGTTCTAATATGTTTTTCGATATTTAAGCTAAAAAAATTTACCAAACCATTAGAGCTAAAATCCTTTAAGATTTAGAACTCCATATTTAAATATAATTAATAACAAAATTTAATATTTACAATAAATGTTTTTTATAAGTTATATATGTACGTATATATCTATATATATCATAAATACTATGCATATCACATTAAAAAATTAAATTAAAAAGATTACTAAATATGTGACATGTGAAATTTAAATCCATGTAACTTGGCATCTAGTCATAGCCCATAAATCAAGATTTTAGAGTTGCAAACCTTTCCTCAAGTTTTATATTCAAAAGGTTTTTTGCACAATTAAATATTTGATCTCTCTTGGGGTTTAATAGATTAAGAGTTAAAATGAATCCTAGTTAGAAATAAATGAATATCTTAAATAATATAATTTATATTAATTTTAGAGAGATCAAATCATTATATTTCTTTTTCTTTTTCTTTTTCTTTTAGAGTGGTTTGTTTGTGATGGCCTAATATGGAGATATAGGCATCTTGATATTGACTTAGTGTTTTAATTTGTAGTTACATAAATGAATATTATATTAAATGATGGTGACTAGTGCACATATAAGTGGAACAAACATACCTCCATGTTTTAATTCTATAGTTAGATTCATGGGGTGTAGAATAGAATAATTGGTAGAAGAGTACATTGTTAACTTAACCTTTTATATATGTGTGTGTGTGTGTGTGTGTGTGTATGTATAACATTTTCTTTATTTAATAAACCTTAGAAATAAAACTTCACTAGACTTTAAGCAAATCAAAATAACTTTAGTGGAAGAATAACTCAAACAAGTAAATCAAGAAACCTATCTAAGGGTCCACCGAGTTCTTGCATCAAGACATTTCTATATTATTGACATAAATGTTCCGTCGAATCTCAAGTAGTCATGCAACTCAAGAACTCAATGTGGGTTCAAAACCAAGCTTCACTGAAGGAAAAGAAAATTAAGCCTAAATTCAATGGGCAAATATTGTTATCTACTCATTTTGTCTTCTGATTAAATAAAATGTGAGATATGAGGTATATAAGTATAGAATCATTAAAATGATAAATATACTAGTAATATATATCTATGGTTAATAATTAACTAAAATAAATATGTATATCATTCTTTAGCAACCAACAAAGTATTGTCAATATTTCAAAATCAGATCATAAAGAGAATTTAACTCATAACTTGTAAACAATGCACAGTCTTCATTGAGCATATACATATATGGCATCATATTTAATTGTGGTGGTCAAAATAGAAGCACATGAAATATAATTATAGAAATTATTGTGTTGTTGTAAAATTCTTTATTTGTAGAATATAGAAGAAATATAAGACACTTAAATTCTAAAATTTTACTCTTAAAAAAAGCATTAATGTCTCTAATTATTTCTGGAAAATTTCAAATTTTAATTTGCCAAAATAACTTCAGTGAATAAAAATAAGATTTTTATATTAATTCCTCCACTTTTTACACTTTAAAAGCTTCATAATAAAACCAAAATAAAATATTTTAAAACCCAAAATCAAAACATACTTAAAAAAAAATCAAATATTTTAAAATCCAAAATCAAAAGATTCTCAACCACCGCAATTTGAATTATTCACGCTCTTCTTTGCAATTAAATAAAAATCGTCAAATAATTAATCTCACTTCCTATTTCCAAATATTTTAAAATCTGGAATAGTTAAATATATATTAAAGAAAAAATGGGGATTTGAAAATTCAATGTTATAATTTATAATAAGACAATTACCAATTAAAATACCTCTTAATTATTATTATTATAATTAAATATTAATATTAATTAAATATTAATATTAATTTAGTAATAATATAAACAATAAATTAATAGTAATGGTTGATGGTTATGAGACACAGTGTTATATAGTTGATTGTTGTTTTTCTTTTCAATTCCAAGATTTCCATTTATGAAAAATTCAATATTACTATTTTAGATACACCTTGTAAAGCTAACCTTTTGGCTAATTTTCTCTCTTGATAGAATAATGAAGGTCAAGTAGTTCCTATAGATGACACATTTCCCGATAAGAATATGTTTGCTGTGTCCAATAACGTTTTTTGTTCACACATATATTTAATTATTTAGCTGCAGGGAAAGTACCATCACATCTCTCTTCCAGAGACCATCAAGTCTAGTTCCTGCTCCATCAAGTCTAGTTCCTGCTCCTCCTCGGTCGAGGAAGAACTCTTCCGCACTAGTCCTAATCTAATAATCTAAACATGCGCACAATAAGATGAAGGGTTTCATATGTCAAGGGCATCCGACAATGAACAATATGAGGGTCATTTTTTGGACATAAGGAATATTTAGAAGGAATATTTATAAGTATAGTTATCAAGTTTAAATTTGAATTTTAATTCTGATTGAATTTGATATAGAAAAGATTTGAGTATCTAAAATTTAATTTGGAAAAATTTGGGAGTATTATCTTATCATTACTAAAAAATATATATATATTTTTAATAAATTTTAAAAATCAAATTTAACAATTTTAATATTCAAAACTCAGATTTCTAAAAAATTGTTTTCAATCACATTATGGAAGCTGCAAATAAAATTAGATATTAAGATTAGTAGAAAGAACCATCCTCAACGAAAGTGAATGATATCTAAGGGAGAGAAAGAACTCTTTCTACATGAACATATCATACTCTTAGAATTCTTAGTTGGTCAATCAATAAATAGGAATTAATAAAATTGTTTCCCAATAATACAAAAAAACACTTGAATATTATTTAGAGTAACATATGAAAAATATGAATAATGTAATATGAAAAATATGCATTAATATTTAAAAAACGGAAAGCAATACTTTTAAAATAATTACTTTAATTTATAAAATAATTTCTACAAATATATTAAAATTTAAAAAAAAAAGTTACACTTCTAAAAAAATTAAATAATTTTCACAAAATTCTCCAGCTTATGAGGATGACTTTTCCAATATTTCACTTTGAAGTTAAAATTTTAAATGCCAACCTACATTATTTCACTTTCACATTATATTCTCCAAATTTTGTTTATTAAAACAGACCTATTTTCCAATTTCTTCTCTATAAAAACACCTGGTCCCTAAATGACTTATTTTCTAAACCCCTTTACTCTTTATTTCTTCCATATTGTATGACTCTTTCTAAACTCCTTTACTCTTTAGATTGTATGACTGCATAAATTGGTCATTGGACATCCTTAAAATGCATGCAAATATCATGGAAATATCATGGATGGACTTCTTCACGTTGAAATTGGTTTTCTGGCATCAGAAGTCATGGTGAAAGGCATGAACATCTCTTTTCCAAGTACTGCTTCATAAGCACAATCCACCGACAGGACACCCTTCTAGAATCACACCCCTCTAAAATCACAGTCCCTTGTAATTGCTCGTGAATATTACAAGCCGCAAATTCTTTTAACAAATTTATTCAGCAACCGTACCGAACTGATTTTTAACGTATTATTTACCGAATCGAACCTAATCATTTGGGCTCCTATTGGCCCACCCTTTTTTTGGGATACCAAGGAGTATGTCCATGTTGATGAAATTCCTTTGCACCCTTTTGTACGTGTTCAACTTTTTTAGAAATGGAAACGTAACTGTGTTACCAACAGCTTTATATTGATTACTTAACTAAGTCAGTAGAAACTAAAGAACTTTCTCATGTTACTGAAAATTACATTGTACATTTTTTTTTGTTATAGTGCATGTTTAAGATCTCTAGTGTGGCTAGAGAAATTTTTACAAATCAGACGATGCATTTTACCTTGAGACTTGTGAATACCATTATTCAACACTATAAGATTAATCGCGAGAAATCCTTTCTATGAAATCCACATGCATATAGCTAGGGGATTACATCGAAAACGTTCTTAAATCCATTTTGACCAAGATAGTACAAATGCATCGTAGAGATTAGGAAAAATATCTTTTATTGGCTTTGTCGGCACAAAAGATCAGATGGAGGAAAATAATGTGGCACGCTCCGTATGGGTTGGTGTATGGAAAGAAAATCCCCTTACATATTGAGATCGAAGTGAACACTTTCAAAACTGTAGTTTAGCTTGGCTTATAGATTTTCAAGGGAAAAAATATAAACTTATAAAACTTAATGAACTAGATTAAATGAGGATGGATATTGTTCAAAAAAATTCCCACCTCCAAGAGCATTGAATCAAGTGCCATGACAAGCTTGTCTGAAATAAGTAGTTCAATCCAATCCATGTTATTAGGATCTCATTTTTTATTCTAAATTTAAATATTTCAAAGCAAAGTTTCATACAATATGGCTAGGTATATATGAGGTTGTAAATACCTTTTACAATGGATCTATGAAGACAAAAATATATATGAGAATTGTAACAACCATAGAGTTCATTCAACAAGTGTTGCAACAACAACAACTGAAAATGGTAGGTATCAACGATCTCTCATATATTAAAATTTCATCTTAATCTATTTCTTTTATTTAATATATTATATCAAAAAGAAAAAAATATGAGAAAATTATTTAAAAAACCAAAAGTAAAGAGAAAAATAAGAATGAGTTGCGACAACCAACTTGTTGGTGCTATTAGACAATAGGTTTGCTTGAAAACGAAGAAATTGGAAGGCATATTTTGCACAAATTTTCTAATAAAATGGAGGTTCTAAATGATATCTAAGAAAATGGTGTTTCCCCAAAAAGAGGTTATATTTATGTGCTTAGTTTTGATTGAAGAAAAGTGGATTATGAAATACCAAAGCTTGGGAAAACAATTTTACCAAATATTTATTATATTTAACACAAAGCCATTCATTGTAGTTACTTTGATTTGTATTTCTATCTTCATTATTAGCAATTTCATCATCCATGTCACTTTTAGGATGATCAATATTTCAATTGTTTCTAGATTCAAAAGTACCCTTGTCTTCATCAATTTTTGTCTGATCATATTTACCATCATCATTTCCACCATCGTAATATTTAGTCTTATCATATTTATCATTATCATTTTGACCACCATAATATTTATTATCACTATATTAATAACCACCATCAAAACATTTTCAACATTATCATATTTAACATCATTATTTTCATCATCTTCAACATAAATAATAGCATCACTAGCATGATTATGAACTTCAGCATTAGCATCATCAACAATGGTGGTCTCAGTATTAGCATCATCAACAAGTTTCCTTATAACTTTTATCTAATGTTCATTAATTGGCCTTTGTGATTTTATTTGAATCTGATAATGACCCCATTTTAGATTTTATCAAAGACAGTTATTTCAGAATCACTCAAGGGAAATAGTGGCAACTTTGATGATTTCCTCAATCTCCAAATTTACATACATTTTATACAGATTGTTTGTACGTAGTTTAACCAATTAAATCTACAGATTTGGAATGATCAGACATGGCCAGTTAGCTTGGTTTCTTGTTTCTTCATCTTTTTCAAGATTTATATTACTGAAATTAAACTCTACACTCCTAGCCAAATGAGCTTATACAATGGTCAGCATCAACAATGCTATGCCTACTCTAGTCCATATTTTTATTTCATTTTTGTAGGACGATTTTTGTTGAAATATGACAACAAATGTAAATAATGTAATTTTGGGAAAATTTACTTATTACTTGTTAGTTGGTTGTATAACGAAATGAAGTTAGAATAACGAAATAGCCCAGGTTAAATTGGATGGCTCGAGAGGCTTTTAAGATGAGGAGAATTGTTCTTGATTAATATAGTTCCCAATCCCTTGCCCTATGGAGGTTTCCTTGACACCCTGTCAAGGTTTTACCACGTAAATTTTTGTGTTTATCTTTGTGTGTATTTTACACTCAGTTTTCATTCAGTTTCTGTTTCTTTCTTGTTTCATGCTTTCCTAGTACAATAAGTGGTATCAGAGTCAAGAATGATTAAAAGGGTTTATTTGACTCTAGCGGAGGTCTAGGGTCTGTAAGAGCCCGAGTGGACGCTAAGTTTCGCTGGTGTGTTCGATGCCAAATTCGCTAGTGTCTATTGTCTCTTAAGAAGACAGGTTGCTAAAAATTTTAACTCGCTGCTAAAAATGCAGAAGAGACCCACAACCACAGAAAAGGTTCATTGCCACTGTCGAAGAAAAATACCATTCTAGAAGTCGTGAACCTGGTTAGGAGATGTCTGCGATCGTTGAAGGAGGGGCCACTAAAGAAAGAAAGTCATTTCCCTTGCCACCCAAAATTATTTTTTTTATCGCTGCTGAAAACGCAGAAGGGATTTGTTCTTGCCACATTGTGCAGAAGATTGCCATATTTTTTGTTGTCGCATTGTGCAGAAGATTGCCAGATTGTCTATTGTTGCTGCATTGTGTAGAAGACTGCCAAATAGAAGATTTCTATGGTCGTTGGAGAAGAAAAACGGTGTGAACAATTTGTTGTTTTCTACGGGAAGTAAATGGGTATTTTTTTCTGAGAATTTGGTTTTTTTAGAATTTTTGGTATGAATATATAAATATTTTTAAGGCAGACAATGAGCCGACAATTTTTGGAGGAACACAATATTTTTTTTTTTAAAGAAGAACAAGAGCTAATTTAGTGGAAAAAGAAACAAGTTCTGATTTCTCTAATTTCTAAAGAACTAATTCAGTGGAAAAACGGAGAAAATACAAACTTTTTTTCGAAACCCTAGGAGAAGAAGGGAATTTTTTTTTTTAAATTGAATGAAGGAAACATAGTAGAAATATTTCTAGAAGGAAGAAATGGCAAAAATGACGAACATGAAGTTGGAGGAGGGGAATTTCACCGTGAAGAACAATTTCGCATTGTGGAAATTGAAAGTTAGGGATTTGCTGGTGCAACAAGGGTTGCACAAAGCATTAGACGGGGTAAAGAAAAAACTTGCAAGCATGAAAGATTCAGACTGGGAGGACTTGGATGCCCGAGCCCTTAGTACCATTAGGTTATGCTTGGCAGATGAAGTTCTCTTTAATATTGTTGAAGAGAGTGCAGCTGAAGGTTTGTGGGGAAAATTGGAAAATATTTATATGACTAAATCATTGATCAATAGAATTTATTTGAAAATAAAATTGTATAGTCTTCGAAAGAAAGAGGGTACAAAATTTGCAGAACATTTAAATGTTTTTAATACAATTATTTTCTAGTTGTCAGATATGGAAGTTAAAATTCAGGAAGAAGACAAGGTGATAACCCTTTTGTGTTCTCTCCCTCAGTCATAGGACCACTTCATAACTTCAATCAGTTTGAGCAATACCGTTTCTTTGAAATTTGAATCAGTTATGAGTGCTTTGTTACCTGAAGAAGTACGAAGGAAATCTAGTATTGAGACCTCTACACCAAAAGCTATGGTAGCCAGAGGTCGGTGAAAGGAAAGAGGGGAGAAAGCAAGGGGTTCTTCCAAATAAAATTCAAAGTGTGGCAAGGAGTGTAAAGCCAAGTGTTGGAACTGAAAAAACATTGGACACATCAAGAAAGACTATTGGAAATGGAAGGAGTCAGAAAACTAGAATAAGGAAGAAAATCAGGTTGATTCAGGTATGATTGATGAAGTTTTAACTATTGAAGATCTACCTATTTGTAATGTCTCTCAAGATGCTGAAAATTGGCTATTGGACTCTGGTCCTTCTCATCACATGAAACTATAAAATGTTTACCTCGTATGAAACTATAAATGGTATTTCTGTGTTTATGGGAAATAACGCATCTCGTGAGAATGTTGGGATGGGTAATGTAAAAATTAAAATGCATGATTATACAGTTAAAACACTATCTCATGTTAGGCATGTACCTGAACTAAAGAAAAACTTGATTTCCTTGGGAATTTTGGATTCAAATGGGTATAAATTTATAGGTCAGAATGGAATGTTGAAATTCTCAAAAGGAGCCTTGGTTGTTATGAAGGCTGAAAAGGTCGGAAATCTGTATAGAATGAAAGGAAGTACTCAAGCTAGTGAAGCAACGTTGTATCGGAAAATGCGAAAGAAGGTTCTCATCTATGGTATTAGCGGTTGGGTCACATAAGCGGGAAAGGTCTTCAGGTGCTAATGAACCGCAAGTTTCTTCCTGATTTGAAATCCTTGAAGTTGGATTTTTGTAAACATTTCGTGTATGGAAAACAATGTAAACAAAGGTTCAAGACTGGTAATCATAATAGTAAAAAAATTTTATACTACATTCATTATGATCTATAGGAACCATCTCCTATTGTGCGTTATGGAGGTGCATTATATTTCTTAACATATATTGATGATTTCTGCCGAAAATTTTGGGTCTATATGTTTAAAAAGAAAGCTGATGTATTTAATATTTTTAAACAATTTAAGGCTATGGTGGAAAAGAAAACATGCAAATCAATCAAATGTTTAAGAACTGACAATGACAGTTAATTTACTTCTTTAGAATTTGAACAATTTTGTAAGGATGAAGGGATACTTAGACAAAAAATTGTTGTTTATACTCCTCATAAAACGGCGTTGCTGAAAGAATGAATCAGACTCTTATGGAAAGAGCCAGAAGCATGATCATCAATGCTAACCTGCGAAACGAGTTATAGGCAGAAGTAGTATCTATTTCTTGTTATTTAGTTAACAGATCACCTTCGGTTGCAATAAACTCTAAAATTATTGAAGAATTTTGGTCGGGTCAGTCTTGTGATTATTCACATTTGAATATTTTTGGTTGTCATGCCTATTCTCTTATTCCTAGAAATCAGCATTCAAAGTTAGATCCAAAATCGAAATGTTGTGTCTTTGTTGGGTATGATTATGTAGTGAAAGTATATAGGTTGTGGGATCCTTCTTCAGGGAAGATATTCATTAGTAAATATGTAAGATTTGATGAATCTTCTCTTCTAAAATCAGATGTTGGAAAATTTCAACAGGAGTAGGTATCACCAAATCAGCATATTCAATTGGATACTAAACCTTTTCCAGAAAGTTGAAAGGAAGGAGAGAATTCTGATGAAAGAGGTGGGGAAGCAAAGGAAACTGGAGAAATTCCAGAACCAATTCAGCAACCAACCACTCTAATAAGGTGTAACAGGGAAATAAAAACACCCAAAAGGTATGAATATTCCACTTCATCTTTTGCATTGATTACTGAATATGGGGAACCTTCTTGTTATCAAGAAGCAGTAGATGATAGAGATAGTGAGATATGGAAAAAGGCTATGGAAGAAGAGATGGATTCCTTAGCCAAGAATAATACTTGGGATCCTGTAGAAATTCCTAAAGGGAGAAGTGTCGTTGGGTGAAAATGGGTCTTCAAGTTGAAGAGAAACATTGATGGAAGTATTGAGAGGTATAAGGTAAGGATGGATGCAAAAGGGTTTCTTAGGTTGAAGGTATTGATTTTCGTGAGATTTTTTCAACAGTGGTTAAACTTGTTTCTATTCGTACCGTGTTGGCACTAACTGCATTAGTTGACATTGAGTTAGAATAGTTAGATGTTAAAACAACCTTTCTTCATGGAATTTTATATGAAGAGATATATATGGGCCATCCATAAGGTTTTTTACAAGCTCGCAGTAGAATATTAGTTTGCAAGCTTAGGAAATCCTTTTATGGCCTGAGGCAGTCGCCCAGACAATGGTACAAGAAGTTTGATTCCTTCATGGTGAGCCAAAATTTTATCAGAAGTGAGTATGATCAATGTGTATACTTCAAAAGTTTCAGTGGAATATTCATTACCTTGGTGTTGTATGTTGATGGTATGCTTATTGTAAGAAAAATAATTGAAGAAATCAACAGGTTAAAGGCTTAGCTCTCTAGGACATTTGATATGAAGGATCTTGAAGTAGAAAAACATATATTAGGCATGGAGATACACAAAGACAAGAAGAATGGTAAGATTTGGTTACCACAACAGAAGTATGTGGAGAAAGTACATGAAAAGTTCGGTATGAACAATGTGAAACCTGTTAATGTTCCATTAGCTTCCCATTTTAAGCTTTCTTCGGATTAAGTCCTAGAACTAATGAATAAAACAATTATATGTCTCGTGTACCATATGCAAATGCAATAGGCAACTTAATGTATGCAATGGTATCTAAAATACCTAACATTTCACATGCAGTTGGAGTTGTCAGCACGTTCATGGAAAATCCATGAGAAGAACATTGGCGAGCAGTGAAATCGGTGCTTCGGTATTTGAGAGGCATAAGTGACCATTTCATCAGCTTTGATGGTCGTGAAGGTTCATTCTGTGGTTATGTGGATGCTGATTATGCAGGTGATTTGGACAAATGGAGGTCTACTATAGGTTATGCTTTTACTCTTGCAGGTGGAGCAATTAGCTAGATGTAAAAGTTTTAAGAGACAGTTGCTTTGTACACTACTGAAGCAGAGTATATAGCTGCTTCAATTGCCTGTAAAGAGGCAATCTAGTTAAAATATGTGCTTGATGAGATTCAAAGGACAAATGAGAAATTGAATGTATTCTGTGATAGTCATAGTGTTATTTATTTGGCTACAAATCCAGCTTATCACAGCAAGACCAAGCACATCGATGTAAGGTATCACTCTGTGAGACATGTAATCGAAGGCGGGAAAGTAGTTCTTAAGAAGGTCCATACACAGGAAAATCATGTAGATATATTCACGAAGCGAGTTACAGTAGAGAAGCTGAGATGGTGTCTCACTTCTCTTGGCTTGCAAAAGAGATGATGAATAGGCATGGGCAAGGGATTAGGAAAAAAAATTTCAAGGTGGAGTTCATTGAAATATGACAACAAATGTATATAATGTAATTTTGGGAAAATTTACTTATTACCTATCAGTTCATTGTAAAACAAAATGAAGTTATAATAACAAAATAGGCCAGGTTAAACAGGAAGGCCCGAGAGACTTGTAAGATGAGGAGAATCATTCTTGATTAATATAGTTTCCAATCCCTTTCCTCGTAGAGGTTTCCTTCTCAACCTGTCAAGGTTTTACCACTTAAATTCCTGTGTTTACCTTTGTGTGTATTTTACATTCATTTTCCATTCAGTTTTTTTTTCTTTCTTGTTTAATGTTTTCTCAATACACAATTTTATGGTAACAAAAAGAGGTTTATTTTCTACAAAGTCTTACAAGGATTTTCAAGTGTAAGGTAACTAAGGTATCACCCAATATTTGAGAAGTTATATGATTTATTTCAAATATAGATTAGGCGTTCATATTCACACTGCCAAATCCCAAACCTCATGATATCACACTCGTATTAATGTTATTAATAAAGCATAAATCTATCTTATTTATGCACATAAACAAGTGTAGGTTCACAATGCTCAATTCATGTTCACTATTTGTGCCTTGCAAATATTGATGCACCAAATTGATTTTTGCAAGATATCACTCAACTTGTGCGCACTAAATATTTTCATGTTTTATATATGTATATGCTCATTGAAGACTGTGCATTGTTTACAAGTTATGAGTTATATTCAGTATATGATCTGATTTTGAAATATTGACAATACTTTGTTTGTGTTTCTAAAGACTGATATACATATTTATTTTACTTCAATATTAACGATAGATATATATTTTATGTATATTTATCATTTTAATTATTCTATAGTTACAGACATCATACCTTAAATTTTATTTAATTTATCTTACATTTAAATCACAAAATCAGTAGAAAAAATGAGTAGATAAAAATATTTACCCCATTGAATTTAGGCTTAATTTTTTTTCCTTCATTTTTGATAGGAAGCATTGCATAGCTGATATAGGTTATATTTTCAGTGCCTTTATTTCCTTTAGTGAAGTTTGGCTTGAACCCACATTGAGTTCTTGAGTTGCATGACTACTTGAGATTTCTATGGAACATTTATGTCAATAATATAGGAAGTTCTTGAGTTGCATGAATACTTGAGATTCGAGGTAACATTTATGTCAATAATATAGAAATGCCTTGATGCAAGAACTCGATGGACCCTTAGATAGGTTTCCTGATTTACTTGTTTGAGTTATTCTTCCACTAAAGTTATTTTTATTTTCTTAAAGTCTAGTGAATTTGGAGACCAACCCATGTGAGGACTCTGCAAAACCCCGCAGAAAGAATTTTTTTATGCTTTTCTTTGTGAGAGAATTTTTTTAGACAATGAGTTAGGTTTCTAGTTTTCTAGTGTTTCTATCTCTGAACAGATAATGTATTGTCTCAAATCATACGATCTCGAATTGACAATTAATTAATGTTGAGTAAGTGTTTGTCTAATGATTATTATTATTTTAATGTTATATGTGTGAGAGAGAAAATATGAAGTTAATATAGAAATATATATATATATATATGTATGTATGTATGTATGTATGTATGTATGTATGTATGTATGTATGAGGTTAGCGCGCACACACACACACACATATATCTAAGAGGTTAGGTTAATATGTGCACTAGTCACGATCATTTAATATAATATTTATTTCTGTACACGTTAAAACACTAAGTCAATATCAAGATGCGAGTATCTCCATATTAGGCCATCACAAACAAACCACTCTAAAAGAAAAATAAAAAAACAAACAAAGACTTATAATGATTCTATCTCTCTAAAATTAATATAAATTATATTATTTAAGGTATTCATTTATTTATAACTAGGATACATTTTAACTCTTTATCTATTAAACCCCAAGAGAGATCAAATATTTCAATGTGCAATTTGAGGAAAGGTTTGCACCTCTAAAAACTTCATTTATGGACTATGAGTAGATGCCAAGTTACACTGATTTAAATTTCACATCTCACATATTTTGTAATCTTTTTAATTTAATTTTTTAATGTGATATGCATAATGTTTATGATATATATAGATATATAGGTACATATATAACTTAGAATAAACATTTATTGTAAATATTAATTTTTGTTATTAATTAAATTTAAATATGATGTTCTGAAATCTTAAAGGATCTTAAAGGATCTTAGCTCTAATGGTTTGATGAACAATTTTAGCTCAAATATCAAAAAACATGTTAGAATTGGTTTGTTGTAGAATTTATGAAATATTTGTATATAATGTAGATAGTTATGGATTTTCCAGAAATTATCATTCAAGTTTAAAAAATAATAATAATAACTAAATTATAATAGAGAAAATTGAATTGAATATATTATTCATTTTACTTAAAATACAACATCATTTCCATATTATTTTTTCATTTAAATGTTTACACTCATTTATGAACACTACAACATGATACTTCACAACAAACATTAAAATAATATTTGATTACTAGGATTTTTAAATATTATATCATAATCCTAAATTGAAATATTGAAAAAATTAGAGGTTTACTTTATCTTAAACATTTCTTTTGAATTAAATTTATATAATAAAAACTCAAATAATTTTAATGAAATATTAATAAAGAAAGGAGAAAAAAATATTTACATCAATTTATATTTATTGTGCCCACACATGCTCATATATATATATATATATATATATATATATGCTAAATTTACTAGCAATATAAAAGACTCAAATTTGTAGGTGCAAATATTTCATATTTAAACTCACAAAAGAGTTTGCATCCTACAAAATTTCAATTCTTTTGAATTCTTAATAGGACCCTCAGCTAACATCAATATAGATTGGTTTTGTTATATAATTTATTGCATTTGTATTTTAAAAATATAAAGGGAAAATAGACATTCTAATATTTAGACACTAAAAGCACTAAGCACATAATTCAAAAGTCATTAATGGAGCACATTCAAAAATTTTAGTGTATAGGAGATTTGGTAAAAATATTTTACTCTCAATCTCAACCATTAATAAAATATTTTGATATCCATATAAATTACCTTAATTTTATATTAACTAAAACTTTTAAAAAAAAACAATATTATAGATTTTAAAGTTTTTTTTAGGATCAGCAAGGTGTATAATTCCTATACTTTCTAAAACTGTTTCAAAACACTTAAATAAATTATTTGATATGAACTAATTTTTTTCAAGATTAACTTCATATATGTATATAGACATAGAGAAAAAAAATATGTTAATATTGACATTAATAAAATATTTCAATACCCCAAGAAAATAATTGGAAGAAAAAAAAATACAAATAAAATATAATAAAAATAATAAAAAATAAATATATAATTTGTACCAGGCTTAATATAAAATTAAGATGTGCCATTCAAAAAATATTACTGACCATAAAAAAAATTCTATGTGGGTGGCTAAAATATTTGAGTGCCCATGTTAAGTAAAAATGATGTATATATTGTATAAAATAAAATTATATTTATACTAAATTATATGTATACTAAAATTATATGTATATGTATGCTAAATTATATGTATATTAAGCTATTTTATTCCATGTATTTAATATATTTTCAAAAGATTGAAAATCAAAAAATACAATTTAAAAAAAGTAAAATTATAAATGTAGAAAGAAAAAAAAATAACTAAATCTTAACCATCATTTATTAATATTTTTATAAATACACAATTTTTGAGAGTGCAATTTTTGAAAATTTTACACTATAAAAAACATTTTCATCTCAATAAATTTGTATAGTCTTGACGCTTACTAAAGCTATAATTAAAATAGATCATACTGGTATTTGTTCTATTCTATTTATATTTTAAAATTTTATGATATCATTCATTTAGTGTATTCACCTCATATAAAGCACTCTGTGATAAATATTACAATATAATGAGAAAATAGACATTCTACTACCTAAATACAAACAATGCCTTTTAAATATATGAAATTACAATGTATGAACGCTGTTTTCGAAGCACGAAGCTAATTCAAGCAACAAATTAATGGATAGCATTCAAAAATTTAAGATTGGGAAACTGGAAGAGAAACAATAGACATTCTAATACCTAAATACAAACAATGCTTTTTAAATATATGAAATTACAATGTATGAACACTGTTTTGAAAGCACGAAGCACATAATTCAAGCACCACATTAATGGATAGCATTCAAAAATTTAAGATTGATAAACTGGAAGTGAAACGTAAAAAGCTCAATTTCATGCGGAATTGATGAAATAGGTCCACCTTTATTTCTTCGTTTACGAGGGAGTAAGTACCTATTGATCTGAAATCTGTGTTTATAGCTCAAACTATATGATTTTCAGATAATCTGGAAGCTTTCCTTCCTATGGCGAAAAGAACTTCTGTGATGCCTTTGAGGCTTTTGGGCCGTAATACTGATTTCATAATAACCTATGAAGATACTGAAGGGGATTGCATGCTTTTCGGGGACGTTCCATGGAAGTAAGCTCTGACTTATGGGTTCCTAGTAATTTTATTCTAGTAAGAAAAAGTATCCAAAAGGACAATTGATTACAAATTTTATTAACAAAACTGTGTTTTGCAGAATCTTTCTTAAGACAATGAGACGGCTAAGAATCAAAAACACCTCCGGCCCAAATACCTTTGGTATGCTAAATTAAAAGTCCTGTCATTCTTATTTCGTTGTTTTCTGCTTTTATTGTCAGATAATTTTAAGGTTAGCCTGATTTGTTTGGTGTTTCATATTAGAACACTACTATATGTTTTGGCATGTGACAGTAGGGTTGCTTTTTTTGAACCTGAGAAATGCCCAAAAAAGAGAAAGTCCACTTGAATGACAGTGCCCATCTCAGGGTTCACTGACTCATAGATTCTCTCCCTCGTAGGGCCATTCAACCAAAAGATTGGTGTATCCCAAAATTCTCATACTACTCCTAGACACCATGTTGCAGAAGGGGTTTATTACTGTTTTTCAGCGATTCCATCTGACTATTCTTTTAGCCATTTACCATTCTTGATTATGATTTATGATTTAATTTGAATTGTTCATCAAAGATTACATTTGATCCATTTCTTATGTGCCTCATATTGTCTTCTAGTCTTTAGCTAGTGTTGTACATATTCATCAGACTGGCCTGCCAGAGTTGTATTAATTGACTTTGTTTTAAGGCAAATATTTACAAAATGAATTTATTTGTAAATGTGAAAACACTAAGATCACTATTATCAACATTGTTTTTTCGTTGGAATGCATTTTTTTTGTCCACTTTTCTTCCCACACATATGTTCAAGGCTGGAGACCCTACCAATTGTACCAAAAATGAAAATTCCTACACATCCTCTCATCTGTTCTTGAATTTTAATCTTGTTCTCACCTTTGGTTCTGTGCTTGTTAAATTATCAAATATTTGCTTCTGTAATGAAGGTAACCTATGTTTTTCCCCTGCATCTGTATTTTTAAGCACATATAAGGGTCTATCTGATGAACCACTGAATTGGTAATTCAATGTGATGACTAGGGCGGAACTATCTAAGGTGGCTTTATGTGATTTCTCCGATAAAAATGGAAGTTCCAATTTAGTACTTTTGGTTAATCATGAAGAGATAAAGCATAGAAATCTTCAGCACTGGACAGTAACATATTAATCCTAATAATATGTAGTGTACTCTGATTCTAGGAAACATGTGAATGTCAGGGTTACGTTTAAAAATCTTGTTGTGATAGTTGGCAAACCACGCCTAGTTCTTTGCACCTTTTTTACCACTCTGAAAAAGTATCAGCAGGAAATCCCTCTGATTAGTGAGAGTTAAGCCCAGATTTTGACATTTTCTAGCAGAACAAGCAATTGCAGGAGTGAAGATCCCATAAATGAAAGAAAATAGTACTTTGGACATTATCTAATAGAATTAGCTGAGTATTTATGTGATAATGACTGGAGATAAGTAACAATCTAAGTATTTATGTGATAATGACTAAAGATAAGTAAGTATGTAGCGCTGGTAGTTTTTTTTTGGATAATGGTTATTAAAAATTGGGACAAGTCATATAAATTACATTGTTGGGAAATGTTCATAAACATGAATCCATATAATATTATGAGCTAATATTATGGTTTATGAGTATTATATGTTCAAAAAAACCATAATTCATTTTATACAGCTCTGGTTAATATGATATTTTTTTTTAATTAATCAATTTAATTATAAATAAATAAAAAGTGACAAAACTACTTAAAAAATAAATCTTAATTTTTAATATATATATATATATATATATATATATATATATATATATATATAAAAGAATATTTCATAAAAATTAAATCTTTATTATTCTGAAAATTTTATTCCAAAATAAAATTAACATACTTGTTTTTAATTAAAACATGTTCACCATAGGTTAAAACGATGGTAATAATTAATCACAATAACTGTGACATGTTAAAGAATTACCAATGCCATATATAATATGTTTGAGCATTTGAAATGCAGGTATCCGATGATGTTTGATAATGAAACCATAATTCGTATCAAAATAAGATATTACAAATACTTCATCATGATTTTCCAAATAAATATAGAATTAAATTGCAAACAAAAAAATTAATTAAAAAAAAAAAACATTGGTCATCCTTTAAAAAATTAAATAAAAAAAACTAATTAGCACACGAAGAAAAAAAAAATGTATCCATTTTATTTTGCTTCAACAATTTAGAAGGCATTTCAGAGCTTGGGGATTGTGAGATGAATCATTGCTTTTACTTTACCCAGTTTTAAGAGCTATCCAATCATAGAAGGCAAACACATAGAGGAAGGTACAATTGACCTACATAATAACCATATAGAAGTAAAATATCTAAATATAATCGAAGGACATTGTGATAAAAATGAAACATTTATCTATAATTGTGATAAAAATAAACATTGATTTATAACTTATATTGATTTCAAATAAATCACTGTGCGAAGTTAAAAATTAAGCAAAATGAATTTTTTTAATATAAATAAAAGCGTAATATTTACATTTTTATTAAGAAAATGATAAAGCTTTTCATAATATTTTTCTTTTAACAAAAACATGACTGTATGAATTTAAGGATATATGCCATATTTATAATGTGTGGTACATTCCCATAAAATTATTTATTCAAAATGCTTTACCCAAAAAGCCATGTAAACATTCAGAGGATTTCCATCCTTTAGTTTTAGTGAGCTTCTTCTATATCAAGTCACTACTCTACAAAGGGGTGTTTTAAGATAATATTTAAAATTATTTTGAGTAAATTATTTTAACTTGAGACCAAAAAAAAAAAAGTTTTAAATCTTCTTAAATAGTGTTTTTAAATGGGTGTCTTAAATTATAGTCTTAATTTTTTTTCTCTATAAATAAAATATAGAAGACTAATCTTTCAAGTGACAAATATCAATTATTGGCTCTTATAGAAGACCAATCTTTCAAGTGACAAATATCAATTATTGTCTTTCAAGAGAAAAATACCAATTATTGTCTCTATAAAGGCATTATCTTTAATCCCAGTTACTGTCTCTCTAGAGACAGTAAAAAATTCTCTTTAGAAACAAAATATAGAATGTGAATCTTTTTGTTTCTTCAATGATTAATTAATGTTAGGGCATGATGGAATCAAACCACCAACCTCCTACTTACAAGGCAAGTGCTCTTCTATTGAGCTAGCACCCTTTAAATAAATGTATTATCTCAATCCTAAAAGATACAAACAAACGAGCCAAAATGTATTGTCATATTAGTGACAAAAATTATGTTACATGTTGCTACATGACATATTTCAAACAAAGGAAAAAATTGTACATGGTGTTGACTCTTAGGTTAGCTAGTGGGATAAATTTCACAACCTTTATTTGTCAACCCACACTAGATAATATTATCTTATAACATGTAGAAGAAATTTATGTTTAAGACATAAATTTTTCCATAGTAAAGGGCATAAGTAAACTAATATTGTATACAATGCTCTTCAAATCATCTAGGTAGCAAAAAACTATGAGGGCATCAACCCACAGATATTTTTTGTTGTGAAATTGAGATATAAAGAGACATTTTACACTAAAAATGTAAACATGGAAACACATACAGTAAAATATGGAGAGTCTTAATGGTAGAAATTGTTAGACATGAGAATTAAAACTGCAACTACAATGGATTAGCATCAATGTATGGGCAGTTGTAATGAAATTTTCTGACACGGGAACTAAAATTCTAACTACATTTGATTAGCATATGTCTGGAAGGGAAACCGCAACTACATTTGATTAACATCAATTATGGTTTTTTGTAAGCAAAAAAAAAACCATAACCCATAGAAAATGAATTAATTGAACGGAGTCTGAATATTAACATATGTCAAAGAAAAATCAATTATTTAGGGTCAACCTTCAGGGACTTAACTTCATCATCTAGATTTATCTAAAATACCCAAAATAAAATCTTAGAATTCTTAACAAACTATTTGGATTGAAGTCTAAGCATGTGATTTTTTTTTTTTTGTCAAGTTGTTTGTGATCCTTGAGGGTTGACATGTGGGTTAAGAAGTCATGACCCAGGGAAATCTAAGCCGTCAAAGTGACCCGGGGATCGCAGTCGGACTGGGTCACACCAACCCCTAGCAGACTGGATTTTTAGCATGTCTCCTCCCCCTAGCACAAGGCACAAACACCCACCTTGAGGTTTGATCCTTAATCCCCTTGTCCATGAGACCCATCCTCAACCAATTATGTTACTGAGACGTGATAATTTGATTTTTATTTTAAATAAGTGACTTTTTACATTAAAAGGGGCAAAGAAGAAATCAAGACCAATAATTTTAATGCATTAAGGCATTATTGCAACTACTAGAAGTGTATTAACTGGTAGATGAAAATGATGTCCAGTCAATTTTATTAAAAAGATTGCCCAAAAAGTAAAGATGATAAATAATAATAAAATATCAAAATCTTCCAAACCATACTCAAAACAACATCAAATAAATGAAACACAAATCCAAAAACCTACAATCTATGTTGTGAATTGTAGAATTTATAAATACTGGAAACCTTTTTATAGCCACAAAACATTTTCAGGTATATATGCATCACTTTTCTATTACTAACTTCATTAATTTTCATGACAATTTAATTGGCCCACAGTGTCTCCAAGTGCTTATTACACCTATCCCAAGGAAGCCAAAGGGAATCTTAATTACATCCTATGAACCGAAGACAACCCATTTGATCATCATAACATGGTTTTCATCTATGGCTCTCTAATATTCCTACTATCTATTGTCTCCCATGTCTCTCTAAGATTGCCTTAGTGGTGTTATCTTTATATGTGGATTTCTCACCCAAATAATGTGCCCAATGATGTTGTTCTGAGTGGGTGGAACACCCGAACTAACATATGCAATTCCAAGGCTTTCAAGATTGCATTTATGCGCCTATTTGGGTGTTATCCATTAAAATTTCTGAAGGAATTTCCTTGAAATATTAGGGTTGGTAAAACGTGATTCGAGGCTTTCTATATTTCGTTTATGTGCCTATTTAGGTGTTATCCATCAAAATATCTCAAGGAATTTATCTAAATTAGGATTGGGAAAAAGTGATTAAACATCCAATGAGGTACATCAACCTCGAGAATCCTTGTTTTAGGTGCCAAAGCTTTTGTCATAGAATCTGGGTTTGCCTCATTATGGTTAGACCTAATGACCCAATTGCTCAATTAATTCTACTTCTCAAAACCATGATCAAAATGTCTCTCAAGGTAATGACAAAGGTGGGTTCATGTCACTTGAAATAAGTAGAACTCTTAAGAAATAAAGTGGTGATGGCCCAGAAGGCCCAACTAGCTAAGTCGAGAACGATAATAGTGTCAATTTCTAGCAAGCATGTAGTTTGACCAACAGGGGAATATGTTTAATGAAGTGAGGATCCAAATATGGAAATTTTGATACAAATTTATATGCTTAAAGGCATGGCTTCACCAAAATACTATAAGGTAAGAGTATATGTGCTACGTCACTACCTCTTCAATGCCAAGAATATATGCACCCCTATATAAAATCCATACTTCATAAAATTATAAATTTGATCCCTATTTTAGATATATTTTTTTTACAAAAGTTAATAGAACTCTCTTTTTACTTTAAACGGTCCTTAATGCTATTTCCAATTTGGTCAGATTACTTCTAGGCACATGGATGCCAAGAGAGACCCTATTGCATTATTTTATATAACCTTTCTTTAATTGCGGGGTGTGGCACAAACCCATTACAGAGGTTCGCACAAATTATGTTGAACTTACATGATCAAATTTTCAACCTCGCTAAAATGTATGCACCTACTAATGCTATGGAAAGAAATTCATTTCAAAATTGGATGGCTGGTAAGTTTCCAGATTCTCAGTTGCTAGTGACTAGTTTGCAAGAACTCCCATAGAGTTAAACTCTAGATGATAATTAAGGTATGTTTCCCCATAGAATTTCCTGCGTACAAAAGGTCACTAAGTGTTAATATAACATGAGATAAACAAGGATCAAATGGAACCAACAAAAAACCCTAAATTATAAAAAAAAACAAGCACATAAAGAGAAGAGAAGACCATTAAAAACCATATGAAAAAAAACACATAACGAGAAGAGAATACCATGAAACACCACATGCAGCTAAAGAATTTAAGAGAGAACTTATCTTCTTATCAAACAATTTATTTGTACAATATTTGTACACACTCTAAAGTGGGACACCCTCCCTAGGAGGGTTTACATGCCCATTAATCTAGGTTGGTCCCAACCACCTACATATAATATAATAAATAGTTGACTAGGGTATATTTGAAGATAAAATCCTTGCTAGACTCAAACAATATAAAATATAAGTCAGCCCATGATACAACATACTTATGAGTGGAAGTGACCCTTCACAAATATGAATCGTAGGCTTGTTAGAGCCAATATGAATCACTGTAGATGTATGATTAGGACTAACATGACCAACCACAATGTCTAATATAAATATACCAACCTTTTAAACATATGAAGAATGTCTCCAAATAAGGTGGATTGAGTACCAAGAACATTACCATTCTCATTATAAAATCGCTCTATTAAATGAATAAATATTGTAAGAAGGTAGCAGCATGACATGAAGCTAGACCAGATGAGAATACTAATGGATCACTCTCTGAAGGAATGATGAAATTGATGCATGGTTTTTTCCCAATGAAGAAGTCCCAAAAGAAGAATACTTCACAACATGACATCGAAGGAAGAAAACCACTCCAAGCATCTGGACGTTCCATAAAGTTGCTGCAAGTCCCTATTTAGGAGGGAGCTTGGATTCGGCCATTCCTGATTAAGAGGAACTGAGAGTTGTATTTTTCTATTTCATGTGTCATTCACTAGACCAGTACTAAAAAATGTAAGTCTTATTGAAGGCCATGAAGAGAAATGTAGACACATAGTAAATGGATTCTCCCTGGCTGAGATAGAGAGATAGACACACCATTATAGCCTTTAGCTGAGAATATAGAATGGAGGATTTAGTAACCATTTGGCATCTTCTACTCTTCGAGAATGTGGTAGGGAATTCTAATAAGAGTAGCCATGGATGGATATTCTTTTAGGGTTAGATAATATAGTCCAATAAGGTCATACTCAGTGAACACCCTAATTGAGTATGTACCTTGGAGACAATGATGATCACGTCAATAGTAATTGGTCTCACCAACATTTTAGCTCATGGTCTCGTAATGAGATGGATTTTTTAGTTAAGGCCTTGCTATGTGACAATGCTAGATTAATATGATGCTAGTAACAGATGGGTTACAAATCTGACTCTTCTTATGAGATCCATTCAAAGTTATAAAGTTTTACATGGTATCATAATGAATACATCCCTAGTTAAGAGGGAGTGTTGTAAAGTGTAACTAGGTTCAGTCTTCATAATGACTTGTAAAAATGATCAAAGAAAGTAAAATGTATTTATTGTATTCCTTGCATCATGGGTTTCATGAGCAAGATGTTTTATTTATAGGTCAAATACTTCTTCTTAATGTATTTAGTATTTATCATAAATATATGTCATTGTCATGTTAATAGAGTCATGTTACACTTGAAATAAGACCTCCAAAAAGACAAGTTGACTTCAATAAGACCTCCAATAAGACCTCAACATATGCTTAAAGTGACATTTCTACTTCAATATATATATATATATATATATATATATATATATATATTTGACTTGTTGTCTCATAATTGGAGACACGTTAGTTTACCTATGTCATGTCCGTTTATAATTGGAGACACATCGGTTCACCTATGTCATATCAACTCATTTATAGGCTCCAATAACTATATAAAGGAACCTCGAATAATATCCTAACGCAGACAATTTTGATAATTTTCTAAGGCTCTAATATGGGATTCCACAGTTTATATAAGGACCTATAGAAAGGTGCGAGAAAGGGTTTGTTTTCTGAGTGAATAAATAAGAGACAATATAGTGAATGACAAAATACGTATAGAACAACAATAAGGGTTAGATTTTTGGGTCAAAAGATCTTGGTCTAGGAAAATATCCATACCTCTCGATTGTAGTAAGAGCATAGTGCGAAGAAGGGGACTAGGTCTCAAACTATTACACATTTCAACAAGGAATACAATCCTTAAGTAAGGTGTCTTGACAGCAAAGGAAGGGATATTACAAGGAGTGTTAAGAAGCATGTGATAAATTATAGAGGAGAGGTAGTTCTATCCTCTATAATTTAGTTCATGCTCCCGGATAAAACTCATTAATACACAATGTTAAGAAGGGATACTCTAGCAAATACAAGAGCTTTGTCATGGTGTTTCTTAGCGCAAAGGTGATGCTCAGTATAAGGTCTCGGTAATGATATATGCATCATAATGCTATATGATGAAAATAAGTGCTACACGGTGCAATCAAGGAGGGTGATTTTTTCTTCATCTAGGAGAGACAGTTTAGGTCAAGGTTTTGGTCATGGTCTTTGTACTCATCTGGTGAAGAATCTATAAGAAGAGGTTTGTGGGTTTTCTCTTCAAGAGGAGGGATTTTACCTTGTCTTGGAGCCTAAATATTTTTTCAATGATGTTATTTTTTTTATAGTTATTTGATATATTGAACATAATAATATAATGAACGAATATAATAAGTAAAGATGTAAGACAAGTAGTTATCATGTAAGAGAATTTGTATTAATTTTTTCCCTGCCTAATTATCATCACTTCGTTGCATAATTATGAAAGAATTTTGTATTCTTTTCTCCTCCCAATACTCAGAGAGCATGAGTTTTCAGTCTCGACTCCTCCTCATGTAATTGCAAAATATCATTCTTCCTCTTTTTTAAATCCATAGCTAGTAATTGATGCACCACCGAGAAATAATATGCATGTGAATGATCAACCAATATACCAATTTTTTTATCAGTAACTAAAATTTCATCAATATGCTTCATATGTGCTCTTCCTATAATCTACACTTCCATCACAATCAATGTCAGTGTAACCAATCAATTTAAAATTTTCAGATGGGGATTATGAAATACCATACCCCTTCGTTCCATTTACATACCTTAGAATCCTCTTGGCTACCTGCCAATGAGTCTCTTTCGGCCTTTCCATAAATCTGGAGATTAAACTTACAGTGTGCATAATATCCGGCCTAGTTGCAGTCAAATACATGAGGCTTCCATCCCAAGCTTACATGAGATTTGATCCTTGGTCTCCTTGTTCATGAGGCCCATCCTCAACCAGTTATGTTAGTGAGACGTGATCATTTGATGTTTATTTTAAATGAGTGACTTTTTACATTAAAATGGGCAAAGAAGAAATCATGACCAATAATTTTAATGCATTAAGGCATTAATGCAACTACTAGAGGTGTATTAAACTGTAGATGAAAATGATGTCCGGTCAAATTTATTAAAAAGACTGCACAAAAAATAAAGATGATAAATAATAATAAAATATTGCAATCTTCCAAACCATACTCAAAACAACATCAAATAAAAGAAGCACAAATCAAAAAACCTACAATCTATGTTGTGAATTGTAGAATTTATAAATACTGGAAATCTTAATATAGCCACACAAAAATTTTAGGTATATATGCATCCCTTTTCTATTACTAACTTCATTACTTTTAATGACAATTTAATTGGCCCACAGTGTCTCCAAGTGCTTATCACACCTATCCCAAGGAAGCCAAAGGGAATCTTAATTGCATCCTATGAACCGAAGACAACCCATTTGATCATCAGAACATGGCTTTCATCTATGGCTCTCTAAGATTCCAACTATCTATTGTCTCCCATGTCTCTCTAAGATTGCCTTAGTGGTGTTATCTTCATATGTGGATTTCTCACCCAAATAATGTGCCAAATTATGTTGTTCTGAGTGGGTGGAACGCCCCAACCAGCATATGAAATTCCAAGGCTTTCGAGATTGCATTTATGCGCCTATTGGGGTGTTATCCATCAAAATTTCTGAAGGAATTTCCTTGAAATATTAGGGTTGGTACAAGGTGATTCGAGGCTTTCTATATTTCCTTTATGTTCCTATTCAGGTGTTATCCATCAAAATATCTCAAGGAATTTATCTAAATTAGGATTGGGAAAAGGTGATTAAACATCCAATGAGGTACATCAACCTCGAGAATCCTTGTTTTAGGTGCCAAAGTTTTTGTCATAGAATTTGGGTTTGCCTCATTATGGTTAGACCTAATGACCCAATTTCTCAATTAATTCTACTTCTCAAAACCAAGATCAAAATGTCTCTCAAGGAAATAACAAAGGTGGGTTCATGTCACTTGAAATAATTATAACTCTTAAGAAATAAAGTGGTGATGGCCTAGAAGGCCCAACTAGCTAAGTCGAGAACGATAATAGTGTCAATTTCTAGCAAGCATGCAGTTTGACCAACAGGGGAATATGTTTAATGAAGTGAGGATCCAAATATGGAAATTTTGATACAAATTTATATGCTTAAAGACGTGGCTTCACCAAAATACTATAAGGTAAGATTATATGTGCTACGTCACTACCTCTTGAATGCCAAGAATGTATGCACCCCTATATAAAATTCATACTTCATAAAATTAGAAATTTGATCCCTATTTTAGATCTTTTTTGTTTACAAAAGTTAATATAACTCTCTTTTTACTTGAAACGGTCCTTACTACTATTTCCAATTTGGTCATATTACTTCTAGTCACATGGATTCCAAGAGAGACCCTATTGCATTATTTTATATAACCTTTCTTTAGTTGCGGGGTGTGGCACAAACCCATTATAGAGGTTTGTAAAAATTATGTTGAACTTATATGGTCAAATTTTCAACCTCGCTAAAATGTATGCACCTACTGATGCTATGGAAGGAAATTCATTTCAAAATTGGATGGCTGGTAAGTTTCCAGATTCTCAGTTGCTAGTGACTAGTTTGCAAGAACTCCCATAGAGTTAAAATCTAGATGATAATTCAGGTATGTTGCCCCATAGAATTTCCTGCGTAAAAAAGGTCACTAAGTGTTAAGATAACACGAGATAAACAAGGATCAAATGGAACCAACAAAAAACCCTAAATTAGAAAAAACAACAAGCACATAAAGAGAAGAGATGACCTTAAAAACCACATGAAAAAAAACACATAAAGAGAAGAGAATACCATGAAACATGACATGCAGCTAAAGAATTTAAGAGAGAACTTATCTGCTTATCAAACTATTTATTTGTACAATATTTGTACACACTCTAAAGTGGGACACCCTCCCTAAGAGGGGTTACATGCCCTTTAATCTAGGTTGGTCCCAACCACCTACATATAATATAATAAAGAGTTGACTAGGGTATATTTTAAGATAAAATCCTTGCTAGACTCGAACAATATAAAATATAAGTCAGCCCATGATACAACATACCTATGAGTGGAAGTGACCCTTCACAAATATGAATCGTAGGCTTGTTAGAGCCAATATGAATCACTATAGATGTATGATTAGGACTAACATGACCAACCACAATGTCTAATATAAATATACCAACCTTTTAAATATATGAAGAATGTCTCCAAATAAGGTGGATTGAATACCAAGAACATTACCATATAAAACTTTTATATTGTTGAATAAATATTGTAAGAAGGTAGCAGCATGACATGAAGCTAGACCAGATGAGAATACTAATGGATCACTCTCTGAAGGAATGATGAAATTGATGCATGGTTTTTTCCCAATGAATAAGTCCCAAAAAAAGAAGACTTCACAACATGACATCAAAGGAAAAAAATCACTCCGAGCATCTAGACATTCCATAAAGTTGCTACAAGTCCCTATTTAGGAGGGAGCTTGGATTCGGCCATCCCTAATTAACAGGGAGTGAGAGTTGTATTTTTCTATTTCATGTGTCATTCACTAGACCAGTACTAACAACTGTAAGTCTTATTGAAGGCCATGAAGAGAAATGTAGACACATAGTAAATGGATCCTCCCTAATTGAGATAGAGAGATAGACACACCATTATAGCCTTTAGCTGAGAATATATAATGGAGGATTTAGTAACCATTTGGCATATTCTACTCTTTGAGAATGTGGTAGGGAATTCCGATAAGAGTAGTCATGGATGGATATTCTTTCAGGATTAGATAATATAGTCCAATAAGGTCATATTCAGTGAACACCCTAGTTGAGTATGTACCTTGGAGACAATGATGATCGTGTCAATAGTCATTGGTCTCACCAACATTTTAGCTCATGGTCTTGTAAAAATATCGTTGACTTTCCCTGCAAATGAGTCCACTCTGCAATGATCCCGGAAACCCTCAGTATGTTCAATGGTGAGGTTCAAATCCCCCACCAAAATAAGCAACCCCATATTTAAGAGGCCACAAGATTCCAATTTATCCTAAAAGTATCTTCTCGAAGAATATGGTGCATATGTATTAAGAACATTAAATTTTTCCTTCGAGCCCCTCATGAAACCAAGTGGAAGGATACCAATAAAGTATTTATAGATAATTATATTCATGACCTTAGGATCCCAAAAATTCGTAAGACCACCAGATAAACCCAAAGCATCCACTACACATATCGACCACCCGAGACAGATAAGAAGGAAGAATGGGCCAAATCTTGTCTCCAATCTTCATCTTCTCTTGTAAGATGACAATAGAGGGTTGATTAACCCGAATAAAGTGTTGGAGTACGAGGATTTTTCAGGAACTCCCCAAGCCCCTGATGTTTAAGGACATGATTATCATGGTAATCCCTCATAATCGAGTTAATAATCTGTAAGGACATGAATAGAAGAGAAAGAAGAAACAAAGGGTGATGTACGATAAGATGATGGAACAAGATCCAATGTTGCATAAATATTATGAAGATCAATATCAACCCCATTCAAATTATTCGAAGGTTTCGAACCACATTCCTTCCTAATGGTCACATTATGATGATAATTTGGACTAATAGATATTTAGGAGAGGATGATGAATGAATCAACATTCTCTCTAAATAGATATCAGAGTGAAGCCAGAGAAAATCGATATCATTCCCCGCTGAATTGGTAAGAGAAAGGTCTCTAGAAAAGGTCCCAAACTGAATGTGAGTATGTTCAAGGAGAAGGAGAAGGAAGATCCACATGAGAAAGGTTCAAAAGAAAAACCACGTAAACAACGAGCTAGTGTGTCTCAAAAAAACCATAGATTAGACCAATACCTAGAGTGGAAAATAAATTTTCATTAGTGTACCTTCGAACAAACAAACCGATAGAGATCCCTAATATCATTCAAAACGAGAATAAAAATTGAATATAACTCAAATAATTGTGTTTCTACGCATTGCACCCAACCACACCAGCAAAGGCTACATTTAATACATCCACCTCAACACTTGCAACCAAAATTACCGCCCTTGTGAATTTTGTGACTAATGCTTCCACAATCCTATTTTTTATCCTCAATGTCTGCTTCTTGCAAAAGTGGTCGTAACGATTTTGAAGTAGGCATATTGTCTTCCAATGAATATTTTGTAATTTGTCTCCACCATCCTTCGAGTGAATCTAGTCCATGTTGTTGATGATCGTTAGAAGTTTCAGCACAAAAACGTACTGATAGCAGAAATGAACAGATAGAAGTAGCGTTCAAAATAAATGAAATAGTAAAAAAACAAAAATTAAAACACAAACGATGGAGACTCCTAAAATTATTCCAACTATGTTACAGCCTATTCATGTTCAGCGAAATTTCCTTTGTCCCTCCTCTCAAGAAGTGCCTCTGTTGCCAGCCTCCATTGCGCTAAATCCCATTAATTTATTTTTACCTCCATCGCTCTGCTTCCTGGAGAACCCATCAGCAACATAAATACATATCCTTAATGCTTTACTTTTACCTTTTTTACTAGCACCTCGTATCAAAAATTTTGAGACAAAATTAAATTTTAAGAAAAAATATTTCTTTCGTCTTAAAAGGCCTCTCTATGCAGTAGCATCGAATGCAACGACATAAAAGTTATCTCTAATGGTGTCAATAGAGATCAAAGGGACATAAGAGGGATAGATGTGTGATAAATCTTGCCAGGAAAAGTTGTCGCATTCTTCAAAGTCGGCTACGCCACCAAAACGAAGAGCCTAACAAATCGTTGTATTTATATAAGATAACATGAATGGTAACTGAAATAGCAACCTTGGTATAAGCACGAGACAGTAGTAGCCTGCAAGGTGATGAACTTAGGGTGCACTATCAAAATCAATTTTGTAGGTGTTATATAATATTGTCTTAAACTGACATGGTTTTGTCTTAATTGTTAATTATCTTAAATGAGTTTCACCTTAATTGACATTGTCTTAATATAATGTTTCGACTTAAAATATTTTTGTCTTAAATTGCTTTTGTTTTAAAATATTTTTGTCTCAAACTCTTTTCGTCTTAAATAAAAAGTTTTGTCTAGAATATTTTGCCTTAAACTGCTTTTGTCTTAAATATAAAATTTTGTCTTAAAACTTTTCCAACTGTTTTTGTCTTAATTATATAGAGTCGTCTTAAAATATTTTGTCTTAAACTATTTTTATGTTAAATATATGTTTTTTTTTTAATATTTTGGTTTCAAAATATTTTTGTTTTCAATATAAAATTTTATGTTAAAACATATATATATTTTTAATTTTATATTTAAGACAATTCAATTAAAATCTTTTAATGTAAAATTATTAAAATAAAAAGTGACTTTTATATTTTCTTCAACAAATTTCTTAAAAATACCCTTTATGTAAGAGTGAGAAATTGTATAGATCGTATCAAAATGGAGGGGTTGCAAGAAATAATGTGTTTTCAAAGATAATATTATATCTTGTAGGAAATCCTTTTTTCAAAAAGAATATTATGACAATGTTTACTCTTTGCGTTGTTGGGTAAGCAAATTGCAGAGTTGGTTTTATTCTAAAAGAAAACCTGTCTTTTGTTTCTGGAGAACCTTTTTTCAAATATAATATTTTGATAACGTTTAATTTTTGGGTTGCTGGGTAGGCAGATTGTAGAATTGGTTTTCTTCCTATATATATATATATATATATCTTTTGTTGCATGAAATCATTTTTCCAACAAGAATATTATGATAACGTTAAATTTTTAGCTTATCAGGGAAGCAGATTGCAGAATTGGTTTTCTTTTGAAATAGAAGCGGTCTCATGTTGCAGTAAATCTCTTTTTGAAAGAGAATATCATGATAGTGCTTAATTTTTGTGCTGCTGACAGAGCGGATTGTAGAATTAGTTTTCTTCTAAAACAAAAATCTGGGAATAATTTTTTTTAAAGTATATTTAATCTGGAAATCTGGATAATATGTCAGAGTATTTAAGTTTTACATTATTTATTATAAGTTTTTTAGGTTTTTTAAAGTATATTTATAGGGTTAAATTATTCATAATCACAAGTTTAAATTTTAATTTTTTTATAATTTTAATGCTTTAAAAGTTTTCTAAAATATAAAATTTATATTTGTGACAACACACTAAAAATAAAATAAGAAGAAAAGATGAGCATAATTCTAATAAAAACTCCAAAACATATAATTATTACACAACTTATCAATTACATGCTCTAAAATATAGATGGGTAGTCCATGAAATATAATAAAACAAATTACGATCAGCAGCATGAAGTTTATAATGACATTGTTAATAGTAAGTAAAATGGAGTTGCAAGCTACAACACATGTATATCTCCGGTACAATTTCTTTGATTGCGTGAATATAATATGTATATATAAAAAGAAATGAACACTAAATCTACGTGATACTCAAATATAATAGAGATCACCAAAATCGATGACTTTGTTTTAATAAATTGAATCTGAGACCTCCTCCTTAGTGTTGAGATTTAGTTGTCTGAATGTATCCAACACTTTTTCCATACATTCTCCATTTATTTTTCTATATTTAATACTTCTAGGTATATCTGTGCATGCAATTTTGGTGGGACTATTATCTATGGCTTCTGCAGTAAAAGAAGAATTACTGCGTGTTAGATCAGGTGGTGGCTTTCTCCCATTATTTCAATAAAAGAAAAGTGAGAAACAGTGGTAGGATATTCGTCTTTTTAGGAGATTAAGGGCAATCATTGTATCAATAGTGATTTAGTTTGGCTTCCCGAAGTAACTTCTTCGGATATAAATGGAAGGAATCGTTGACAACTTGTATTTGACCTTAACACTGAGGGTCAACCATGGAAATAGAGAGGATACTACTCCCCAGCCAATAGCACGACGAATGGAGCAAGCAACAACAATGGCAGCAGGGGATTTTCATCTCCCAACACCAAACAGGAAAGATAATATTAGTGGCATGCATTGTGTTTGTAGGGATATGATAGTTTATTGGCCTTTGGATTTACTGTTGGTGTTCTTGCTAAGTCATAAATTCTTGATATATCAAGCTTACTGGCTATTGGAGTTACTCTTCCTGATATACTGGCAGCCCCTACTTTTTATCCTTCAATTCAACACTTTCTTTGGTGTTATAGTGGCAACCCCTAGGTTTTATCCCTAAATTCAGTGCTTGTTTCCTAAGTCATATATTCCTAGTAAATCGGGCTTATTGTCTTATTAGATATACACTTGGTGTCATAGTATCAGGTTCCTAATATATCTGACTTTCTAGCTACTGGACTCCTAAGTCATAAAATCCTGGTATATCTGACTTATTGGCTATTGGATATACTCTTAATGTTATAGTGGCAGATTCCTAGTATATCTAGGTTACTCACTGCTAGATATACCCTTGATGTTATAGTGGCAGCCCCTTGATTTAATCTCCTACTTTGTTCAGATTAGACCAACAAACCTAGCCTAAATTACTCCAAAGATTATAGATTCGTGAGATAAAAACAAATGTGCTATATCCCTCTATAGTCTATAATACCATGAACCATGTTTATGATTACCATAGTATAGTACCATAATTATACCATGATTATAATTACCATAGTACCATGATTACCATGAAAATTAGTATCTAACCAAGATAAAGTTATATTTGAGTCTTGACAATCAGATATAAATTGACTTTTATTTAGTAGTTTGAATTATTCCACGACAATCAATTTTAAATTTTCCTTTAAAAAAAGATTTGTTTTATAATCAATTTTGCACTTAATGTTTTCTTTTGCATTTTTATTGGAGTGGCTTAATTCCTTGCTTATATTATCATCATATTTCCAATTTTGCTTCAAAAACTCTAAACCTACCTTTACCAAAAATTTACTTCAATGATGTTGTTGCTAGTTTTCTTTTTTTAACTAATTGAGTCAGTTGTTCATGTTGTAGGCTAAAAGAGTTTTGAATTTGATCTTGATCGCACTTGGTTTTCCCTACCAATCATGTTTTTACAGTAATTCCATCTTGTTATTAGCAACAAACATCTTGCTGGTGATGAGTTGTCGTAGTCATGCAAACATTATTTTCCTTTACAGAAAATCATGTGTCTATTTTTAGCTTATCCGTTTTTCTGCGATAATTTTGACAGGGACAGAGTAATGGGTTGCCCTCCCATTGACCCTTGCACTAGGAATTCTCTATGTCCCTCTCCTAATCCTTCCGAAGAAAATCAAGAAGGTCCCACGGATGGAAACTTTGTGCAGGGCCACGGAAATCCATTGTATGTCAAGGTGAAGATGGATGGCAAGCCCATTGGTAGGAAACTGGATTTGAATAGTTATGAATATTATGGGCATCCTATTCAGGATTTGAAGAATATGTTTTGACCAACCATTTGGAGTAAGTACCTATTGATCTGAAATGTGTGTTTATAGCTTATATTCATATAAACAAGTAAGCTCAAACTATATTATTTTCAGATAATGTGGAAGCTTTCCCTCCTATGGCGGAAAGGCCTACTGTGATGCCTTTGAGGATTTTGGGCCCTAATGCTGATTTCATAATAACCTATGAAGATACTGAAGGGGATTGCATGCTTGTCGGGGATGTTCCATGGAAGTAAGCTCTGGCTTATGGGTTGCTAGAAGTACCATACTTCCTAGTAATTTTATTCTAGTAAAAAAAAGTATCCAAAAGGACAACTGATTACAAATTTTATTAATAAAACTATGTTTTACAGAATCTTTCTTAAGACAGTCATACGGTTAAGGATCAAAAGCACCTCCGGTCCAAATACCTTTGGTATACTATATTAAAAGTCCTGTCATTCTTATTTCGTTGTTTTCTGCTTTATTGTCAAATAATTTTAAGGTTAGCCTGATTTGTTTGGTGTTTCATGTTAGAACACTACTATATGTTTTGGCATCTGACAGTAGGGTTACTTTTTTTGTGGCTGAGAAATGCCCAAAAAAAGAGAAAGTCTGCTTGAATGACAGTGCCCATCTCAGGGTTCACTGAGTCATAGATTCTCTCCCTCATAGGGCCATTCAACCAAAAGATTGGTGGATCACAAGATTCTCATACTGCTCCTGGAGACCATGTTGTAGAAGGGGTTTATTATTGTTCTTTAGCAATTCCATTTCGCCATTATTTCTGCCATTTAGCATTCTTGATTATGATATATAATATAATTTGAATATTTCATCAAAATTTAAATTTGATCTATTTCTTATGGCCGTTATATTGTATTCTAGTCTTTAGCTGGTATTGTACATATTCATCAGACTCGCCTGCCAAATTTTTAGTAATTGACTTTGTCTTAAGGCAAAGATTTGCAAAATTAGCTAATTTGTGCATGTGAAAAAACTCAGTTCATTGTTATCAACATTGTTTTTTTGTCGGAATGCATTTTCTTCGTTCACTTTTCTTCCCATACAAGTGTTCAATGTTGGAATTTCTGAACAATTCCTAACACACAGAGGAAATAAAACAATTCCTCTTTCACAACACAAAGATTAAATAAAAATTAAATTGCGTACACAGAGAGATGAAATATAAAAACTTCTATTTCATTAAACTAAAAAACTCTGTTACAAGATGAAATCTTTCTTTAGAATGAAGTTCTGGATTCAAAAAAAAATTCACTAGCTATTGCAGACACAGCGCTACAAAAATTTTCTCTCTTTCTGTCTCTCTTTTTTTTTCTCTGGCCTTCGGGCTCTCTTAAAAAAAAATACACAGTCTGCCCAATACAATGCACTCAGGGCATATATATATGAAATATTAAAATATTATATAATCAAAGTTAATAATCTAAATGTACCGCGGTAAAAACAATTAACCCAAAATTAAAAATAAAACATATGAGGCAAATAAAAAACAAAGTAAAAACATTAAAATAAACTTTTCCTTTATACTTTCCATGGGGTGCATGAAATACCTTCACGCCAGTTCTCTTTACCCCACATAACTCTTTCCATTGATTTGGAGAGGAGGATGATGTCACCTCCTCCGAGGGTTTGCATTCCCCCTTGCTGCTCCTGCTGCCCCCCCGAAACGTGTTGGGTATGCGATCAATTCATAATAAATGTTGTTGGTCAGTGTTTAATGCGGTAGATGAATGCAGATAAGAAAGTGGGTGCAGAAACTTGAATACAAGAGGTTGCGTGTGGATCAGAACTGGAGATTTGCTGTCGCCAACCTTCAAGAAATTCACATCAGAATTAAAATTGTTGTCTTTCAATCCCATCATCATTAAGGTTGCCATCCTACTACTATGTGCGGGCAGTTGGAATTAAATTCCAACACTCCCCCTTAATTTCAACTGCTGGGTTTTCTTGCATACCCAGGCATTTCCTTAAATAATTAAAAATCTTCAACGTTAATGGCTTTGGAAATATATTAGCAAATTGTTCCTCTGTCTTGCAATGCTGCAAAACAATATCACCATTATTAACCAGTTCATGTATAAAATGAAATTTTGCATCAATATACTTTGTTCTTCTATGGAAGACATAATACTTTGATAAAGCTATCGCTGAGCTGTTATCACAATAAATTATTATTCCTTTTTCATGTTCATGACATAAATCTCTAAGCATTCTTCTCATCCATACTACTTGGCATGCTACTGTTGTTGTTGCCACATATTTTTCCTCTATTGTCTATAAAGCAACTATTGGTTTCTTCCTGGAAGCCCATGAGATGGCCCCCGATCCCAAACTAAACACATATTCAGATGTGCTCTTCCTGTCATCTACACTTCCATCACAATCAATGTCAGTGTAACCAATCAATTTAAAATTTTCAGATGGGGAGTATGAAATACCATACCCCTTCGTTCCATTCACATACCTTAGAATCCTCTTGGCTGCCTGCCAATGAGTCTCTTTCGGCCTTTCCATAAATCTGGAGATTAAACTTACAGTGTGCATAATATCCGGCCTAGTTGCAGTCAAATACATGAGGCTTCCAACTATGCTCTTATACAAAATTGAATCAAAATCCTTGCTGATGTCTTCTTTGCTTAATTTTAACCCCATGATAGTTGGAGTTACACTTGCCTTGATGTTCTGCATGTTGAATCTTTTCAACACTTCTTCAACATATTTTTCTTGGGAAATAAAAATCCCATTTTCATTTTTCTCTACTTCTATTCCAAGAAGATATCTTAAAAAACCCAAATCAGTCATTTCAAATTCACTCTTCATGACTGCATTAAAATCAGCAATGAGAGAAACTTCATTGCCAATAAATATTAAATCATCTACATATAAAACAACAATAAGTATCTTACCATCATTTTATTTTATGTACAGTGTGGGTTCTCCATCACATTTCTCAAATCCATTTTCATTCAGGTAAGCATCTATCCTATTGTACCATGCTCTCGGTGCTTGCTTCATCCCATAAAGAGCTTTCTTAAACTTGCATACTTTGTGCTCTTGGCCTTCAATCTCATAGACTCGAGTTTGTTCAACATATACCTCTTCTTTCAACACTCCATTCAGGAATGAATATTTCACATCCATTTGGTAAACCTTCCATTTGTGTTGTGCTGCTATGGACAGCATTGTTCTCACAGTTTCTATCGTTGCAACTGGTGCAAAATTTTCTTCATAATCTCTTTCTAGTTGCTGCTTGTAACCTTTGACAACAAGTCTGGCCTTGTGCCTTTCAATCTTGCCTTCAGCATTGCTCTTGGTCTTATAAACCCATTTTACCCCAATGACTTCTTTAACTTTGGGGAGGTCCACTAACTCCCATGTGTTACTCTTTTATATTGCACCAATTTCTTCCTTCATTGTTTCAATCCATTTTTCTTCTTTTACAACATCTTCAAAATGAATTGGGTCATCAACATGACAATATAAAGAAAATAAAGAGTTCAAACCGGCATTATCATTTACCTCTCCTTGTTCATAAATCTCACTCATATTTTTGAATCTCAGTCCTCTTGGTCTACTTGGAGTTCCACTTCAACTCAATGGAGTTTCAGTTCCCTGTGGTGTGCTTGAAGAAGCACTTCATTGATTTCTCAAGGTTGTTCTGTTTGCAGCTTGTGGTGTGGTTTGTTGTGCTTATTGTGGTGGATGAGTAGCCACCGCGGAGGAATTATTTGCCGTTGTCTCTTCCTCTTCTTCTTCATGAGACACACATGTCTTCACATTCACTGTTTTCTCTAAGCTTCCATCCCAAGCTTCTTCTTCAATAAACTACACATCTCTGCTTATTATTACTTTCTTGGTGTATGGATTATATAGTTTATATGCCTTGGACTCATCACTGTATCCAACAAAGATACGTTTCTCCCCCTTATTGCCCAATTTCTTTCTCAATTGATCTAGAACATGTGCATAAGCCACACATCTGAAAACTCTCATGTGGGTGACATGCTGCTTTATGCCGCTCCACGCTTCTTCTGGAACACTATTCATGATAGCTTTGGTTGGGCATCTATTCAAGATGTACGCTGCACAATTTGCAGCTTCAGCCCAATAATCATTTGGAAAATGTTTTTCCTTCAACATACTTCTGACCATGTCCATGATGGTCCTATTCTCACTTTCTGCAACAACATTTTGCTGAGGTGTGCACCTTGTGGTAAACTTCTTATGTATGCCATCCTCCCTACAGAAACGTAGGAACTCTTTGGAGATTTATTCTCCACCTTTGTCAGTTATTAGCATTTTTATGTAGTGCCCACTCTGCTTCTCAACATGAGCTTTGAAGTGGCAGAACTGTTCAAACACTTCACTCTTCTGTTTCAAGAAATACACCCATGTCTTTCTGGTGTAATCATCTATGAATGTCAAAACATATTTGTTGCCAGCTAAAGATGGCATTTGCATTGGTCCACCCAAATTAGAGTGGACAATTTCTAAGGGTGTCTTTGCCCTTATGCTCTTTCCTGCTGGAAATCTTTCTCTGTGTTGTTTGCCCAAGATGCAGCCTTCACAAAGGTTGTCTGGTTTCTCAATCAATGGTAATCCTTTTACCATTCTCTTTCTGTGCAACAAGCTCAGGCCTCCGAAATTGAGATGTCCAAATCTCAAGTGCCATAACCAGTTTTACAGCTGCTACATTTCCTCTTTCCTTCAAGTCAACTCTAAGCTTGAGAGGAAACATCCTATTGCTTGTCATCTACACTGATGCAATGACTTTCTTGCTTGGAGGTATGTCCATGATTGTGCACACATCATCTTTAAAAAATACATTGTAGCCCTTGTCAATGAGCTTTCCAATGCTCAAAAGATTACATTTCAAGCCAGGTACATAATATACATTTGGCACAACCTTTTGTTTTCCATTTCTTGCCAAGATACTTACTCTGTCTTTTCCCTTGACAGAGATCTTACTATCAGTTCCTGTTGTTACTTCAGATTTAACATTTTCTTCAAGATTGGCAAACATTGTTATGTTTCCAGTCATGTGGTTACTACAACCTGAGTCTAAGAACCATACATCATCTTATCTATCTTGTGCTACATTACATGTTAACAACACATTCTTGTGGTTCTTTTCTTCTTTTGTAAGACTAGCATTCTGCCTCTTATTCATGTCATTTTGCTTTTTCCTACATTCATTGGCATAGTGCCCATATTTCTTGCAATAATGACATTGGAATTGGGATTTATCATACCTTTTTCCATGTGCTTGATGTTTCCTTGAGCCTTCATTCTGGTTCTGATTGCTACCCCTTCCACTCGAACTTGCAGGGCTATTTCTTCTTCTGTTTTGGCTTCTGCCTCTTCCTTGGTTGTTTGCTCTGCCTTGACCTCTACCTCGGCCAAAAGACATTTGAGTCTTGAAAGCTTGTTCCAATGAGGAATATGTTCCTATGTTCAGTCTATTTTCATGAGACATCAAGGATGCACTAAGCTCATCCACTTTAAATAGTAAGAGATCCTTTGTCTCTTCTATTGCCACTATTATGGAATCAAATCTTGAGGGTAGGCTTCTCGAAATTTTCTCCACTATCCCTCTTTCTTCAAGTGTCTCTCCATGAGACCTTATCCGGGTAACCAACCCAATAACATGTGTCAAGAATGAGTCTATAGTTTCAGACTCTTTCATACAGAGAGTTTCAAATTATATCCTCAGCATTTGCAACTTTGTTGTCTTCACCTTCTCCATGCCTTGATAGACTGTTTTGAGAATATCCCACGCCTCCTTAGACTTTGTTGTTTATGCAATCCTTGGGAAAATACTCTCGTGTACTGATTGAAATAGATAGAAGAGGGCTTTGGAATCCTTCTTCCTATTATCTTTTAACAAATATCTTTCTGCTGCTGTCAAAGCAGCCAACGCTGTTGCGTCTGATGGTTCTGGGTAGCCATTCTCAACTAGCTCCCATATGTGCCTACTGCTGCCATCTTAACTGTGAAAACTGGAAAATTTTCTTGACTGTGTAAAAAGAAACAAACAGAAGCTTTCTCTGTTGCACAAGTCCTCTTCAAAAAAATTCTTACAGCTTCTGCAGTGAAGATCGATCTTTGCTTCGTTCACTGAGTGCCTAGACTGGGCCAAATTTTATCTCCAATCATCATCTTCTCTTGTAAGATGACTGGGCTTTCCGAGGTACCTTCTTCTGATATAAATGGAAGGAATCGTTGCGACTTGTATTTGCCCTTAACACTGAGGTCAACCATGGAGATGGAGAGGATACAACTCCCCAACCAATAGCAGGACGAACGGAGCAGGCAACAATAGTGGCAGCAGGAGATGTTCATCTCCCAACACCAAACAGGCAAGATAATAATAGTGGCATGCATTGTGTTTGTAGGGATATCATAAATGTAGGGATATGATAGTTTGTTGGCCTTTTGATTTACTGTTGGTGTTCTTTCTAAGTCATAAATTCTTGATATATCAGGCTTACTCGCTATTGGATTTACTCTTCCTGCTATAGTGGCATCCCCTACTTTTTATCCTTCAATTCAACTCTTTCTTTGGTGTTATAGTGGCAACCCCTAGGTTTTATCCCTGAATTAAGTGCTTGTTTCCTAAGTCATATATTCCTAGTAAATCGGGCTTATTGTCTTATTAGATATACACTTGGTGTTATAGTATTAGATTCCTAATATATCTGACTTACTAGCTACTAGACTCCTAAGTCATAAAATCCTAGTATATCTGACTTATTGGCTATTGGATACACTCTTAATATTATAGTGGATGATTCCTAGTATATCTAGGTTACTCGCTGCTAGATATACCCTTGATGTTATAGTGGTAGCCCCTTGATTTAATCTCCTGCTTTGTTCAAAGTAAACCAACAAACCTAGCCTAAATTACTCCAAAGATTATAGATTCTCCAAATAAAAACAAAAGTGCTAAATCCCTCTATAGTCTATAATACCATGAACCATGATTATGATTACCATAGTATAGTACCATAATTGTACCATGATTATGATTACCATAGTACCATGATTACCATGAAAATTAGTATCTAACCAAGATAAAGTTATATTTGAGTCTTGAAAATCAGATATAGATTGACTTTTATTTAGTAGTTTAAATTATTCCATGACAATCAATTTTAAATTTTCCTTTAAAAAAAGATTTGTTTTATAATCAGTTTTGCACTTAATGTTTTCTTTTGCATTTATATTGGAGTGGCTTAATTCCTTGCTTATATTATCATCATATTTCCAATTTTGCTTCCAAAACTCTAAACCTACCTTTATCAAAAATTTACTTCAATGATGTCGTTGCTAGTTTCCTTTTTTTAACTAATTGAGTTAGTTTTTCATGTTGTAGGCTAAGGGAGTTTTGAATTTGATCTTGATCGCACTTGGTTTTCCCTACTAATCATGTTTTTACAATTATTCCATCTTGTTATTAGCAACAAAAATCTTGCTGGTGATGAGTTGTCGTAGTCATGCAAACATTATTTTCTTTTACGGACAGTCATGTGTCTATTTTTAGCTTATTCATTTTTCTGTGATAATTTTGACAGGGACAGAGTAATGGGTTGCCCTCCCATTGACCTCGCACTAGGAATTCTCTATGTCCCTTTCCTAATCCTTCCGAAGAAAATCAAGAAGGTCCCCATGGCGGGAAACTTTGTGCACGGCCACGGAAATCCATTGTATGTCAAGGTGAAGATAGATGGCAAGCCCATTGGTAGGAAACTAGATTTGAATAGCTATGAATCTTATGGGGCTCTTGTTCAGGATTTGAAGAATATGTTTCAACTAACCATTTGGAGTAAGTACCTATTGATCTGAAATGTTTGTTTATAGCTTATATTCATATAAACATGTAAGCTCAAACTATATGATTTTCAGATAATGTGGAAGATTTCCCTCCTATAGCAGAAAGGCCTACTGTGATGCCTTTGAGGCTTTTGGGCACTAATTTTGATTTCATAATAACCTATGAAGATACTAAAGGGGATTGCATGCTTGTTGGGGACGTTCCATGGAAATAAGCTCTGACTTATGGGTTGCTAGAAGTACCATACTTCCTAGTAATTTTATTCAAGTAAAAAAAAGGTATCAAAAAGGACAATTGATTACAAATTTTATTAATAAAATTGTATTTTGCAGAATATTTCTTAAGACAATCATACAGTTAAGGATCAAAAGCACCTCTGGCCCAAATACCTTTGGTATGCTAAATTAAAAGTCCTATCATTCTTATTTCATTGTTTTCTACTTTATTGTCAGATAATTTTAAGGTTAGCCTGATTTGTTTGGTGTTTCATATTAGAACACTACTATATGTTTTGGCATCTGACAGTAGGGTTTCTTTTTTTGTAGCTGAGAAATGCCCAAAAAAGAGAAAGTCCACTTGAATGACAGTTCCCATCTCAGGGTTCACTAAGTCATAGATTCTCTCCCTCGTAGGGCCATTCAACCAAAATATTGGTGGATCACAAGATTCTCATACTGCTCCTGGAGACCATGCTGCAGAAGGGGTTTATTATTGTTTTTCAGCAATTCCATCTGGTTATTCTTTCTGCCATTTACCATTCTTGATTATGATATATAATTTAATTTTAAAATTACATCAAAATTTACATTTGATCTGTTTCTTATATCCGTCATATTGTCTTCTAGTCTTTAGCTAGTATTGTACATATTCATCAGACTTGCCTGCCAAAGTTGTATTAATTGACTTTCTCTTAAGGCAAATATTTGCAAAATTAATTAATTTGTACATGTGAAAACACTAAGTTCATTGTTATAAACATTGTTTTTTCGTTGGAATTCATTTTCTTTGTTCACTTTTCTTCCCATACAAGTGTTCAATGTTGGAATTTCTAAAAAATTCCGAACACACAGAGGAAATAAAACAATTCCTCTTTAACAACACAAAGATTAAATAAAAATTAAATTGCAGACACAAAGAGATGAAATATAAATACTTCTATTTCATTAAACTAGAAAAATATGTTACAAGATGAAATATTTCTTCAGAACGAAGTTCTGGATTCACAACAAAATTCATTGGTTGTTGCAGACATAGCGCTACAAGAATTTTCTCTCTTTCTATCTCTCTGTCCTTTTCTCTAGCCTTCGGGCTCTCTTAAAACAGAATACACATTCTGCCCAATAAAATGCACTCACAACATATATATATGAAACATTAAAATATTATATATTATAAATATTTCATATTTATAATATATATAATCAAAGTCAAAAATCTAAATGTACCGCGTAAAAACAATTAACCAAAAGTTAAAAATAAAACATATGCGGCAAATAAAAAAGAAAGTAAAAACATTAAAATAAACTTTTCCTTTATACTTTCCATGGGGTGCATTAAAGACCTTCACGCCAGTTCTCTTTACCCCCCAGAACTCTTTCCATTGGTCTGGAGAGGAGGATGATGTCACCTCCTCCCGAGGTTTGCCTTCCCCCTTGCTGCTCAAGTCTGTTGCCCCCCTCGGAATGTGTTGGTTGTGCGATCAATTCATAATAAATGTTGTTGGTCAGTGTTTAATACGGTAGATGAATGCAGATAAGAGCATGGATGCAGAAACTGGAATATGGGAGGTTGCGTGTGGATTAGAACTAGAGATTTGCTGCCGCCAACCTTAAAGAAATTCACATCAGAATTAAACTTGTTGTCTTTCAATCCCATCATCATTAAGGTTGCCATCCTGCTCCTCTGTGCGAGCTATTGGAATTAAATTCCAACACTCCCCCTTAATTTCCACTGCTGGGTTTTGTTGCATACCCAGGCATTTCCTTAAATAATTAAAACTCTTCAGCGTTAATGGATTTGTCAATATATCATCAAATTGTTCCTCTGTCTTGCAATGCTGCAAAACAATCTCACCATTATTAACCAGTTCACGTATAAAATGAAATTTTGCATCAATATGCTTTGTTCTCTTATGGAAGACAGAATTCTTTGATAAATCTATCGTTGAGCTTTTATCACAATAAATTATTGTTCCTTTGTCCTGTTCATGACATAAATCTCTAAGCATTCTTCTCATCCATACTACTTGGCATGTTGTTGTTGTTGCTGCCACATATTCTACCTCTGCTTTTGATAAAGAAACTATTGGTTGCTTCTTGGAAGCCCATAAGACGGCCCCCGATCCCAACTAAACACATATCCAGATGTTCTCTTCCTGTCATCTACACTTCCAGCCCAATCACTGTCAGTGTAACCAATCAATTTAAAATTTTCAGATGGGGAGTATAAAATACCATACCCCTTCATTCCATTCACATACCTTAGAATCCTCTTGGTTTCCTGCAAATGAGTCTCTTTTGGCCTTTCCATAAATCTGGAGATTAAATTTACAGTGTGCATAATATCTGGCCAAGTTGCAGTCAAATACATGAGACTGCCAACTATGCTCTTATACAAAATTGAATCAAAATCTTTGTTGTTGTCTTCTTTGCTTAATTTTAACCCCATGATAGCTGGAGTTACAGCTGCCTTGCTTTTATGCATGTTGCATCTTTTCAACACTTCTTCAACATATTTTTATTGGGAAATAAAAATCCCATTTTCATTTTTCTCTACTTCTATTCCAAGAAAATATCTCAAAAAACCCAAATTATTCATTTCAAATTCACTCTTCATGACTGATTTAAAATCAACAATGAGAGAACTTCATTGCCAGTAAATATTAAATCATCTACATATAAAACAACAATAAGTATCTTACCATCATTTTATTTTATATAGAGTGTGGGTTCTCCATCACATTTCTCAAATCCATTTTCAGTCAAGTAAGCATCTATCCTGTTGTACCATGCTCTCAGTGCTTGCTTCATCCAATAAAGAGCTTTCTTCAACTTGCATACTTTGTGCTCTTGGCCTTCAATCTCATAGCCTGGAGGTTGTTCAACATATACCTCTTCTTTCAACACTCCATTCAGGAATGCATATTTTACATCCATTTGGTAAACCTTCCATTTGTGTTGTGTTGCTATGGAAAACACAGTTCTCATAGTTTCCATCCTTGCAACTGGTGAAAATTTTTCTTCATAATATCTTCCTAGTTGCTGCTTGTAGCCTTTGACAACAAGTCTAGCCTTGTGCCTTTCAATCTTGCCTTCAGCATTTCTCTTGGTCTTATAAACCCATTTTACTCCAATGACTTATTTACCTTTAGGGAGTCACTAACTCCCATGTGTTACTCTTTTCTATTGCACCAATTTCTTCATTCATTGCTTCAATCCATTTTTCTTCTTTTACAACATCTTCAAAATGAATTGGGTCATCAACATGACAATACAAAGAAAATAAAGAATTCAAACTGGGCATTATCATTTACCTCTCCTTGTCCATAAATCTCACTCATATTTCTGAATCTCGGTCTTCTTGGTGTACATGGAGTTCCACTTGAACTCGATGGAGTTCCAGTTTCCTGTGGTGTGCTTGAAGAAGCACTTCCTTGATTTCTCAAGCCTATTATGTTTCTAGCTTGTGGTGTGATTTGTTGTGGTTTTTGTGCTTGTTGTGGTGGAAGATGAGCCACCGTGGAGGAATTATTTGTTGTTGTCTCTTCCTCTTCTTCTTCGTGAGACACACATGTCTTCACATTCACTGTTTTCTCTAAGCTTCCATCCCAAGCTTCTTCCGCAATAAACTGCACATCTCTGCTTATTATTACTTTCTTGGTGGATGGATTATATAGTTTATATGTCGTGGAATCATCACTGTATCCAACAAAGATACGTTTCTCCCCCTTACTGTCCAATTTCTTTCTCAATTAATCTGGAACATATGCATAAGCCACACATCTGAAAACTCTCATGTGGGTGACATGCTGCTTTATTCCGCTCCACGCTTCTTCCGGAACTCTTTTCATGACAACATTTGTTGGGCATCTATTCAAGATGTACGCTGCAAAATTTAGTGCCTCAGCCCAATACTCATTTGGAAAATGTTTTGCCTTCAACATAATTCTGACCATGTCCATGATGGTCCTATTCTTCCTTTCTGCAACAACGTTTTGTTGAGGTGTGTACCTTGTGGTAAACTGCTTATGTATGCCATTCTCCCTACAGAAACGTAGGAACTCTTTAGAGATGTATTCTCCACCTCTGTCAGTTCTTAGCACTTTGATGTAGTTCCCACTCTGCTTCTCAACATGAGCTTTGAAGTGGCAGAACTGTTCAAAAACTTCACTCTTCTGTTTCAAGAAATACACCCATGTCTTTTTGGTCTAATCATATATGAATGTCAAAACCTATTTGTTTCCAGATAAAGATGGTGTTTGCATTGATCCACACAAATTAGAGTGGATAATTTCTAAGGGTGCATTTTCCCTTATGCTCTTTCCTGCTGGAAAGCTTTCTCTGTGTTGTTTGCCCAAGATGCAGCCTTCATGATGAATGTTTGGTTTCTCAATCAATGGTAATCCTTTTACCATTCTCTTTCTGTGCAACAAGCTCAGGCCTTCGAAATTGAGATGTCCAAATCTCAAGTGCCATAACCAGTTTTCATCTTTCACTTCCTCTTGAAAGACCTCTTTTGTTACAGCTCCTACATTTCCTCTTTCCTTCAAGTTAGCTCTGAGCTTGAGAGGAAACATCCTATTGCGTCATCTACACCTCTGCAATGACTTTCTTGCTTGGAGGTATGTCCATGGTTGTGCACACATCATCTTTAAAAAATAGATCGTAGCCCTTGTTAATGAGTTTTCCAACGCTCAAAAGATTACATTTCAAGCCAGGTACATAATATGCATCTTGCACAAACTTCTATTATCCATTTCTTTCCAGGATACTTACTCTGCCTTTTCCCTTGACAGAGATCTTACTATCAGTTCCTGTTGTTACTTAAAATTTAAAATTTTCATCAAGATTGGAAAACATTGTTATGTTTGTTAGTATGAATCTTTCGTCGTAAAAGATCACTTTAGCTACGCATAAAAAATAGCCCTAAAATCGATTATGGCTGCAAAATATCTTTAAGTCTGCTGCACAAATTCAGATCTAAGCACAAAAGACATTAAGCAGATAAAATATAATATGGCTCCATGCATCCAATAGACAAGACAAGAACAAAGTGTTTAAAAGAATGATTTGTATTATATTAAAGAATGGAGCACCTGAGAGGAAAACAAGAAAGGTGTTTTCCGGTTCTCCTCAGTGGGATGGGTTCTTGGAAGTCCTCAGTGTTTCAGACCTAAAGTTCCTCTCTCTTATTGGTGTAGAAAAACAAACATGGAACTCAATGGGAGTTCATAAAGCAAAATGGAAAATGGTGACCAAGAGTAGATCCAGAGTGATCTAATGCAATGAAGGTGACTAATGAATGGGGAAAACCCTCCTATTTATAACAAAACATTGGGGCGCCCTAGAACTCGGTGCATGAATAAAATATTATTAATCGAATTCTAGAAGCGCCCTTTAGGAATATTTTACTATATTTGTTGGAGGGAAAAGGATTCTTGACTTGGGTCAATTCCTTTATTTATAAATAATAAATAAATAAATGATTTATTTATCATTTTAGGGAAATAATGGGAACATAATTAAATAAATAATGGTTTATTTAATTATTTATGATGATTTAGTCAAATTTAACTAAGGATATTATTTAAATAATGATTTAAATAACTTATTCCTAGGAAATAATTAAATAAATAAGGATTTATTTAATTAAGTTCCTTGTTTTGGGTTAAATATGACCAAGAAATATAAACAAATAAGTTATTTTATATGGTGAAAGCAATTTTACTTAAGGTAAAATTGGTCTTACATGGTGTACTTGGGTTCATCTAATAATAATAGGTTAGATGACCAAAAAATGGTGTAACAGATTTCCCCCCAACGTACGAGTGTTAGGAGCAAATCGTATGACCGAAGTACATTGTAATAGCTCAATCACTAGACAATAAGAAGGAAATGATAGAGAGCAATGTAAGATAGACGAAAGTGCTAAAGGACTAGACCCTGAGGAGACGAGACTTACAGGTGCAACAAGTCTCTAGTTTATGAAGTGGTACCTGTGCTAAAGGCGATGGGGGAGGCATACCTATGCCCGCCGAGACAAAGTACAAAGAATAAGGCGCCCGGAAAACCACGGAACGCAATAAGGAAACATGTGCTGGCCTAAACATGAGCCAGATAAATAAAATAATGAATCCCTCATTCATGTGATGTCTGGAATAACCATCAGGACTTATACAAGAATATTTTAGTACATGAGATACAAATACACCCAAATGCCCCCTACACATGAGGAAGGGCTCACAAAATCTGACTGATACATGCAAATGGAAAAGCCGCTGCAAGTGGGTGAGGCTGATATCATCAAATGAGAAGAGCTGCATCCAGGGCTGAAATGAAGAATTCATTCGGGCATGTGGGGGGCTACCTGCAGGGCCACCCCCTCATGAGGGTTGAGATATCTCACACACACTCGGGAATCACCAATAGCTGTTGCTGCATCACTGGACGACCAAGTATACGGATCGCGATCATGCTGAAAAGGGGCTGGAGCCAAGGTACACAGACGAACACTAATGATGATGATGAAATGATGAAAGGTCCGAAGGGCACCCGAAAAACATGAGTACAAAATGGTATCTCATGACGGAAATCGACACAAACAAGAATAAATATGGAGGCCAAGCGGTGCCCCAACGAAAAGTGTTGTGAGTGAGGAAATCCGATTTTTAGGAGGGTTATGGTTGAGGGGCATATGTGCCCCAAAGCATGTTGTGGTCATGCCAAAATGTATAAAGGGGAATCTAACCACATTTTAATGATGTGGTGCGCCATTTGTTTCATTATGGTTATGCAGTATGAGAAAGGAAATGGAGGATTACCAATCTCTTTTAGTACTGCATAGATGAATCAAATGGACTTTAAGTTTTCGGGTTGCCATACCTGGTGTCACTATCCCAAAGAGAGGATTTGGAGATAATGAACTGATGCTCTCCTAGAAAATCCATAGGTTGGTCAACAACAATGTCTAAGAGACTGGTTTGCTGATGTAAGATGAAGGAACGATAAGGCGTATCAGCTCTAGAGTGATCTAAGGTGATATGGGACTCTAGAGGTTCATCTAAATGTGGAAGAATAATGGTACTAAATTCGACATGACTAGATATATTAGGAGAGTTGTGGAGAATTGCTTCTCCTGGTCTCTCAAATATGGGTGTCCCCTTACCCAAACATGGGGTTTCAATTTAATGGCCACGAGGTGTATGTGGTGCGAACGTATGGGTTCGGTGTAAGGGGGAATAGATAAAGTCAGGGGTGGGGATTTCTTCCATAATGTCGTCATCTTGATAGAAGATGGGTTGACTGGTGGAAGAAATACCACCTGACGCGGTGAAGCTACCTGACTCATCATCATGAGAAGAGGGGTTCACATGCGCATCGTCACAAGGGGTGACAGAAGAGTAAGCAGATAAGGGATCTGCCGATGTTGGGCCCAGGGTGATCGCTGAAGGAAGGTCAAGTGAAACAACAGGGGAGGATTCAGAGGGAATGTTCCCCGAGGGTCGCATGGATGATGATAGGTAGAATATGGTGGACGAAGGCTCCATCATCTTGACATCAGGAGGGGGAATGTCAATGGGAGCCGTCATGTCTAGTAATCTTGTTGAAGCAAAACGCACAAATAGGGGAGAGGTGGACTTGTTACGCTTGGCCTCGAATTGGCGAACCGCAGCGAGAGAGGTGCAGAAGTCCTTGAGGTGGGGAAAAAGGTGGGTGTAATGGCCATGGAGATCACACAAAGCACAGGGGTGGTTGGTGTGAATAGTCTTGGGATTCTTGGCCGCGGCCGCGGAAGGAACAAAGGCTTCCGGGACCGGGGACTCAGGGAATGCGACATTAACCATGGGTTTGAGATGAGGCAATTCAGGACACGTATGGGTGGCGTGACCAACAACATCACACAAAGCACACTGGATGGTATGCTTTGGAGGTCGAGGAGGGGCAGGGTTTTTCAGGGCTGCCTTGTCCTTTGATTCCCCCCTGCGAGCTTTTCCATTCTTACCCGAAGTGGTCGCAACAGGAGGTGAGTCCTGTTGAGGTGACTGAGGCACTGTTGCAGCGGGAGAAGTCATGGGGACCGGTTGGACTGAGGTCAAAGCAAGATAAGGTTTGGGTTGACCAGGTCGGGAAGCGGCTGGAGGATCAAGGTACCAGACGGGAATCCCAAGGGTCAGGTTAGGAAGAGAGAGGGTGGCCATGACAGGTACCGTGTACACTCCTGGTGGGGGAGCTAGGAACGATAGCTGACCAACGGGGTAATGGCCAGGAGGGACGGCTCCAAGATGGTTGAGACCTGGTGGAACCGACCTAGGATGTTAGAGAGGTGCATGGGTATCAGCAGTAGGAGAAGGGTCAGAAGGGAGAGGTCCGGCTGGCTGAGGCGAAGGGTTAGGAGCGAGTTGCGGTGGGCGAGGTTGAGGTTGCTGACTAGCCGAAGTGGGTTGCTTAAGGTTGGCCCGAGACGATTGCCTCATGCAAACATTCGCTAAGCTGGGATCAGAGACAGGAGGAGGAGGAGGACCAGGGAAGTTTCCAAGCAAGGAGGGGTCTTTATAGATGCCAGGGGAGACACTGGTCAAAGAATCGATGGATTGCTTAGTGGTTATAGAAGAGATGGTCGACTCAGAGGGGGGCTGAGATTTTGGTTCATGATATGTCAACTGGTCGATGGTGACAATATTTACATTATGAGGGAAAAACATCTTGCGGTGGACTGCGGATGGGACGGCAGACATAGCATAGGTGTAACTACGCCCCAAAAGAATGTTATAGTCAAGAGGGGCGTCAATAACTTCAACGTCAATGAAAACAGTCCTGCCCGCAAGAGTGATAGGACAGTTGTGGAAAAGGCCAATGGGCTGGGAGGCGTGGCCATCCCACGCGCGAAGAGTGATCGTGGGAGGGGCCAACTCAGGAGATCCAAGTTGTTTCCAAATTGAAGTGGACATCACACAAGTGGATGCCCCCTCATCAATGATGCACCGGAAAATGTTACCGTTCTGGATTTTGACTGGGATTTGGAAAGATACGGAAGCAGGAAGAGGAGGAGACTCTGACTGATGGGCGTCAAAAACAATCAATTGGTCATCTGCGGGATCTACAGCACCCAAGGTAGATAGTAGAGCTTTTCTTTGAGAGGGAAACGACTGGAGGAGTTCCAGCGTTGACATGGAAGTAGGAGATTGGGCAAACTCATCTACTATGCTATATGAATGGGCAGTGTGGTCAGAAGCAGCATTTCAGCATAATGGTCCCCTAGGAATCTTAGTATGAACCTCGGCTTTGGGCGGAGGGATAGGAAAGGGACCATTAGTTGTTGAAAGAGGCTCTGTAGAACCTAAATAAGGTGACTGCACTGAGTTTGAAGGTTAAGGTTGACAGTTATAGGTTGGTCAGAGTTCATCATGAGGATCTGGCAATCAGAGGTACCAGATGGAGGAGGTTGAGTGGTTACCGGTCCGTGAGGTGGTTGGGTAGCCACAAATCCATGCTGGGATTCCACCTATTGTTGAGGGAGCGGTGACTGCTGTTGCGGGGGTTGAGAAGACAAGGGAGGCGGGGGTGCGAATGTTGGAGGAGCTGGAGCACTAGGCTGTGGATATGGATGAGGTTGGGTAACAGTGTGGTAAACCGGAGATTGGGCAGAAAGAGGAGGCATGCCGGATCCTGGATGCATGCTACCGGGAGGGGGAGAAGTGTAGGAGGTGGTGCCCCCTCCCCCAGGAAAACCATAGCTCATGGGAGGTTGAGTGGATGGATGAGAGAGAGCTCCAACAATACCGTCGGCGGTATGAGGTGCCCCCGGTGTATTAGTGCTACCGGGTCTTGGGAGGTCAGGAAGGACGGTATAAACATAACCAAATTGAGCATAGACCAGGTCATATTTCAAGGATATTTGGAGGGCAGCTTCTTCGGTTTGAGGAAAATGGGACGCGACATCTTTGCCGATGGCGGGTAAGAGAGATCTAAGGAACCAGTCCATGTAGACACGGTCTTCAAAGGTAGGGGCTTGACATAGGCTTTTTCTTCTCCCCCATTCTTTAACATGATCAAATAGGCGGGTTGCAGACGATTGACGGAAAGAAGTCAAAAGTTCGATACCAGTGTCATAACGAGGGGGAAGCTGGAAATAAGATAAGAAGGCGCGAGCAAGGGTCGCAAAGGTGGTATGGGAAGAGGTGGGTTGGTTAACATACCACTTAGAAGCTTCGCCGGTAAGCGTGCGTTGGAACAATCTAAGACGGATGGAGTTGTCAGTAATGGAATTGGATGACCACCACATATGGAAAGATTGGATATGGTTGGAGGGATCTTCACTCGCAAGGCCTTCAAACTTGGGAATGTCGGAGGGGAGCTTGGTTGGCATAGCAGGCCAACTAACATCATGGCAGATAGGGTCATTGATCAGCTGATTGAAGTCAGGGAGACTGAGGCCGGCCATATAAGGGAGCAATGGGACAGTCGAGGTAGGTCCCGTAGTGATTCCACTGGAAACAGACCCGGCAATAGTACTGGGGTTGCTACTGGTAGTAGGCCCTAAAGTAGACATGGTGAAAGTGACAGGGGGAGAACCTGAACAATCAGAGGAAGAGTCGGAGTGCGGACTTGGGGGAGGACTTACTCGATGACGACGGGAAGGAGGAATTTGTCCAACCGGAAACTGAGGGTGAAGGCCAAGAAGTCTCTGGGAGAGGCACCTTGGGGGCACAATGATGACAGGAAGAAGAAAAACTGACAAGGGCAGGGAGGGACAAAATCAAGTGAGGTCAAGGGCAGAGAGGTGCAGTGACAATTGATTTTAAAGTCTTTTCCAGGCGGTGTTAACCAGACGCTTCTTCACTTAGGGTCAGTGTGTGGCGTGCGTTAATTTTAATTGTTTAAACCCATACGTTTTGAGAGTAAAAGAAAAAGTGTGTTGCGTAACTAAAAATAAATCTGCAGTAAATAAGACTGAAAGAACAGAAAATTAATAGCTAATAATGCATCAATCTAACCCAAGAAGGTGGGTCTCTCAAAACTAGTCTATAAGAGGGAAAAAATCTAAGCAAAGCAAGCTAAAAGAGGCCAATAGAACTAAGGTCAGGAGGGACAGGGATCTAAAGGAGAAACTGCTGAAAAGAGGTGCAGAAAACAGAAAATAGGCAGAGGCAAGGTTGTTGTTACACAAGAGGGGATCAGCTAAAGGTAGGAGGGTCAAAGAGGTGACCCTAGAGAAAAAATTAAAAAAATTAAAAAATACATTTATAATCCTTTAAAAAATTAAATTAAAAAAACTAATTAGCAAACGAAGAAAAAAAAATGTATCCAGTTTTTTTTTGCTTCAACAATTTAGAAGGCATTTCAGAGCTTGGGGATTGTGACACGAATCATTGCTTTTACTTTACCCAGTTTTAAGAGCTATCCAATCATATAGAAGGCAAACACACACACACACACATATATATATATATGGAGGTATAATTGACCTGCATAATAACTATATAGAAGTAAAATATCTAAATATAATCCAAGGAAATTGTGATAAAAATGAAACATTTATCTATAATTGTGATAAAAATAAACATTGATTTATAACTTATATTGATTTCAAATAAATCACTGTACCAAGTTAAAAATTAAGCAAAATGATTTTTTTTAATATAAATAAAAGCGTAATATTTACATTTTTATTAAGAAAACGATAAACCTTTTCATAATAGTTTTCTTTTAAAAAAAACACAATTGTATGAATTTAAAGATATATGCCATATTTATAATGTGTGGTACATTCCCATAAAATTATTTGTTCAAAATGCTTTACCCAAAAAACCATGTAAAAATTTAGAGGATTTCCATCCTTTAGTTTAGTGAGCTTCTTCTATATCAAGTCACTACTATACAAAGAGGTGTTTTAAGGTAATATTTAAAATAATTTTTGAGTAAATTATTTTAACTTGAGACCAAAAACAAAAAAGAAAAGAAAAAAAAGTTATAAATTTTCTTAAATAGTGTTTTTAAATGGATGTCTTAAATTATAGTCTTAATTTTTTTCTCTATAAAGACAATATAGAAGACTAGTCTTTCAAGTGACAAATATCAATTATTGTCTCTCAAGAGACAAATACCAATTATTGTCTCTATAAAGGCATTATCTTTAATCCCAGTTACTGTTTCTCTAGAGACAATAAAAAATTCTCTTTAGAAACAAAATATAGAATGTGAATCTTTTTGTTTCTTCAATGATTAATTCATCTTAGGGCACGATGGAATCAAACCACCAACCTCCTGCTTACAAGGAAGGTGCTCTTCCACTGAGCTAGCACCCTTTAAATAAATGTATTATCTCAATCATAAAACATATAAACAAACGAGCCAAAATGTATTGTCATATTAGTGAAAAAAATTATGTTACATGTTGCTACATGACATATTTCAGACAAAGGAAAAAATTGTACATGGTACTGACTCTTAGGTTAGCTAGTGGGATAAATTTCACAACATTTATTTGTCAACCCACGCTAGCTAATATTATCTTATAACATGTAGAAGAAATTTATGTTCAAGAATTAATTTTTCCATAGTAAAGGGCATAAGTAAACTAATATTGTATACAATGCTCTTCAAATCATCTAGGCAGCAAACAACTATGAGGGCATCAACCCACGAGTATTTTTTGCTATGAAATTGAGATATAAAGAGACGTTTTACACTAAAAATGTAAACATGGAAACACATACAGTAAAATATGGAGAGTCTTAATGGTAGAAACTATCAGACATTAGAATTAAAACTGCAACTACAATGGATTAGCATCAATGTATGGGCAGTTGTAAGGAAATTTTCTAACATGGGAAGTAAAATTCTAACTACATTTGATTAGCATATGTCTGGAATGGAAACCGCAACTACATTTGATTAACATCAATTATGGGTGCTTACAAAAACTATAACCCATAGAAAATGAATTAATTGAATGGAGTCTGACTATTAACATATGTCAAAGAAAAATCAATTATTTAGGGTCAAACTTCAGGTACTCAACTTCATCATCTAGATCTATCTAAAAACCCAAAATAAAATCTTAGAATGTTTAACAAACTATTTGGATTCAAGTCTAAGCATGTGATGTTATTTTTTTTTTTTGTCAAGTTGTTTGTGATCCTCAAGGCTTGACATGTGGCTTAAGAAGTCGCGACCCAGGGAAATCTAAGCTTTCAAAGTGACCCAGGGATCGCAGCCGGACTGGGCCACACCAACCCCTAGCTAACTACATTTTTAGCATGTCTCCTCCCCCTAGCACAAGGCACAACCACCCACCTTGAGATTTGATGATTGGTCTCCTTGTTCATGAGGCCCCTCCTCAACCATTTATGTTAGTGAGATGTGATCATTTGATGTTTATTTTAAATAAGTGACTTTTTACATTAAAATGGGCAAAGAAGAAATCATGACCGATAATTTTAATACATTAAGGCATTAATGCAACTATTAGAGGTGTATTAAACAGTAGATGAAAATGATGTCCGGTCAACTTTATTAAAAAGACTGCACAAAAAATAAAGATGATAAATAATAATAAAATATTTCAATCTTCCAAACCATACTCAAAACAACATGAAATAAAAGAAACACAAATCCAAAAACCTACAATCTATGTTGTGAATTGTAGAATTTATAAATACTAGAAACCTTATTATAGCCACAAAAACTTTTCAGGTATATATGCATCCCTTTTCTATTACTAACTTCATTACTTTTCATGACAATTTAATTGGCCCACAGTGTCTCCAAGTGCTTATTACACCTATCCCAAGGAAGCCAAAGGGAATCGTAATTGCATCCTATGAACCGAAGACAACCCATTTGATCATTAGAACATGGTTTTCATCTATGGCTCTCTAAGATTCCTACTATCTAATGTCTCCCATGTCTCTCTAAGATTGCCTTAGTGGTGTTATCTTCATACGTGGATTTCTCACCCAAATAATGTGCCCAATGATGTTGTTCTGAGTGGGTGTAACGCCCCAACCAGCATATGCAATTCCAAGGCTTTCGAGATTGCATTTATGTGCATATTGGGGTGTTATCCATCAAAATTTCTAAAGGAATTTCCTTGAAATATTAGGGTTGGTACAAGGTGATTCGAGGCTTTCTATATTTCCTTTATGTGCCTATTCATGTGTTATCCATCAAAATATCTCAAGGAATTTATCTAAATTAGGATTGGGAAAAAGTTATTAAACATCCAATGAGCTACATCAACCTCGAGAATCCTTGTTTTAGGTGCCAAAGTTTTTGTCATAGAATTTGGGTTTGCCTCATTATGGTTAGACCTAATGACCCAATTGCTCAATTAATTCTACTTCTCAAAACCAAGATCAAAATGTCTCTCAAGGAAATAACAAAGGTGGGTTCATGTCACTTGAAATAAGTAGAACTCTTAAGAAATAAAGTGGTGATGGCCTAGAAGGCCCAACTAGCTAAGTCGAGAATGATAATAGTGTCAATTTCTAGCAAGCATGCAGTTTGACCAACAGGGGAATATGTTTAATGAAGCGAGGATCTAAATATGGAAATTTTGATACAAATTTATATGCTTAAAGGCGTGGCTTCACCAAAATACTATAAGGTAAGAGTATATGTGCTACGTCACTACCTCTTGAATGCCAAGAATGTATGCACCCCTATATAAAATCCATACTTCATAAAATTACAAATTTGATCCCTATTTTAGATCTTTTTTGTTTACAAAAGTTAATATAACTCTCTTTTTACTTGAAATGGTCCTTACTGCTATTTCCAATTTGGTCAGACTACTTCTAGTCACATGGATGCCAAGAGAGACCCTATTGCATTATTTTATATAACCTTTCTTTAGTTGTGGGGTGTGGCACAAACCCATTACAGAGGTTTGTACAAATTATGTTGAACTTACATGGTCAAATTTTCAACCTCGCTAAAATGTATGCACCTACTGATGCTATGGAAAGAAATTCATTTCAAAACTGGATGGCTGTAAGTTTCCAGATTCTCAGTTGCTAGTGACTAGTTTGCAAGAACTCCCATAGAGTTAAACTCTAGATAATAATTAAGGTATGTTGTCCCATAGAATTTCCTGCGTACAAAAGGTCACTAAGTGTTAAGATAACATGAGATAAACAAGGATCAAATGGAACCAAAAAAAAACACTAAATTACAAAAAAAAACAAGCACATAAAGAGAAGAGAAGACCATTAAAAACCACATGAAAAAAAAACACATAAAGAGAAGAGAATACCATGAAACACCACATGCAGCTAAATAATTTAAGAAAGAAATTATTTTCTTATCAAAAAATTTATTTGTACAATATTTTTACACACTCTAAAGTGGGACACCCTCCCTAAGAGGGGTTACATGCCCATTAATCTAGGTTGGTCCCAACCACCTACATATAATATAATAAAGAGTTCACTATGGTATATTTTAAGATAAAATCCTTGCTAGACTCGAACAATATAAAATATAAGTCAACCCATGATACAACATACCTATGAGTGGAAGTGACCCTTCACAAATATGAATCGTAGGCTTGTTAGAGCCAATATGAATCACTGTAGATGTATGATTAGGACTAACATGACCAACCACAATGTCTAATATAAATATACCAACCTTTTAAACATATGAATAATGTCTCCAAATAAGGTGGATTGATTACCAAGAACATTACCATATAAAACTGCTCTATTGTTGAATAAATATTGTAAGAAGGTAGAAGCAAACATGAAGCTAGACCAGATGAGAATACTAATGGATCACTCTCTGAAGGAATGATGAAAGTGATGCATGGTTTTTTCCCAATGAAGAAGTCCCAAAAGAAGAATACTTCACAACATGACATCAAAGGAAGAAAACCACTCCGAGCATCTAGACGTTCTATAATGTTGCTGCAAGTCCCTATTTAGGAGGGAGCTTGGATTCAGCCATCCCTAATTAAGAGGGAGTGAGAGTTGTATTTTTCTATTTCATGTGTCATTCACTAGACCAGTACTAACAACTGTAAGTCTTATTGAAGGCCATGAAGAGAAATGTAGACACATAGTAAATGGATCCCCCCTAATTGAGATAGAGATATAGACACATCATTATAGCCTTTAGCTAAGAATATATAATGGAGGATTTAGTAACCATTTGGCATATTCTACTCTTTGAGAATGTCGTAGGGAATTCCGATAAGAGTATCCATGGATGGATATTCTTTTAGGATTAGATAATATAGTCCAATAAGGTCATACTCAGTGAACACCCTAGTTGAGTATGTACCTTGGAGAAAATGTTGATTGTGTCAATAGTCATTGGTCTCACCAAAATTTTAGCTCATGGTCTCGTAAGGAGATGGAGTTTTTAGTTAAGGCCTTTCTATGTGACAATGCTAGATTAATATGATGCTAGTAATAAATGGGTTACAAATCTGACTCTTCTTAAGAGATCTATTAAAAGTTATAAAGTTTTACATGGTATCATAATGAATACCTCCCTAGTTAAGAGGGAGTGTTGTAAAGTGTAACTAGGTTCAGTCTTCATAATGACTTGTAACAATGATCAAAGAAAGTAAAATGTATTTACTGTATTCCTTGCATCATGGGTTTCATGAGAAAGATGTTTTATTTATAGGTCAAATACTTCTTCTTAATGTATTTAGTATTTATCATAAATATATGTCATTCTCATGTTAATAGAGTCATGTTACACTTGAAATAAGACCTCCAAAAAGACAAGTTGACTTCAATAAGACCTCCAATAAGACCTCAACATATGCTTAAAGTGACATGTCGACTTCAATATATATATATATATATATATATATTTGGCTTGTTGTCTCATAATTGGAGACACATTAGTTTACCTATGTCATGTCCGTTTATAATTGGAGACACATTGGTTCACCTATGTCATATCAGCTCATTTATAGGCTCCAATAACCATATAAAGGAACCTCGAATAATATCCTAACGCAGATAGTTCTGATAATTTTCTAAGGCTCTCATATGGGATTCCACAGTTTATACAAGGATCTATAGAAAGGTGCGAGAAAGGGTTTGTTTTCTGAGTGAATAAATAAGATACAATATAGCGAATGACAAAATACGTATAGAACAACAATAAGGGTTATATTTTTGGGTCAAAAGATCTTGGTCTAGGAAAATATCCATACCTCTCGATTGTAGTAAGAGTATAGTGCGAAGAAGGGGACTAGGTCTCAAACTATTACACATTTCAACAAGGAATACATTCCTTAAGTAAGGTGTCTTGACAGCGAAGGAAGGGATATTACGAGTGTGAAGAAGCATGTGATAAATTATAGAGGAGAGGTAGTGCTATCCTCTGTAATTTAGTTCATGCTCTCGGATAAAACTCATTAATACACAACGTTAAGAAGGGATACTCTAGCAAATACAAGAGCTTTGTCATGGTGTTGCTTAGCGCAAAGGTGATGCTCAGTATAAGGTCTCGGTAATGATATATGCATCACAATGCTACATGATGAAAAATAAGTGCTACACGGTGCAATCAAGGAGGGTGATTTTGTCTTCATATAGGAGAGACAGTTTATGTCAAGGTTTTGGTCATGGTCTTTGTACTCATCTGGTGAAGAATATATAAGAAGAGGTTTGTGGGTTTTCCCTTCAAGAGGAGGGGTTTTACCTTGTCTCAGAGCCTAAATATTTTGTCAGTGATGTGATTTTTTTTATAATTGTTTGATATATTGAACATAATAATAATGATGAACGAATATAATATGTAAATATGTAAGACAAGTAGTTATCATGTAAGATAATTTGTATTAATTTTTTCCCTACCTGATTATCATCACTTCGTTGCACAACTGTGAAATAATTTTGTATTCTTGTCTCCTCCCAATACTCAGAGAGCATGAGTTTTCATTCTTGACTCCTCCTCATGTAATTGCAAAATATCGTTCTTCCTCTTTTTTAAATCCATATCCAGTAATTGATGCACCACCGAGAAATAATATGCATGTGAATGATCAACCAATATACCAATTTTTTTATCAGTAACTAAAATTTCATCAATATGCTTCCCTTTTTTAGCCTTAATTGAGTTACTGACAAACTTTTTTAGAACCCTCAACTTAATCCCAATAATTTCCAAAGGATATGTGATCAAGGGGTCTGATCCTATTGCCCAAAAAGTAGGCACTAATGAATCAGATTAGAATGGGAGATCAACCCAATCCCCATCTGCCTGCCACTGGATTATGATAGGGTAATGGTCCGAAATTTGGGATGGAATAACCCAAGATTTCACAAACCCTAAGCACTTCACCAAATTTTCGTGAAGCATGAAACAAGAAAGTCCTTTAGTGATGCTTATGGAATCATCACAACCATTTGTCCATGTCAGAATAAAGGGGTGAAACAAATATCCACTAAGTGGTTCCTGCAAAAAATATCATTGAATTTCCCGGCAAATGATTCCACTCTGCAATGATCCCTGAAACCCTTATGTTCAATGGTGAGGTTCAAATCCCCCACCAAAACAAGCGACCCCATATTTAAGAGGCCACAATATTCCAATTTGTCCTAGAAGTATCTTCTCGAAGAATATGGTGTATATGTATTAAGAACATTAAATTTTTCCTTCGAGCCCCTCATGAAACCAGGTAGAAGGATACCTGTAAAGTATTTATAGATAAGAATATTCATGACCTTAGGATCCAAAAAATTCGTAAGACCACTAGATAAACCCAAAGCATCCACTACACATACCGACCACCCGGGATAGATAAGAAATAAAATGGGCCAAATATTGTCTCCAATCATCATCTTCTCTTGTAATATGACAACAGAGGGTTGATTAACCCCAATAAAGTGTTGGAGTACGAGGATTTTTTAGGAACTCCCCAAGCCCCTGATGTTTAAGGATATGATTATCATGGTAATCCCTCATAATCGAGTTAATAATCTATAAGGACATGAATAGGAGAGAAAGAAGAAACAAAAGGTGATGTACGATAAGATGATGGAATAAAATCCAATGTTGCATAAATATTATGAAGATCAATATCAACCCCATTCGAATTATTCGAAGGTTTCGAACCACATTCCTTCCTAATGGTCACATTATGATGATAATTTGGACTGATAGAGATTTAGGATAGGATGATGAATGAATCAACATTCTCTCTAAATGGATATCAAGGTGAACCCAGAGAAAATCGATATCATTCCTTACTGAATTGGTAAGAGAAAGGTCTCTAGAAAAGGTCCCAAACTGAATGTGAGTAGGGTCAAGGCTAACATTTAATGAGTCATCAATAATGTTGGTATTCCCATTCGCATCAAAAGATAGAGTGTGGGTATATTTCAAATTTTCTAAATAGAGAGGAATTTCCTATACATATAACAATGAAGAATGTTCAATTCAATCGGAATATGACAACTGAATATGTGGAGAAAAATTACATTTAGGAAAAAAAATTATAATTACTAAGAGAAACAACAATCAATACCAAGTCATTATGAATATGTTGGTCAAGACATGTCATAGGGGGTGTGATTTTAAGCTTACCCGAGAGAGAGTGTTGACCAATATCATGAGCTGTCGGAGAGTGTATAGATGTCAATAGACGAATCCCATCGCAAATAGTCTCTAATATTCCATGTCATCGATTTCTAAATCTACGTGGGCGCTCATCAATAAAATGCCAAACTTTATGACAACCCAGGAAACGAAAAGGAATTTCCCAATAGTCAATTCATTTCCTAATAGAGAAGCCACCCTAATTGAGCTTCACCTCTGCATCAAGACCAGCAGCGAAGTCCACCTCCACCAAAAGGAACGTGATATGTTTATCTCTCTCTAACAAGATTTATTCCAGTAGGAAATAAAATATACCAATGGAATTATCGATCATCATTAATGATTCAGATTACCAAAATACGAGGGGTAAACTAGGGAGTTTAGCTTGAAACTATTTTCTTTCATGGAAATTCTAGGTATGGATGAAAGCCCACATGTTAGTGATTTAAAGAGAGGATATCACAACCGTGAACCCAATCTGGTCCCAAAATCTTCGCAGCATCAGGATTATTAATAAAGTGGAATCATAACCATTGATTGTGTAAAATGTTGAAAATATAAGAGTACTTAAGAATAGGGTACCAATATTCTTTAACCCAGGATTCCATGTGAGAGCCATCCATTTGAAGATAAAACCACTTACCCACCAAAGCCCATTTTTATAATCCTACCACCCAGTCCCAACTAACATCGAAACCATAAACGAGTTTCTTATAATATGCATCAACCTTAACTTCCTTCTTTTTTCTGCGAATGATGGAAAAACATTTTCCGTGGATTACCACATTCAGGTTCAATAGCCAGTGGGGATACTGAAACATGCAAATCCACATGTACAGTTACATGCATAGGGGATTTCCCAAAGGGATAGACTCCCGACTTAGGGTAGTCATGACTCTCCGCCTCAATAGTCGCATGTACCAACACATCGATTAATGGCACATCACCGTCCAAATTTCGTTAAGTATTAAGTGGCATACTTACGATAGATATAAATGACAGTTGTATAAGGTACACCGCCGACACTCTGCAATCCTACCTATATGTGCACCAAAGTAGAGAGGATTACTAAAAAATATTGTATGCAGTAGTGTGAAAATACCTCAATAAAATATGTAGACAAAGTAAATTAATTTCACTTATCGATTATTAAGCCCACTCGATGTAGGTTTTCACCATCTCAATCCACTAGGAAACCCCTTGAAATAAAATAGACTCACCAATCACCGTCGACCAATGTCCTTCAAGAAATCTCATCAAGCACACAATAAACAAAGATTTTCAATGATGGTGCAAACCATTAATGGATTGTCCCTCATTTAATGCAAAATAAATATCCCCCCAGACCAATTAATGACCCCAAGAGACTCCTTCATGATCCAATAAAAAATTCAAATATGTTACCAAATCCACCAACCAAAATAAATACACTTACATAGCAGTAACAATCCTAAAAAATTATCCTATAGACTAGTCCTGAACCAGGGAGCACCACGAAGATCCATATGAGCAAAGGTTCAGAAGCAAGCCCATGTAAAACAACCATCTAGTGTGTCGTAGATAGGCCATAGAGAAGAAAAACAGGTAGCAACTAACGTCCTTGGAAATCCCCTCATTGACCAATCCTAAACCAAAGAAGGAGAAGGAAGATCCACATGAGCAAAGGTTCAGAAGAAAAACCCCGTAAACAACGAGCTAGTGTGTCTCAAAAAGACCATAGATTAGACCAATACCTAGAGTGGAAAATAAATTTTCATTAGTGTACCTTCGAACAAACGAACCAATAGAGATCCCTGATATCATTCAAAATGAGAATAAAAATTAAATATAACTAAAATAATTATGTTTCTACGCATTGCATCCAACAACACCAACAAAGGTTACATTTAATCCATCTACCTCAACACTTGCGACCAAAATTACCACCCTTGTGAATTTTGTGACTAATGCTTCCACAATCCTATCTTTTATCCTCAGTGTCTGCTTCTTGCAAAAGTGGTCGTAGCGATTTTGAAGTAGGCATATTTTCTTCCAATGAATATTTTTTAATTTGTCTCCACCATCCTTCAGGTGAATCTAGTCCATGTTGTTGGTGATCGTTAGAATTTTCAGAACAAAAACATACTGATAGCAGAAACCAACAGACAGAAGTAGCGTTCAAAATAAATGAAATAGTAAAAAAACAAAAATTAAAACACAAACGATGGAGACTCCTAAAATTATTCCAACTATGTTACAGCCTATCCATGTTCAGTGAAATTGCTTTTGTCCCTCCTCTCAAGAAGCACCTCTGTTGCCAGCCTCCATTGCGCTAAATCCCATTAATTTATTTTTACCTCCATCGCTCTGCTTCCTGGAGAACCCATCAGCAACATAAATACATACCCTTAATGCTTTACTTTTACCTTTTTTACTAGCACCTCATATCCAAAATTTTGAGACAAAATTGAATTTTAAGAAAAATATTTCTTTCGTCTTAAAAGGCCTCTCTATGCAGTAGTGTCGAATGCAACGACATACAAGTTGTCTCAAACGGTGTCAATAGAGATCAAAGGGACATAAGAGGGATAGATGTGTGATAAATCTTGCCTGGAAAAGTTCTCGCATTCTTCAGAGTTGGCTACCCCACCAAAACGAAAAGCCTAACAAATCGTTGTATTTATATAAGATAACATGAATGGTAAGTGAAATAGCAACCTTGGTATAAGCACGAGACAGTAGTAGCCTACAAGGTGACAGACTTAGGGTGCACTACCAAAATAAATTTTTTAGGTGTTATATAATATTGTCTTAAACTAACATGGTTTTGTCTTAATTGTTAATCATCTTAAATGAGTTTCACATTAATTGACATTGTCTTAATATAATGTTTCGACTTAAAATATCTTTGTCTCAATACCCAAGCATTTCCTTAAATAATTAAAACTCTTCAACGTTAATGGCTTTGTCAATATATCAGAAAATTGTTCCTCTGTCTTGCAGTGCTGCAAAACAATCTCACCATTATTAACCCATTCACGTATAAAATGAAATTTTGCATCAATATGCTTTGTTCTTCTATGGAAGACAGAATTCTTTGATAAAGCTATCGCTGAGCTGTTATCACAATAAATTACTGTTCCTTTGTCATGTTCATGACATAAATCTCTAAGCATTCTTCTCATCCATACTGCTTGGACAGCTATTGCTGTTGCTACCACATATTCTGCCTCTGATGTTGATAAAGCAACTATTGGTTGCTTCCTGGAAGCCCATGAGACGGCCCCCGATCTCAAACTAAACACATATTCAGATGTGCTCCTCCTGTTATCTACACTTCCATCACAATCAATGTCAGTGTAACCAATCAATTTAAAATTTTCAGATGGGGATTATGAAATACCATACCCCTTCGTTCCATTTACATACCTTAGAATCCTCTTGGCTACCTGCGAATGAGTCTCTTTCGGCCTTTCCATAAATCTAGAGATTAAACTTACAGTGTGCATAATATCCAGCCTAGTTGCAGTCAAATACATGAGGCTTCCATCCCAAGCTTACATGAGATTTGATCCTTGGTCTCCTTGTTCATGAGGCCCATCCTCAACCGAGCTATGTTAGTGAGACGTGATCATTTGATGTTTATTTTAAATGAGTGAATTTTTACATTAAAATGGGAAAAGAAGAAATCATGACCAATAATTTTAATGCATTAAGGCATTAATGCAACTACTAGAGGTGTATTAAACTGTAGATGAAAATGATGTCCCTAGTCAAATTTATTAAAAAAGATCCAGCACAAAAAAATAAACATGATAAATAATAATAAAATATTGCAATCTTCCAAACCATACTCAAAACAACATCAAATAAAAGAAACTCAAATCAAAAAACCTACAATCTATGTTGTGAATTGTAGAATTTATAAATACTGGAAATCTTATTATAGCCACAAAAAATTTTCAGGTATATATGCATCCCTTTTCTATTACTAACTTCATTACTTTTAATGACAATTTAATTGGCCCACAGTGTCTCCAAGTGCTTATTACACCTATCCCAAGGAAGCCAAAGGGAATCTTAATTGCATCCTATGAACCAAAGACAACCCATTTGATCATCAGAACATGGCTTTCATCTATTGCTCTCTAAGATTCCAACTATCTATTGTCTCCCATGTCTCTCTAAGATTGCCTTAGTGGTGTTATCTTCATATGTGGATTTCTCACCCAAATAATGTGCCAAATGATGTTGTTCTGAGTGGGTGGAACACCCCAACCAGGATATGAAATTCCAAGGCTTTCGAGATTGCATTTATGCGCCTATTGGGGTGTTATCCATCAAAATTTCTGAAGGAATTTCCTTGAAATATTAGGGTTGGTACAAGGTGATTCGAGGCTTTCTATATTTCCTTTATGTTCCTAATCAAGTGTTATCATTGAAAATATCTCAAGGAATTTATCTAAATTAGGATTGGGAAAAGGTGATTAAACATCCAATGAGGTACATCAACCTCGAGAATCCTTGTTTTAGGTGCCAAAGATTTTTTCATAGAATTTGGGTTTGCCTCATTATGGTTAGACCTAATGACCCAATTTCTCAATTAATTCTACTTCTCAAAACCAAGATCAAAATGTCTCTCAAGGAAATAACAAAGGTGGGTTCATGTCACTTGAAATAAGTAGAACTCTTAAGAAATAAAGTGGTGATGGCCTAGAAGCCCCAACTAGCTAAGTCGACAACGATAATAGTGTCAATTTCTAGCAAGCATGCAGTTTTACCAACAGGGGAATATGTTTAATGAAGTGAGGATCCAAATATGGAAATTTTGATACAAATTTATATGCTTAAAGGCGTGGCTTCACCAAAATACTATAAGGTAAGAGTATATGCGCTACGTCACTACCTCTTAAATGCCAAGAATGTATGCACCCCTATATAAAATCCATACTTCATAAAATTAGAAATTTGATCCCTATTTTAGATCTTTTTTGTTTACAAAAGTTAATATAACTCTCTTTTTACTTGAAACGGTCCTTACTGCTATTTCCAATTTGGTCAAATTACTTCTAGTCACATGGATGCCAAGAGAGACCCTATTGCATTATTTTATATAACCTTTCTTTAGTTGCGGGGTGTGGCACAAACCCATTATAGAGGTTTGTACAAATTATGTTGAACTTATATGGTCAAATTTTCAACCTCGCTAAAATGTATGCACCTACTAATGCTATGGAAAGAAATTCATTTCAAAATTGGATGGCTGGTAAGTTTCCAAATTCTCGGTTGCTAGTGACTAGTTTGCAAGAACTCCCATAGAGTTAAACTCTAGATGATAATTAAGGTATGGTGCCCCATAGAATTTCCTGCGTACAAAAGATCACTAAGTGTTAAGATAACATGAGATAAACAAGGATCAAATGGAACCAACAAAAAACCCTAAATTAGAAAAAACAACAAGCACATAAAGAGAAGAGATGACCATTAAAAACCACATGAAAAAAAACACATAAAGAGAAGAGAATACCATGAAACACCACATGCAGCTAAATAATTTAAGAGAGAACTTATCTTCTTATCAAACTATTTAATTGTACAATATTTGTACACACTCTAAAGTGGGACACCCTCCCTAAGAGGGGTTACATGCCCATTAATCTAGGTTGGTCCCAACCACCTACATATAATATAATAAAGAGTTGACTAGGGTATATTTTAAGATAAAATCCTTGCTAGACTCGAACAATATAAAATATAAGTCGACCCCATGATACAACATACCTATGATCGGAAGTGACCCTTCACAAATATGAATCGTAGGCTTGTTAGAGCCAATATGAATCACTATAGATGTATGATTAGGACTAACATGACCAACCACAATGTCTAATATAAATATGCCAACCTTTTAAATATATGAAGAATGTCTCCAAATAAGGTGGATTGAATACCAAGAACATTACCATATAAAACTTTTATATTGTTGAATAAATATTGTAAGAAGGTAGCAGCATGACATGAAGCTAGACCAGATGAGAATACTAATGGATCACTCTCTGAAGGAATGATGAAATTGATGCATGGTTTTTTCCCAATGAAGAAGTCCCAAAAAAAGAAGACTTCACAACATGACATCAAAGGAAAAAAACCACTCTGAGCATCTAGACATTCCATAAAGTTGCTACAAGTCCCTATTTAGGAGGAAGCTTGGATTCGGCCATCCCTAATTAACAGGGAGTGAGAGTTGTATTTTTCTATTTCATGTGTCATTCACTAGACCAGTACTAACAACTCGTAAGTCTTATTGAAGGCCATGAAGAGAAATGTAGACACATAGTAAATAGATCCTCCCTAATTGAGATAGAGAGATAGACACACCATTATAGCCTTTAGGCGAGAATATATAATGGAGGATTTAGTAACCATTTGGCATATTCTACTCTTTGAGAATGTGGTAGGGAATTCCGATAAGAGTAGTCATGGATGGATATTCTTTCGGGATTAGATAATATAGTCCAATAAGGTCATATTCGAGTGAACACCCTAGTTGAGTATGTACCTTGGAGACAATGATGATCGTGTCAATAGTCATTGGTCTCACCAACATTTTAGCTCATGGTCTTGTAAAAATATCGTTGACTTTCCCCGCAAATGAGTCCACTCCGCAATGATCCCAGAAACCCTCAGTATGTTCAATGGTGAGGTTCAAATCCCCCAACAAAATAAGCGACCCCATATTTAAGAGGCCACAAGATTCCAATTTATCCTAAAAGTATCTTCTCGAAGAATATGGTGTATATGTATTAAGAACATTAACTTTTTCCTTCGAGCCCCTCATGAAACCAGGTGGAAGGATACCTATAAAGTATTTATAGATAATAATATTCATGACCTTAGGATCCCAAAAATTCGTAAGACCACCAGATAAACCCAAAGCATCCACTACACATATCGACCACCCGGGACAGATAAGAAGGAAGAATGGGCCAAATCTTGTCATCAATCTTCATCTTCTCTTGTAATATGACAACAGAGGGTTGATTAACCCCAATAAAGTGTTGGAGTACGAGGATTTTTTAGGAACTCCCCAAGCCCCTGATGTTTAAGGACATGATTATCATGGTAATCCCTCATAATCGAGTTAATAATCTGTAAGGACATGAATAGAGTAGAAAGAAGAAACAAAGGGTGATGTACGATAAGATGATGGAACAAGATCCAATGTTGCATAAATATTATGAAGATCAATATCAACCCCATTCGAATTATTCGAAGGTTTCGAACCACATTCCTTCCTAATGGTCACATTATGATGAGAATTTGGACTAATAGATATTTAGGAGAGGATGATGAATGAATCAACATTCTCTCTAAATAGATATCAGAGTGAAGCCAGAGAAAATCGATATCATTCCCCGTTGAATTGGTAAGAGAAAGGTCTCTAGAAAAGGTCCCAAACTGAATGTGAGTAGGGTCAAGGAGAAGGAGAAGGAAGATCCACATGAGAAAAGGTTCAAAATAAAAACCACGTAAACAACGAGCTAGTGTGTCTCAAAAAGACCATAGATTAGACCAATACCTAGAGTGGAAAATAAATTTTCATTAGTGTACCTTCGAACAAACGAACCGATAGAGATCCCTGATATCATTCAAAATGAGAATAAAAATTGAATATAACTCAAATAATTATGTTTCTACGCATTGCACCCAACCACACCAGCAAAGGCTACATTTAATACATCCACCTCAACACTTGCGACCAAAATTACCGCCCTTGTGAATTTTGTGACTAATGCTTCCACAATCCTATTTTTTATCCTCAATGTCTGCTTCTTGCAAAAGTGGTCGTAACGATTTTGAAGTAGGCATATTTTCTTCCAATGAATATTTTGTAATTTGTCTCCACCATCCTTCAGGTGAATCTAGTCCATGTTGTTGATGATCGTTAGAAGTTTTAGCACAAAAACGTATCGATAGAAGAAATGAACAAATAGTAGCGTTCAAAATAAATGAAATAGTAAAAAAAACAAAAATTAAAACACAAACGATGGAGACTCCTAAAATTATTCCAACTATGTTACTGACCCTATTCATGTTCAAAGTGAAATTTCCTTTGTCCCTCCTCTCAAGAAGTGCCTCAGTTGCCGCGCCTCCATTGCGCTAAATCCCATTAATTTATTTTTACCTCCATCTCTCTCGCTTCCGGAGAACCCATCAGCAACATAAATACATATCCTTAATGCTTTACTTTTACCTTTTTTTACTAGCACCTCGTATTTGAGACAAAATTAAATTTTAAGAAAAAAATATTTCTTTCGTCTTAAAAAGGCCTCTCTATGCGATAGAGCGTCGAATGCAACGACATAAAAGTTATCTCTAATGGTGTCAATAGAGATCAAAGGGACATAAGAGGGATAGATGTGTGATAAATATTGCCGGGAAAAGTTGTTGCATTCTTCAGAGTCGACTACCCCACCAAAACGAAGAGCCTAACAAATCATTGTATTTATATAAGATAACATGAATGGTAAGTGAAATAGCAACCTTGGTATAAGCACGAGACAGTAGTAGCCTGCAAGGTGATGAACTTAGGGCGCACTATCAAAATCAATTTTGTAGGTGTTATATAATATTGTCTTAAACTGACATGATTTTGTCTTAATTGTTAATTATCTTAAATGAGTTTCACCTTAATTGACATTGTCTTAATATAATGTTTCGACTTAAAATATTTTTGTCTTAAATTGCTTTTGTTTTAAAATATTTTTGTCTCAAACTCTTTTCGTCTTAAATAAAAAGTTTTGTCTAGAATATTTTGCCTAAAACTCGCTTTTGTCTTAAATATAAAATTTTGTCTTAAAACTTTTCCAACTGTTTTTGTCTTAATTATATAGAGTCGTCTTAAAATATTTTGTCTTAAACTATTTTTATGTTAAATATATGTTTTTTTTTTAATATTTTGATTTCAAAATATTTTTGTTTTCAATATAAAATTTTATGTTAAAACATATATATATTTTTAATTTTATATTTAAGACAATTCAATTAATATTAGATTTTAATGTAAAATTATTAAAATAAAAAGTGACTTTTATATTTTCTTCAACAAATTTCTTAAAAATACCCTTTATGTAAGAGTGAGAAATTGTATAGATCGTATCAAAATGGAGGGGTTGCAAGAAATAATGTGTTTTCAAAGATAATATTATATCTTGTAGGAAATCCCTTTTTCAAAAAGAATATTATGACAATGTTTACTCTTTGTGTTGTTGGGTAAGAAAATTGCACAGTTGGTTTTATTCTAAAAAAAAACTTGTCTTTTGTTTCTGGAGAACCTTTTTTCAAATATAATATTTTGATAACGTTTAATTTTTGGGTTGCTGGGTAGGCAGATTGTAGAATTGGTTTTCTTCCAATATATATATATATATATATATATCTCTTTTGTTGCATGAAATCATTTTTCCAACAAGAATATTATGAAAACGTTAAATTTTTAGCTTATCAGGGAAGCAGATTGCAGAATTGGTTTTCTTTTGAAATAGAAGCGGTCTCATGTTGCAGTAAATCTCTTTTTGAAAGAGAATATCATGATAGTGCTTAATTTTTGTGCTGCTGACAGAGCGGATTGTAGAATTAGTTTTCTTCTAAAACAAAAATCTGGGAATAATTTTTTTTAAAGTATATTTAATCTGGAAATCTGGATAATATGTCAGAATATTTAAGCTTTGCATTATTTATTATAAGTTTTTTAGGTTTTTTAAATTATATTTATAGGGTTAAATTATTCATAATCACAAGTTTTAATTTTAATTTTTTTATAATTTTAATGCTTTAAAAGTTTTCTAAAATATAAAATTTATATTTGTGACAACAAACATTAAAATTAAAATAAGAAGAAAAGATGAGCATCATTCTAATAAAAACTCCACTCTAAAATATAGATGGGTAGTCCATGAAATATAATAAAACAAATTACGATCAGCCGCATGAAGTTTATAATGACATTGTTAACAGTAAGTAAAATGGAGTTGCAAGCTACAACACATGTATATCTCCAGTACAATTTCTTTGATTGCGTGAATATAATATGTATATATAAAAAGAAATGAACACTAAATCTACGTGATACTCAAATATAATAGAGATCACCAAAATCGATGACTTTGTTTTAATAAATTGAATCTGAGACCTCCTCCTTAGTGTTGAGATTTAGTTGTTTGAATGTATCCAATGCTTTTTCCATACATTCTCCATTTATTTATCTATATTTAATACTTCTAGGTATATCTGTGCATGCAATTTTGGTGGGACTATTATCTATGGCTTCTGCAGTAAAAGAAGAATTACTGCGTGTTAGATCAGGTGGTGGCTTTCTCCCATTATTTCAATAAAAGAAAAGTGAGAAACAAGTGGTAGGATATTCATCTTTTTAGGAGATTAAGGGCAATCATTGTATCAATAGTGATTTAGTTTGGCTTCCCGAAGTAACTTCTTTGGATATAAATGGAAGGAATCGTTGACAACTTGTATTTGACCTTAACACCGAGGGTCAACCATGGAAATAGAGAGGATACTACTCGCCGACCCAATAGCACGACGAATGGAGCAAGCAACAACAATGGCAAAGTGAGGGATTTTCATCTCCCAACACCAAACAAGAAAGATAATATTAGTGGCATGCATTGTGTTTGTAGGGATATGATAGTTTATTGGCCTTTGGATTTCTATGTTGGTGTTCTTGCTAAGTCATAAATTCTTGATATATCAAGCTTACTTGGCTATTGGAGTTACTCTTCTCGCTATACTTGGGCGACTCCCACTTTTTATCCTTCAATTCAACTCTTTCTTTGGTGTTATAGTGGCAACCCCTAGGTTTTATCCCTAAATTCAGTGCTTGTTTCCTAAGTCATATATTCCTAGTAAATCGGGCTTATTGTATTATTAGATATACACTTGGTGTCATAGTATCGAGTTCCTAATATATCGACTTTCTAGCTACTCTGGACTCCTAAGTCATAAAATCCCGGTATATCCGACTTATTGGCTATTGGATATACTCTTAATGTTATAGTGGCGATTCCTAGTATATCTAGGTTACTCGCTCGCTAGATATACCCTTGATGTTATAGTGGCAGACCCCTTGATTTAATCTCCCTGCTTTGTTCAGATTAGACCAACAAACCTAGCCTAAATTACTCCAAAGATTATAGATTCGCGAGATAAAAACAAATGTGCTATATCCCTCTATAGTCTATAATACCATGAACCATGTTTATGATTACCATAGTATAGTACCATAATTATACCATGATTATAATTACCATAGTACCATGATTACCATGAAAATTAGTATCTAACCAAGATAAAGTTATATTTGAGTCTTGACAATCAGATATAAATTGACTTTTATTTAGTAGTTTGAATTATTCCACGAAAATCAATTTTAAATTTTCCTTTAAAAAAAGATTTGTTTTATAATCAATTTTGCACTTAATGTTTTCTTTTGCATTTTTATTGGAGTGGCTTAATTCCTTGCTTATATTATCATCATATTTCCAATTTTGCTCCCAAAACTCTAAACCTACCTTTACCAAAAATTTACTTCAATGATGTTGTTGCTAGTTTTCTTTTTTTAACTAATTGAGTCAGTTGTTCATTTTGTAGGCTAAGGGAGTTTTGAATTTGATCTTGATCGCACTTGGTTTTCCCTACTAATCATGTTTTTACAATAATTCCATCTTGTTATTAGCAACAAACATCTTGCTGGTGATGAGTTGTCGTAGTCATGCAAACATTATTTGCCTTTACGGACAATCATGTGTCTATTTTTAGCTTATCCGTTTTTCTGCGATAATTTTGACAAAGAGACAGAGTAATGGGTTGCCCTCCCATTGACCCTTGCACTAGGAATTCTCTATGTCCCTCTCCTAATCCTTCCGAAGAAAATCAAGAAGGTCCCATGGCGGGAAACTTTGTGCAGGGCCACGGAAATCCATTGTATGTCAAGGTGAAGATGGATGGCAAGCCCATTGGTAGGAAACTGGATTTGAATAGCTATGACTATTACGGGGATCCTATTCAGGATTTGAAGAATATGTTTTGACTAACCATTTAGAGTAAGTACCTATTGATCTGAAATGTGTGTTTATAGCTTATATTCATATAAACAAGTAAGCTCAAACTATATTATTTTTAGATAATGTGGAAGCTTTCCCTCCTATGGCGGAAAGGCCTACTGTGATGCCTTTGAGGCTTTTGGGCCCTAATGCTGATTTCATAATAACCTATGAAGATACTGAAGGGGATTTCAAGCTTGTCGGGGACGTTCCATGGAAGTAAGCTCTAGCTTATGGGTTGCTAGAAGTACCATACTTCCTAGTAATTTTATTCTAGTAAAAAAAAGTATCCAAAAGGACAATTGATTACAAATTTTATTAATAAAACTATGTTTTACAGAATTTTTTTAAAGACAGTCATACGGTTAAGGATCAAAAGCACCTCCGGCCCAAATACCTTTGGTATACTAAATTAAAAGTCCTGTCATTCTTATTTCCTCGTTTTCTGCTTTATTGTCAAATAATTTTAAGGTTAGCCTGATTTGTTTGGTGTTTCATATTAGAACACTACTATATGTTTTGGCATCTGACAGTAGGGTTACTTTTTTTTGTGGGCTGAGAAATGCCCAAAAAAAGAGAAAGTCCACTTGAATGACGGTGCCCATCTCGGGGTTCACCGAGTCATAGATTCTCTCCCCTCATAGGGCCATTCAACCAAAAGATTGGTGGATCACAAGATTCTCATATCGCTCCCTGGAGACCATGCTCGTAGAAGGGGTTTATTATTGTTCTTCAGACAATTCCATTTCGCCATTATTTACGCCATTTAGCATTCTTGATTATGATATATAATATAATTTGAATATTTCATCAAAATTTAAATTTGATCTATTTCTTATGGCCGTCATATTGTATTCTAGTCTTTAGTTTGGGTATTGTACATATTCATCGGACTCGCCCTCGCTCAAATTTTTTAGTAATTGACTTTGTCTTAAGGCAAAGATTGGAAAAATTAGCTAATTTGTGCATGTGAAAACACTAAGTTCATTGTTATCAACATTGTTTTTTTGTCGGAATGCATTTTCTTCGTTCACTTTTCTTCCCATACAAGTGTTCAATGTTGGAATTTCTGAACAATTCCTAACACACAGAGGAAATAAAACAATTCCTCTTTCACAACACAAAGATTAAATAAAAATTAAATTGCGTACACGAGTGAGATGAAATATAAAAACTTCTATTTCATTAAACTAAAAAAACTATGTTACAAGATGAAATCTTTCTTTAGAATGAAGTTACGGATTCACAAAAAAATTCACTAGCTATTGCGGACACGATAGCTACAATAATTTTCTCTCTTTTCGCTCTCTCTTTTTTTTCTCTGGCCTTCGGGCTCTCTTAAAAAAAAATACACAGTCTGCCCAATACAATGCACTCACAGCATATATATATGAAATATTAAAATATTATATATTATAAATATTTTATATTTATAATATATATAATCAAAGCTTAAATCTAAATGTACCGCGGTAAAAACAATTAACCCAAAATTAAAAATAAAACATATGAGGCAAATAAAAAACAAAGTAAAAACATTAAAATAAACTTTTCCTTTATACTTTCCATGGGGTGCATGAAATACCTTCACGCCAGTTCTCTTTACCCCACATAACTCTTTCCATTGATTTGGAGAGGAGGATGATGTCACCTCCTCCGAGGGTTTGCATTCCCCCCTTGTCGCTCCTTGCCCCCGCCCCCCCGAAACGTGTTGGGTATGCGATCAATTCATAATAAATGTTGTTGGTCGGTGTTTAATGCGGTAGATGAATGCGAGATAAGAAAGTGGGTGCGTAAACTTGAATACAAGAGGTTGCGTGTGGATCGGACCGGAGATTTGCTGTCGCCAACCTTCAAGAAATTCACATCAGAATTAAACTTATTGTCTTTCAATCCCATCATCATTAAGGTTGCCATCCTACTACTATGTGCGGGCAGTTGGAATTAAATTCCAACACTCCTCCTTAATTTCAACTGCTGGGTTTTCTTGCATACCCAGGCATTTCCTTAAATAATTAAAAATCTTCAACGTTAATGGCTTTGTCAATATATTAGCAAATTGTTCCTCTGTCTTGCAGTGCTGCAAAACAATATCACCATTATTAACCAGTTCATGTATAAAATGAAATTTTGCATCAATATGCTTTGTTCTTCTATGGAACACATAATACTTTGATAAAGCTATCGCTGAGCTGTTATCACAATAAATTATTGTTCCTTTTTCATGTTCATGACATAAATCTCGAAGCATTCTTCTCATCCATACTACTTGGCATGCTACTGTTGTTGCTGCCACATATTTTTCCTCTATTGTGTATAAAGCAACTATTGGTTTCTTCTTGGAATCCCATGAGACGGCCCCCGATCCCAAACTGAACACATATTCAGATGTGCTCTTCCTGTCATCTACACTTCCATCACAATCAATGTCAGTGTAACCAATCAATTTAAAATTTTCAGATGGGGAGTATGAAATACCATACCCCTTCGTTCCATTCACATACCTTAGAATCCTCTTGGTCATCGCCAATGAGTCTCTTTCGGCCTTTCCATAAATCCGGAGATTAAACTTACAGTGTGCATAATATCCGGCCTAGTTGCTGTCAAATACATGAGGCTGCCAACTATGCTCTTGTACAAAATTGAATCAAAATCCTTGCTGATGTCTTCTTTGCTTAATTTTAACCCCATGATAGTTGGAGTTACAGTTGCCTTGCTGTTATGCATGTTGAATCTTTTCAACACTTCTTCAACATATTTTGCTTGCAAAATAAAAATCCCATTTTCATTTTTCTCTACTTCTATTCCAAGAAAATATCTCAAAAAACCCAAATCATTCATTTCAAATTCACTCTTCATGACTGCATTAAAATCAGCAATGAGAGAAACTTCATTGCCAGTAAATATTAAATCATCTACATATAAAACAACAATAAGTATCTTACCATCATTTTCTTTTATGTACAGTGTGGGTTCTCCATCACATTTCTCAAATCCATTTTCATTCAGGTAAGCATCTATCCTATTGTACCATGCTCTCGGTGCTTGCTTCATCCCATAAATAGCTTTCTTAAACTTGCATACTTTGTGCTCTTGGCCTTCAATCTCATAGACTGGAGTTTGTTCAACATATACCTCTTCTTTCAACACTCCATTCAGGAATGAATATTTCACATCCATTTGGTAAACCTTCCATTTGTGGTGTGCTCGCTATGGACGACATTGTTCTCACAGGTTTCTATCCTTGCAACCGGTGCAAAATTTTCTTCATAATCTCTTTCTAGTTGCTTTGCTTGTAACCTTTGACAACAAGTCTGGCCTTGTGCCTTTCAATCTTGCCTTCAGCATTGCTCTTGGTCTTATAAACCCATTTTACCCCAATGACTTCTTTAACTTTCGGGAGGTCCACTAACTCCCATGTGTTACTCTTTTATATTGCACCAATTTCTTCTTTCATTGTTTCAATCCATTTTTCTTCTTTTACAACATCTTCAAAATGAATTGGGTCATCAACATGACAATATAAAGAAAATAAATATTTCAAACCGGCATTATCATTTACCTCTCCTTGTTCATAAATCTCACTCATATTTTTGAATCTCGGTCCTCTTGGTCTACTTGGAGTTCCACTTCAACTCGATGGAGTTTCAGTTCCCTGTGGTGTGCTTGAAGAAGCACTTCATTGATTTCTCAAGGTTGTTCTGTTTGCAGCTTGTGGTGTGGTTTGTTGTGCTTATTGTGGTGGAGGAGTAGCCACCGCGGAGGAATTATTTTCCATTGTCTCTTCCTCTTCTTCTTCATGAGACACACATGTCTTCACATTCATTTTTTTCTCTAAGCTTCCATCCCAAGCTTCTTCTTCAATAAACTACACATCTCTGGTTATTATTACTTTCTTGGTGTATGGATTATATAGTTTATATGCCCTGGACTCATCACTCTATCCAACAAAGATACGTTTCTCCCCCTTATTGCCCAATTTCTTTCTCAATTGATCTAGAACATGTGCATAAGCCACACATCTGAAAACTCTCATGTGGGTGACATGCTGCTTTATGCCGCTCCACGCTTCTTCCGGAACACTATTCATGATAGCTTTGGTTGGGCATCTATTCAAGATGTACGCTGCACAATTTGCGGCTTCACTCAATAATCATTTGGAAAATGTTTTTTCCTTCAACATACTTCGACCATGTCCATGATGGTCCTATTCTCACTTTCCGCAACAATGTTTTGTTGAGGTGTGCACCTTGTGGTAAACTCGCTTATGTATGCCAGTCCTCCCTACTGAAACGTAGGAACTCTTTGGAGATTTATTCTCCACCTTTGTCGATTATTAGCATTTTTATGTAGTGCCCACTCTGCTTCTCAACATGATCTTTGAAGTGGCGGAACTCGTTCAAACACTTCACTCTTCCATTTCAAGAAATACACCCATGTCTTTCTGGTGTAATCATCTATGAATGTCAAAACATATTTGTTTCCAGCTAAAGATGGCATTTGCATTGGTCCACCCAAATTAGAGTGGACAATTTCTAAGGGTGTCTTTGCCGCCAACCTTAAATAAATTCACATCAGAATTAAACTTGTTGTCTTTCAATCCCATCATCATTAAGGTTGCCATCCTGCTCCTCTGTGCGGGCTATTGGAATTAAATTCCAACACTCCCCCTTAATTTCCATTCGTTTGGGTTTTGTTGCATACCCGGGCATTTCCTTAAATAATTAAAACTCTTCGAGCGTTAATGGCTTTGTCAATATATCATCAAATTGTTCCTCTCTGTCTTGCAAGCTTTGCAAAAAAAATCTCACCATTATTAACCATTTCACGTATAAAATGAAATTTTGCATCAATATGCTTTGTTCTCTTATGGAAGACAGAATTCTTTGATAAATCTATCGTTGAGCTTTTATCACAATAAATTATTGTTCCTTTGTCCCTGTTCATGACATAAATCTCTAAGCATTATTCTCATCCATACTACTTGGCATGTTGTTGTTGTTCGTTTGCCACATATTCTACCTCTCGCTTTGTTGATAAAGAAACTATTGGTTGCTTCTTGGAAGCCCATGAGACGGCCCCCGATCCCAACTAAACACATATCCGGATGTTCTCTTCCCTGTCATCTACACTTCTAGCCCAATCACCGTCGATGTAACCAATCAATTTAAAATTTTCGGATGGGGAGTATAAAATACCATACCCCTTCGTTCCATTCACATACCTTAGAATCCTCTTGGTTGTCCGCCAATGAGTCTCTTTTGGCCTTTCCATAAATCTGGAGATTAAACTTACAGAGTGTGCATAATATCCGGCCTAGTTGCAGATCAAATACATGAGACTGCCAACTATGCTCTTATACAAACTTGAATCAAAATCTTTGTTGTTGTCTTCTTTGCTTAATTTTAACTCCATGATAGTTGGAGTTACAGTACCTTGCTTTTCTCGCATGTTGAATCTTTTCAACACTTCTTCAATATATTTTTTCTTGGGAAATAAAAATCCCATTTTCATTTTTCTCTACTTCTATTCCAAGAAAATATCTCAAAAAACCCAAATTATTCATTTCAAATTCACTCTTCATGGTCGATTTAAAATCAGCAATGAGAAAACTTCATTGCCAGTAAATATTAAATCATCTACATATAAAACAACAATAAGTATCTTACCATCATTTTCTTTTATGTAGAGTGTGGGTTCTCCATCACATTTCTCAAATCCATTTTCGGTCAAGTAAGCATCTATCCCTGTTGTACCATGCTCTCGGTGCTTGCTTCATCCAATAAAGAGCTTTCTTCAACTTGCATACTTTGTGCTCTTGGCCTTCAATCTCATAGCCCTGGAGGTTGTTCAACATATACCTCTTCTTTCAACACTCCATTCGAGAATGCAGATTTTACATCCATTTGGTAAACCTTCCATTTGTGTTGTGCTCGCTATGGACAACACGAGTTCTCATAGTTTCCATCCTTGCAACTTGGTGAAAATTTTTCTTCATAATATCTTCCTAGTTCTTTGCTTGTAGCCTTTGACAACAAGTCTAGCCTTGTGCCTTTCAATCTCGCCTTCGACATTTCTCTTGGTCTTATAAACCCATTTTACTCCAATGACTTATTTACCTTTAGGGAGTCACTAACTCCCATGTGTTACTCTTTTCTATTGCACCAATTTCTTCATTCATTGCTTCAATCCATTTTTCTTCTTTTTACAACATCTTCAAAATGAATTGGGTCATCAACATGACAATACAAAGAAAATAAAGAGTTCGTACCGGGCATTATCATTTACCTCTCCTTGTCCATAAATCTCACTCAGATTTACGAATCTCGGTCTTCTTGGTGTACATGGAGTTCCACTTGAACTCGATGGAGTTCCGTCTCCTGTGGTGTGCTTGAAGAAGCACTTCCTTGATTTCTCAAGCCTATTATGTTTCTAGCTTGTGGTGTGATTTTTTACTCGCTTGTTGTGCTTGTTGTGGTGGAAGAGGAGCCACCGTGGAGGAATTATTTGTTGTTGTCTCTTCCTCTTCTTCTTCGTGAGACACACATGTCTTCACATTCATCGTTTTCTCTAAGCTTCCATCCCAAGCTTCTTCTTCAATAAACGCACATCTCTGCTTATTATTACTTTCTTGGTGGATGGATTATATAGTTTATATGCCGTGGAATCATCACTCGTATCCAACAAAGATACGTTTCTCCCCTTATCGTCCAATTTCTTTCTCAATTGATCCGGAACATGTGCATAAGCCACACATCCGAAAACTCTCATGTGGGTGACATGCTCGCTTTATTCCGCTCCACGCTTCTTCCGGAACTTTGTTCATGAAAGCTTTGGTTGGGCATCTATTCAAGATGTATGTCGTAAAATTTACAGCCTCAGTCCCAATACTCATTTGGAAAATGTTTTGCCTTCAACATACTCGACCATGTCCATGATGGTCCTATTCTTCCTTTACTGCAACAACGTTTTGTTGAGGTGTGTACCTTGTGGTAAACCGATTATGTATGCCATTCTCCCTACGTAAACGTAGGAACTCTTTGGAGATGTGTTCTCCACCTCTGTCGATTCTTAGCACTTTGATGTAGTTCCCACTCGCTTCTCAACATGAGCTTTGAAGTGGTAGAACTCGTTCAAAAACTTCACTCTTCTCGTTTCAAGAAATACACCCATGTATTTTTTGGTCTAATCATCTATGAATGTCAAAACATATTTGTTGCCGATAAATATGGTGTTTGCATTGATCCACACAAATTAGAGTGGATAATTTCTAAGGTTGCATTTTCCCTTGTGCTCTTTCCGCCGGAAAGCTTTCTCTCGTGTTGTTTGCCCAAGATGCAAAGCCTTCACAAAGGCTCGTTTGGTTTCTCAATCAATGGTAATCCTTTTACCATTCTCTTTACGTGCAACAAGCTCGGGCCTTCGAAATTGAGATGTCCAAATCTCAAGTGCCATAACCAGTTTTCATCTTTCACTTCCTCTTGAAAGACCTCTTTTGTTGCGACTCCTACATTTCCTCTTTCCTTCAAGTTAGCTACGAGCTTGAGAGGAAACAACCTATTTCGTCATCTACACCTCTCGCAATGACTTTCTTGCTTGGAGGTATGTCCATGGTTGTGCACACATCATCTTTAAAAAAATAGATCGTAGCCCTTGTTAATGAGTTTTCCAATGCTCAAAAGATTACATTTCAAGCCGGGTACATAATATGCATACGGCACAAACTTCTATTCTCCATTTCTTGCGGGGATACTTACTCTACCTTTTCCCTTGACGGAGATCTTACTATCAGTTCTCGTTGTTACTTCAAATTTAAAATTTTCATCAAGATTGGAAAACATTGTTATATTTGTTAGTATGAATCTTTCGTCGTAAAAGATCACTTTAGCTACGCATAAAAAATAGCCCTAACATCGATTATGGGTCGCAAAAATATCTTTAAGTCCTGTCGCACAAATTCAAATCTAAGCACAAAAGACATTAAGCGATAAAATATAATATGGCTCCATGCATCCAATAGACAGAGACAAGAACAAAGTGTTTAAAAGAATGATTTGTATTATATTAAAGAATGGGGCACCCGAGAGGAAAACAAGAAAGGTGTTTTCCGGTTCTCCTCGATGGGATGGGCTCTTGGAAGTCCTCAATGTTTCGGATCTAAAACTCCTCTCTCTTATTGGTGTAGAAAAACAAACATGGAACTCAATGGGAGTTCATAAAGCAAAATGGAAAATCGTGACCAAGAGTAGATCCAGAGTGATCTAATGCAATGAAGGTGACTAATGAATGGGGAAAACCCTCCTATTTATAACAAAATATTGGGGCGGCCTAGAACTCGGTGCATGAATAAAATATTATTAATCGAATTCTAGAAGCGCCCTTTAGGAATATTTTACTATATTTGTTGGAGGGAAAAGGATTCTTGACTTGGGTCAATTCCTTTATTTATAAATAATAAATAAATAAATGATTTATTTATCATTTTAGGGAAATGATGGGAACATAATTAAATAAATAATGGTTTATTTAATTATTTATGATGATTTAGTCAAATTTAACTAAGGATATTATTTAAATAATGATTTAAATAACTTATTCTTAGGAAATAATTAAATAAATAAGGATTTATTTAATTAAGTTCCTTGTTTTGGGTTAAATATGACCAGGAAATATAAACAAATAAGTTATTTTATATGGTGAAAGCAATTTTACTTAAGGTAAAATTGGTCTTACATGGTGTACTTGGGTTCATCTAATAATAATAGGTTAGATGACCAAAAAATGGTGTAACAGATTTCCCCCCAATGTACGAGTGTTAGGAGCAAATCGTATGACCGAAGTACGTTGTAAGAGCTCAATCACTAGACAATAAGAGGGAAATGATAGAGAGCAATGTAAGATAGACGAAAGTGCTAAAGGACTAGACCCTGAGGAGACGAGACTTACAAGTGCAACAAGTCTCTAGTTTATGAAGTGGTACCTGTGCTAAAGGCGGCAAGGGAGGCATACCTATGCCCGCCGAGACAAAGTACAAAGAATAAGGCACCCGGAAAACCACGGAACGCAATAAGGAAACATGTCTTGGCCTAAACATGAGCCGGATAAATAAAATGATGAATCCCTCATTCATGTGATGTACGGAATAACCATCAGGGAATTATACAAGAATATTTTAGTACATGAGATACAAATACACCCAAATGCCCCCTACACATGAGGAAGGGCTCACAAAATCCGACCGATACATGCAAATGGAAAAAGGCGCTGCAAGTGGGTGAGGTGATATCATCAAATGAGAAGAGCTGCATCCGGGCTGAAATGAAGAATTCATTCGGGCATGTGGGGGGGCTACCCAGTAGGGCCACCCCCCTCATGAGGGTTGAGATATCTCACACACACTCGGGAATCACCAATAGTCGTTGCTCTGCATCACCGAACGACCAAGTATACGGATCGCGATCATGTCGAAAAGGGGTCGGAGCCAAGGTACACGAGACGAACACTAATGATGATGATGAAATGAAGAAAGGTCGAAGGGGGACCCGAAAAACATGAGTACAAAATGGTATCTCATGACGGAAATCGACACTAAAACAAGAATAAATATGGAGGCCAAGCGGTGTCCAAAGGAAAAGTGTTGTGAGTGAGGAAATCCGATTTTGAGGAGGGTTATGGTTGAGGGGCATATGTGCCCCTAAAGCATGTTGTGATCATGCCAAAATGTATAAATGGGAATCTAACCACATTTTAATGATGTGGTGCGCCATTTTTTTCGTTATGGTTATGTAGTATGAGAAAGGAAATGGAGGATTACCAATCTCTTTTTGAAAGTACCGCATAGATGAATCAAATGGACTTTAATTTTTTGGGTTGCCATACCCGGTGTCACTATCCCAAAGAGAGGATTTGGAGATAATGAGCGATGCTCTCCTAGAAAATCCATATGTTGGTCAACAACAATGTCTAAGAGGCTGGGTTGTTGATGTAAGATGAAGGAACGATAAGGTGTATCGGCTCTAGAGTGATCCGAGGTGATATGGGACTCTAGAGGTTCATTTAAATGTGGAAGAATAATGGTACTAAAGTCGACGTGACTAGATATATTAGGAGAGTTGTGGAGAATTTCTTCTCCCGGGTCTCTCAAATATGGGTGTCCCCTTACCCAAACATGGGGTTTCAATGTAATGGCCACGAGTTGTATGTGGTGTGAACGTATGGGTTCGGTGTAAGGGGGAATAGATAAAGTCGGGGGTGGGGATTTCTTCCATAATGTCTTCATCGTGATAGAAGATGGGTTGACCGTGGAAGAAATACCACCGACGCGTGAAAGCTACCTGACTCATCATCATGAGAAGAGGGGTTCACATGCGCATCGTCACAAGGGGTGACGAAGAGTAAGGCGGATAAGGGATCCGCCAATGTTGGGCCTGGGGTGATCGCCGAAGGAAGGTCAAGCGAAACAAAGCAGGGGGAGGATTCGTAGGGAATTTTCCCCCGAGGGTCTCATGGATGATGATAGGTAGAATATGGTGAATGAAGTCTTCGCTCATCTTCGACATCGGGAGGGGGGAATGTCAATGGGAGCCGTCATGTCTAGTAATCTTGTTGAAGCAAAACACGCAAATAGGGGAGAGGTGGACTCGTTACGCTTGGCCTCGAATTGGCGAACCACGGCGAGAGAGGTGCGAAGTCCCGGAGGTGGGGACAAAGGTGGGTGTAATGGCCACGGAGATCACAAAAAGCATAGGGGTGGTTGGTGTGAATAGTCTTGGGGTTCTTGGCCGCGGCCGCGGAAGGAACAAAGGCTTCCGGGACTCGGGGGACTCGGGGAATGCGACATTAACCATGGGTTTTAGATGTGGCAATCCGGGAAAGGTATGGGTAGGGCGTGACCAACAACATCACACAAAGCACACCGGATGGTATGCTTTGGAGGTCGAGGAGGGGCAGGGTTTGTCGTGGGGCTGCCTTGTCCTTTGATTCCCCCCTCGCGAGCTTTGCCATTCTTACCCGAAGTGGTCGCAACGGGAGGTGGGTCATGTTGAGGTGAGCGAGGCACTCGTTGCGTGCGGGAGAAGTCATGGGGGACCGGCTTTGGACCGAGGTCAAAGCAAGATAAGGTTTGGGTTGACCGGGTGGGGAAGCGGCCGGAGGATCAATGTACCAGACGGGAATCCCAAGGGTCGGGTTAGGAAGAGAGAGGGTGGCCATGACAGTACCGTGTACACTCCTCGGTGGGGGAGCTAGGAACGGTAGCCGACCAGCGGGTAATGGCTGTGAAGGGACGGCTCCAAGATGGTTGAGACTCGGTGGAACCGACCTAGGAGGGTAGAGAGGTGCATCGGTATCGACGGTAGAGGAGAAGGGTCGAAGGGAGAGGTCCGGCTTCGTCGAGGCGAAGGGTTAGGAGCGAGTTGCGGCAGGGCGAGGTTGAGGTTGCCGACTAGCCGAAGTGGGTTGCTTAAGGTTGGCCCGAGACGATTGCCTCATGCAAACATTCGCTAAGCTGGGATCGGAGACGGGAGGAGGAGGAGGACCAGGGGAAGGTTCCAAGCAAGGAGGGGTCTTTATAAACGCGGGGAGACACCGGTCAAAGAATCGACAGATTGCTTAGTGGCTATAGAAGAGATGGTCGACTCGCAGGGGGCCGAGATTTTGGTTCATGATATGTCAAGCCAGTCGATGGTGACAATATTTCCATTATGAGGGAAAAACATCTTGCGGTGGACTTCGGATGGGACGAAGACATGGCATAGGTGTAACTACGCCCCCCAAAAGAATGTTATAGTCAAGAGGGGGCGTCAATAACTTCAACGTCAATGCAAACAGATCTCGCCCGCAAGAGTGATAGGACAGTTGTGGAAAAGGCCAATGTGCTCTGGGGAGGCGTGGCCATCCCACGCACGAAGAGTGATCGTGGGAGGGGCCAACTCGGGAGATCCAAGTTGTTTCCAACTGAAGCGGACATCACACAAGTGGGATGCCCCCTCATCAATGATGCACCGTGAAATGTTAGCGTTCCGGATTTTTGACTGGGATTTGGAAAGCTACGGGCAAGCGGGAGAAGAGGAGGAGACTACGAGCGATGGGCGTCGAAAACAATCAATTGGTCATCTCGTGGGATCTACATCACCCAAGGGCGAGATATTAGAGCTTTTATTTGAGAGGGAAACGATCGGAGGAGTTCCGACATTTCGACATGGCGAGTAGGAGATTGGGCCAACTCATCTACTATGCTATATGAATGGGCGGTGTGGTCGAAGCATCATTTCGACATAATGGTCCCCTAGGAATCTTGGTATGAACCTCGGCTTTGGGTGTAGGGATAGGAAAGGGACCATTAGTTGTCGAAAGAGGCTCGTAGAACCTAAATAAGGTGGCTCGGGGGACAGATGGAGCAAGAGGTCAGGTACGGACTTGACCGAGTTTGAAGGTTAAGGTCGATGGTTATAGATTGGTCGATTTCATCATGAGGATCCGGCAATCAAAGGTACCATATGGAGGAGGTTGAGTGGTTACCGGTCCGAGAGGTGGTTGGGTAGCCACAAATCTCTGCCGGGCATCCACCGCTTTCGTTGAGGGGGCGGTGACTCGCTGTTGCGGGGTTGAGAAGACAAGGGAGGCGGGGTGCGAATGTTGGAGGAGTTGGAGCACTAGGTCGTGGATATGGATGAGGTTGGGTAAACGGTGTCGTAAACCCGAAGATTGGGCAGAAGAGGAGGCATGCCGGATCCCTGGATGCGTGCTACCTGGGAGGGGTAGAAGTGTAGGAGGTGGTGCCCCCTCCCCCAGAAAACCGTAGCTCATGGGAGGTTGAGTGGATGGATGAGAGAGAGCTCCAACAATACCGTCGGCGGCATGAGGTTCCCCCGTGTATTAGTGCTACCGGGTCTTGGGAGGTCGGGGAAGGACGGTATAAACATAACCAGATTGAGCATAGACCAGGTCATATTTCAAGGATATTTGGAGGGCGGCTTCTTCGGTTTGAGGAAAATGGGACGCGACATCTTTGCCGATCGCGGGTAAGAGAGATCTAAGGAACCAGTCCATGTAGACACGGTATTCGAAGGTAGGGGGCTTGACATAGGCTTTTTTCTTCTCCGCCATTCTTTAACATGATCAAATAGGCGGGTCGCAGACGACTGACGGAAAGAAGTCAAAGTTTGATACCAGTGTCATAACGAGGGGGAAAGTCTGGAAATAAGATAAGAAGGCACGAGCGAGGGTCGTAAAGGTGGTATGGGAAGAGGTGGGTTGGTTAACATACCACTTAGAAAGCTTCATCGGTAAGCGTGCGTTGGAACAATCTAAGACGGATGGAGTTGTCGCGTAATGGAATTGGATGAACACCACATATGGAAAGATCGGATATGGTTGGAGGGATCTTCACTCGCAAGGCCTTCAAACTTGGGAATGTCGGAGGGGAGCTTGGTTGGCATAGCGAGGCCAACTAACATCATGGCGTATAGGGTCATTGATCGCTAATTGAGTCGGGAGAGCGAGGTCGGCCATATAAGGGAGCAATGGGGCGATCCCGAGGTAGGTCCCGTAGTGATTCCATCGGAAACGTACCCGACAGAGTAATCGGGGTTGCTACGGTAGTAGGCCTCCCGAAGTAGACATGGTGAAAGTGACGGGGAGAACCAGGGGAGGAGGGGGAGAACCCGAACAATCGCGAGGAAGAGTCGGAGTTCGGACTTGGGGGAGGACTTACTCGATGACGACGGGAAGGAGGAATTCGTCCAGCCAAACCGAGGGTGAAGGCCAAGAAGTCTCCAGGAGAGGCTCCTTGGGGGCGCAACGATGACGAGTGAAGAAGAAAAAATCGACAAGGGCGAGGGGAGGGACAAAATCAAGTGAGGTCAAGGGCGTAGAGGTGCGGTGACAATTGATTTTAAAGTCATTGCCAAGCGGTGTTAACCGGACACTTCTTCACTTAGGGTCGTTGTGTGGCGTGCGCTAATTTTGTAATTGTTTAAACCCGTACGTTTTGAGAGTAAAAGAAAAAAAGTGTGTTGCGTAACTAAAAATAAATACGCGATAAATAAGACTAAAAGAAAAGAAAATTAATAGCTAATAATGCATCAATATAACCCAAGAAGGTGGGTCTCTCAAAAACTAGTCTATAAGAGGGAAAAAATCTAAGCAAAGCACGCTAAAAGAGGCCAATAGATCTAAGGCTCGGGAGGGACAAGGATCTAAAGGAGAAATCACTCGAAAAAGAGGTGCAGAAACGAAGAAATAGCGAGGCAAGGTTGTTGTTACACAAGAGGCGATCGGCTAAAGGTAGGAGGGTCAAAGAGGTGACCCTAGAGATAAACTCAAACAAAACTATATGAGGTGTTTTGAAAGGGAAAAAAGCTGACTCGTAGGGATCTTTAAAATGAGGTATCGTATATGGTCGAAACTTCCGAAAATTTAGACACTTATAGCGGCTAAAACTCTTCCACAAATAGTGTAGGGTATTGAAGCCCCTAGGGGGCTAGATTCCTACTTATTTGAGTAAACAGAGCAAGAATAGGTCTAAACGGGTGAAGACGGAGAGTCGCGACAACCCCGACGGAGGTTCGGACAAAACCCGTAAATATTTCGGAAAAATTACGTAAAAAGTCCAGGGTCGCGCTTTTGACTGCTTTTTTCGCTCGCGTCGCAGCTTTTGGGTTTTTTTCCCGCGACTCGAAGCTCCAGGACGTATTTTTTGGGGCCAAAAGTGTGACTCGCACTTCCGGCACTCTCGTGCGTATTTCGAAGAAAAAAATGTCGTCTCAAATGGCGGGCCGATGTCCGTCACCCGTGCTAACAGGGCCGTAAACACACGGAAGTTAAAAAAATTTTATCGTTTGAGGGTTTTAGAGGTGGAAAGCACCATAAAAATAGGAAAAAAATGAAAATGGAAGAGAAACCCTAGGGTCCTAAAGCACGTGGATATGCAGGGAATATATGAAACGACAGAAAGTGGTCGCAAAAGAAAACCCGTGTGGAGTCGCCAATTGTTAGTATGAATCTTTCGTCGTAAAAGATCACTTTAGCTACGCATAAAAAAATAGCCCTAACATTGATTATGGGTCATAAAATATCTTTAAGTCTCGCTGCACAAATTCGGATCTAAGCACAAAAGACATTAACGGATAAAATATAATATGGCTCCATGCATCCAATAAGACAAGACAAGAACAAAGTGTTTAAAAGAATGATTTGCATTATATTAAAGAATGGGGCACCCGAGAGGAAAACAAGAAAGGTGTTTTCCGTTCTCCTCAATGGGATGGGCTCTTGGAAGTCCTCGATGTTTCAGCATCTAAAATTCCTCTCTCTTATTGGTGTAGAAAAACAAACATGGAACTCAATGGGAGTTCATAAAGCAAAATGGAAAATGGTGACCAAGAGTAGATCCAGTAGTGATCTAATGCAATGAAGGTGACTAATGAATGGAGAAAACCCTCCTATTTATAACAAAATATTGAGTGCCTAGAACTCGGTGCATGAATAAAATATTATTAATCGAATTCTACAAGCGCCCTTTAGGAATATTTTACTATATTTGTTGGAGGGAAAAGGATTCTTGACTTGGGTCAATTCCTTTATTTATAAATAATAAATAAATAAATGATTTATTTATCATTTTAGGGAAATGATGGGAATATAATTAAATAAATAATGGTTTATTTAATTATTTATGATGATTTAATCAAATTTAACTAAGAATATTATTTAAATAATAATTTAAATAACTTATTCTTAGGAAATAATTAAATAAATAAGGATTTATTTAATTAAGTTCCTTGTTTTGGGTTAAATATGACCAGGAAATATAAACAAATAAGTTATTTTATATGGTGAAAGCAATTTTACTTAAGGTAAAATTGGTCTTACATGGTGTACTTGGGTTCATCTAATAATAATAGGTTAGATGACCAAAAAATGGTGTAACAATGTTTCCAGTCATGTGGTTACTACAACCTAAGTCTAAGAACCATACATCATCTTCTCTATCTTGTGCTACATTACATGTTAACAACACATTCTTATGGTTCTTTTCTTCTTTTGTAAAATTGGCATTCTGCCTATTATTCATGTCATTTTGCTTTTTGCTACATTCATTGGCATAGTGCCCATATTTCTTGCAATAATGACATTGGACTTGGGATTTATCATACCTTTGTCCATGTTCTTGATGTTGGCTTGAGCCTTCATTCTGATTCTGATTGTTGCCCCTTCCACTCGAACTTGCAGGGCTGTTTCTTCTTCTGTTTTGGCTTCTGCCTCTTCCTCGGTTGTTTTCTCTTCCTTGACCTCTACCTCGGCCAAAAGAAGTTTGAGTCTCTAAAGCTTGTTCCAATGAGGAATATGTTTCTCTGTTCAGTCTATGTTCATGAGACATCAAGGATACACTAAGCTCATCCACTTCAAATAGTGATAGATCCTTTGTCCCCTCTATTGCCACTATTATGGCATCAAATCTTGATGGTAGGCTTCTCAAGATTTTCTCCACTATCTTTCTTTCTTCAAGTGTCTCTCCATGAGACCTTATCTGGGTAACCAACCCAATAATATGCGTGAAGAATGAATCTATAGTTTCAGACTCTTTCATACAGAGAGTTTCGAATTCTCTCCTCAGCATTTGCAACTTTTCTGTCTTCACCTTCTCCATGCCTTGATAGGTTGTTTTAAGAATATCCCACGCCTCCTTAGACTTTGTTGTTGTTTCAATCCTTGGGAAAATACTCTTGTGTACTCATTGAAATAGATAGAAGAGGGATTTGGAGTCCTTCCTCCTATTATCTTTTAACAAATCTCTTTCTGTTGCTATCAAAGCAGCCAACGATGTTGCGTCTACTGGTTCTGGGTAACCATTCTCAACTAGCTCCCATATTTCCTATGAAGAAAATAGGGCTCTCATTGTGATTGCCCAGTACTCATGGTTCTTCCCATTAAACTGTGGAAGTTGGGGATTCGTCAGACTGGTGCCTGTTGTGCCATCTTAACTATGCAAACCAGACAATTTTCTTGACTGTGTAAAAAGAAACAAACAGAAGCTTTATTTGCTGGAGAAATCATCTTCAACAAACTTCTTACGACTGTCTCGTGTGAAAAGAGCGATCTTCGCATCGTTCATTGAGTGCCTAGACTAGCTCGATACCATGTTGGAATTTCACGAACAACTTCGAACACACGAGAGGAAATAAAACAATTCCTCTTTCACAACACAAAGATTAAATAAAAATTAAATTGCGGACACGAGAGAGATGAAATATAAAAAACCTACGTTTTCATTAAACTATAAAACTACGTTACAAGATGAAATATTTCTTCGAACGAAGTTCGGATTCACAACAAAATTCATCTGGTTGTTGCGAGACACATCGCTACAAGAATTTTCTCTCTTCTGTCTCTCTGTCTTTTTCTCTGTCTTTTCTCGGCCTTCGGGCTCTCTTAAAACAAAATAAATAGTCTCCCTAATACAATGCACTCACGGCATATATATATGAAACATTACAATATTATATATTATAAATATTTCATATTTATAATATATATAATCAAAGTTAAAAATCTAAATGTACCACGGTAAAAACAATTAACCCAAAGTTTAAAATAAAACATATGAGGAAAATAAAAAATAAAGTCAAAACATTAAAATAAACTTTCCCTTTATACTTTCCATGGGGTGCATGAAAGACCTTCACGCCAGTTCTCTTTAACCTCCGGAACTCTTTCCAATGGTCTGGAGAGGAGGATGATGTCACCTCCTCTGGGAGTCTGCCTTCCCCCTTGCTGCTCAAGTCTGTTGCCCCCTCGGAATGTGTTGCTTGTGTGATCAATTCATAATAAATGTGGTTGGTCAGTGTTTAATGTGGTAGTTGAATGCAGATAAGAACGTGGGTGTACAAACTTGAATACGGGAGGTTGCGTGTGGATCAGAACTGGAGATTTGCTGCCACCGACCTTCAAGAAATTCACATCAAAATTAAACTTGTTGTCTTTCAATCCCATCATCATTAAGGTTTCCATTCTGTTGCTCTATGCAGGCAGTTGGAATTAAATTCCAACATTCAAGGCTTGGGACCTTACCAATCGTACCAAAAATGAAAATTTCCTTACACATCCTCTCATTTGTTCTTGAGTTTTAACCTTGTTCTCACCTTTGGTTCTATGATTGTTTAATTTTCAAATATTACTATTACGTAATGGAGGGAACCTATGTGTTTCTCCCTATATCTATATTTTAAAGCACATGTAAGGGTCTATCCGATGAAACACTAAATTCTGCATTAGATATATATTTTTACGAGCAATAATATATATATATATTCTGAGCAATATTGTTGTTGCTAATTGAACATGACAACTTTGACGGGATTCTCTCTAAGGTGGCTTTATGTGATTGCTACGGAGAGATCAATCTCATGTTGGGTTCAAACTTAGTACTTTTGGTTAAATAAGGTGAGTGTTTGGTCTAAAATGCGGATGCAAATTAGAGTTTCATTTACTTATCAATCCGAGTAAGTAAACTTCGAGGATCATCCAATATATATGGACTTAGAGACAAACTAAACTAAGCTAGGTGAAGAAATGCCAAAGTTCTCTTACAGGAGGTCTTTCATTAGGATCTCCAACACCTATTTAGTCATTTAACAAAATGAAATCTAAATACATTGTGACAAGTGTAAGAAATATTAAGGTTCCCTTATAGGAGACTGTTCATTAATATTTCTAATCATCTTCGATCAACAAACTATTTAAACTAATGAAATTAAAGCACTTAAACTTAATTTACGATTGATTGCATGAAATGTTAAAACTCTCTTACAAGAGACTATTCATTTATATCTCAAGCATATAAATCGAGAAACTTAAACTAATGAAATCAAACATTAAATAACAAATCGCGATTCATTGAAGGAAACATTAATACTTTCTTACGAAAGGTCATTCGTTAATATTCCAAACAAATGAACCTAATAATTTAATCTAATGAAATTCACAAACAAACATAAAATAAAAACCTACTAAAATAAAAGTGTACTTGCTAGGCAATGGAGACCCTTCCAAGGATTCACAAGCACACAAAAAGAAAAGTCAAATGTAGAGGATCAAAGAAGCTCCGTCTTATTTATCATCAATTGCAAATTGCAATTGCAACCATTACATTGATTCTCCAATCTAACTTCTCACTACCAACCTATAAGATACTAAGATTACAAATGAAGGAGATAACACTCCTATTTATACAAAAGCTATGATAACAAACTCATAAATGTAAATCCACTATTCCCTCCTTTGACCCACATATTTCTCAACTAATGGTGACACATAACCCTATCCTTCATGATCTTCTCCATGAGGTCCATGATCTCCTCCATGAGGTCCATGATCTCCTCAAATTCGAATTTGAACATAGAGTGTCACATAAGGGTGCCTAGGAAGCTTCTTTTGTACCTACACATGTCAACAAAATCATTTTAATTGTTAGGTATAAGTATAAGCATATTATTTTCTAAAGTTTAACGACAAATCCACTTTAAAATGTTAAGAATTAATAAACTTTGAAAAAACATAGTTATAACCCAATGATGAAGTAAATGTAATGATGTGGAGGTGGAATGAAGGTGACATGAAGGTAATATGGAAGTAATGTGAATGTATTGGTGAATAATGGAGTGAGAATAGGGACTATTTTGAGGCCCAACATACCCCCAAATTGAAGGTATTGCATGTCCTTATGCAATCTATTACATTACTTTTTGATATTTGAGCTTTGGCTTAAACTCTGCATGATATCATTTACTTAACTTTTGCAAAGTGTTTTTGATGAACTGCAACTTGGTTGGTTCTTGTGTTTCAACCATATTTTGTTTTTTTGCATTCAATTTTAATATATGATCTTTGCATATTGATAATGTGATTTTTACTACAGAGTATTTTTGTTGGAATGCATCATGGTTGGTTCTTGTGTGACAACCGTGATTGTGTTGGCATCCAATTATCTTTTAATTACTTTTTGAAAAGACATATATATGCTCATGATGATGTAATAGTAAATATATTTTGAAAGTATGTGGGCTTTGAATGTGATATGAATTTTTTGAATGTTATATGAATATGGCAACATATGAATGTGAATGTATTTCCCCCCTCAACTGATGGTTTTGGCAATTTGACAAAATAACGAAAGGAAGTGAAGTTTTTCTAAAAATTATCATTCTAACTTTTCAAGGAATTAAATGGTTAAAAGTTAGAAAATATCATACCTTAACTTACCCTTTCAAAAATGGATGAGGGTTATGCATGTGTGGCTGCAAAATTATGTTCATAGTCTTCTTTACTTGGTTGTGAAAATGGTGGATGAAATCAGAAAAAGTGAATCTTTTATTGTTGTTGCATCCGTCTGCTAAATCAGTTTGTTGGATCTTCTGCTGAATGTTCGAATCCGTGCCTGAATGCGGCTGAAAATGTATAAGGCTTGGAAGGTATACAAAATTCAAAATTTACACTTCCCCCGAGCCTTATTTATTGACTTGTCCTCAAATCATTTACATCAAAAAAGCTGAAAAGTAATGAAAGTAATTATGTGTCCTCTCGCTACAAATTGATTGGTCTTCAAGTCTTCAATGCTCATTGGCACAATTTTTGTCATGTGAATAAATATTTTGGTGTCAAACATAAGAAGAAATTGTTAACTTAGTGGCCATTGATGGATGCCACTAGTCAATACAGAGAGCTCCCATTTTTAATGTGGATGAGAGTAAAAAATGCCCAGGACACATCTAAGTATGAATGATTTTGTTGTTGTCGAATACTCGTGAAGATCCGATGAACAAGGGACATTGATGTATTCCATTTTTTTATTGGCATGATAGCTTGCCCTTAAGGCATGCAAGCTTCAAGGTGTTTTTAGAAAAATATTTAGACTCAAGGACTATGGACTCAATGGTGTATGGAAGCAAGGTTTTATTTGCAAGTGTAGGAAAAATGAGACCGACAATGAATATGTAAAGTGGACCAAAAAAGCTTGTAGATGAGCTTTGTTGGTTTTATTGGTAGGGTTAGGATTGAAGAAAATGTAATGAAGTGTATGTGGTAATGGAAAATGGATAATGACTCTTGGCTCGGAAAAGAAAAAAATGAATTATGGCATGCAAACTCTCGAAATATAGCAAATCTGCTCCTCAATTACGACCGCTTACTAAAATAGCTGAGTTTGACCGGCGTTGACCAGCCACTCGTAGACGTCGAATTCAAGTGTGGATAGGCATTTCACCATCCTTGTACATTTAGGAACAAACCCCAGTTCTTTGAATTTTTCTAATTTGTCATGCAACATGTCAAACCATTAAGCTATTACGGGAAGTTGCGAGAACTTGTAATTTTCTTGAAATTTTCGGTTATGATCATGGATCGGTTCTTTAGAAGTTTCTCATGAAATTTGTCTTTGAAGACCAATTGTCTTCACAATGTAATCTCCTTACCGTCTCTTGATTAACTCCGTAACCTACGAAAAAAACTTGGCAGAGAAAGAAAACATAAGTGTGTTCGAGAAGAAATGGCCATTTCCTTCATGATTCTTACGCGAAATTTCGTACCAAATAAAATAGATTAAAAAAATCGAAGTGTTGAAATTAACTCAATTCATGATATTAGTATCAATCCCTTCTTAAAGAAATAACCATGAAAAGTAAATTTACTCCCGTTTTTTGTCGGCCTAAATTTTGTGCATGGCGAAGTTTCGCATTATATATTTGTTGTGTCCCTTGCATTAGTACATTATAAAAGCATACAACAATATGAAGTTTCCATCAAATTACCATCCCAAGTCGAATAAATTTCATTTGTAGCTATTTCTGATTTTTATTTTTTATGTACCTACGCCAACTCTTGCGTCTTAACCAATTCCCGTAATTTCTCATGATTTCTCTCAATTTGCATACCACCAAAGTTTTTTTTATGCTAATATCCTTCACATAATTTATCATGCCAATATTCACCCTTTAAATCCTTCAAAACAATAAGCGTCACAAAGCACATAACATTTTTTTTATTATTATTATATATATATCTAAATGATAACAATCATAACATAACAATAACAATCATAACCTAAAATTATGAAACAATATATTAATATATTAATACAACTATAACCCTAACAACATAACAAACATTAAATATATACAAAAAATTACAATTAAAAATATAACAAATTACAACTATATTAATATATTAATACAATTATAACAACATAACAAATATTAACTATAATAACAAAGATTAGAACTAAAAATATATAACTAAATACAAAAGTAAATATAAATCGAAGCAAATGAAAACTAAAAAATGCAAAACATGTGAAATAGCGGAATTGAAGGCATATGGAGGGTTTTTTTTGGTTTCGCAAGTCACCGAGGTGTGCACATTTATCAATTGCTAGAGCTACAACATATTACGATGAGAAAATTAGCTTGAGGCGCGAGAGTGTTATGGCGCAAGTTGAGCGTGTTCGTTGGCATGTTGATGTGATGGTTTCCTCCCGGGAGTTGCCGGTTTTCACTATCATTACCGTAGTGTTTATGACGAGATTCCCCCAACCCTGAACAATCCCTTCAAGAAACTTCCAAGACTCGAGTCACGGCAATATAAAAAATCGTGTGTCATGCATTCAAAAATCTAGAAGTTCTCCAACGCCATCCCCACTGACCCTCAATATCTTCGAGAGCCACCAAAACGTCAAGCTCAAAGAATCTCTGGCACTAGAAGGAGGACAAAGAGTCCAATTCGGAGTAATGTACACAAGCGTCTCACTGTCAGTCCATTCCAAAGAATCAGCAATTGCCATTAACGATTCCCAATCGATTCTCCATTTTTTGCAATCAATGACATAAACGGTGTAAATTTTATCACCTTTAGTATCTTCTCGCATGTGCAATCATCTTGTGATTCAAGCTCACCTTGAATGTTGCAACTCGATAATACGCATGTTTCTCATCCTCCTTCCTAGATCCATCCTCTTAACTCGTTATAAAGCTCCTCTTGCAATTGTCTTGTATCATCCATAAACTCGCGTTGGTATAGATGTTTTCTTGGAGTAGATGGGAGAGAACTTTGGGGTTCGATTCTGGGAGTCGTCTTCGAGTCGATAGAATCATCATCTCGAACATCTCCAAACATCTCCATGATATGATCCACTTTCTCCCGTGCGACGGATATTGAGGCGGTATTAAGGCGGTATTCGGGCGTTAATCACTAGAGGCAGGGGTGAGATTTGGATTGTGATATATCACGAGTTCCGCTTTCAAGCTTCTCCACAAACTATTGCAGAGATGCATAACAACCAACCACTCATATTCACGTTTGAATTTCCATCATACTCATCAAATCTCTCCAAATAGTGCTCAATAATTGGATCTCATAACTGGATTTCATATTTGGATAATGATTGAATAACTAAATATATAAAATTAGCACAAAATCGAACCTCATAATCTCAAAATAAATGTCATTCCGTCAATGTCCGATACGCATTTAACAAGAATAGCATTTTCTGCATCAAATGAGTGAGATCTCATATCTGGAGTGATAGTGTTTTGACCATTGTTCCCGGGTTCATCTATCAAATTATATTGAACCAAGTTGTTCTTCAATTTCATAGCTATCAAGAGTTTTGCGAGATTGAGGAGGAGTAGTAGACGTAGCCCAACATTCCAATTTGGATTTTGAATTGTTCGTGTGCAAGGAGATGGAGTTCACAGGACATTGACGAGGGAATGCCTCCCATGGGAGGACATTATACAAAGCTTTTGTCGACTCGGTGGGCCCTATGGGAACGAATATTAGCGACATCCGCAGCTCTCTGGATGTCGCTCATCACGCAAGTTGCTAAGAAGATGCGGTGAAGTTGTATTGTTGTACAATTATTATCATCGAAAAAAATTATCCACATCTTGAATTCCTTAAATCTGCTTTCATGCGCACAAATTCTAGCGTATATGGGAGTCATGAAGGGTTCTAGTCACTCATTATCTAGTTTTTCCTCCACATCGTGTTAACCCTACCGAGGGAATGTTTAGGAGGCATGTGAAACATGCATAGCGCTCTAATCTACGAGAGAAATGTCCGATATAAAGGCTTGGCCAACATCTAAAGTTGCGCAAATTCATAGTTGACAATATGAAAGAGAGGGTGCATCCTCACTTATGGTTCAATTACAAAAGGAGTCCGGTCTCTGTCGAGAAAGAAGTCGATGGTTTTCGACAACTTACCTGAGAGGATCTTCTCGATTCAGAAAAGAAGAATTGGGTAAAGAAAAAAGGAAAAAAGTGCAAATAAGAGGGCGACAGGGAAGTGTTTCAAATGATTTCCCAACAAACCAATCGAAGGATTTTCTAACAAGAAAAGCACGATTTCGGTGTTGGGAATTACTCCACTTATTACTTTTATATTTTGGTCCTATGGCATACTTCTTCAATGCTAAATTCGAGACAACTCGTAAGGGTGGTATTTAAAGAATGTACGAGTGTTCCATTTGACAATGCGGTTGAGAATCAGTGATGCTATCAAAAACGAAGACAGACTTTCTACAAGAGAATATTTTTTTATTAGGATTCAAACGATCGATAGCAGATCCGCAATTAAATTTCTCGGCAAGGTATTTTTATTATTTTTTTTAAATAATTCAATAGATTTTCTTATCTTCCCGGTGGCTCGAAAGCGCAGGGAAGAGAGCATACTAATTTCTTGAATTAATTTTATTTTTGCACGTTAGCGTGGATGGATAATGAAACACAATCAAGATTTTTTGACAAAACCTTGCATTGTCTATACTTCTTCCCAATGTCGCCAGGGCGTTTAGACTTCTCAAGACAAAGCTTTCCGATAATCAAGCTCCTGGCTTACCCGTGATACGTAAAAAACAAGATATGAAATGCGATGATGAAGCGACTCTAATGTGCCACTAAATTTATTCATTTATTCATGATGATTTATTATTTTTTTATTTTTTGAAAAATAAGACTTAAAAACTTCTAACGAGCTCGTTTTATTTTCCTAATTTATTCTATCTATACTTGCTTGAAAGATTTTTTTCATTTCCTAGGTAAAAGAATGCTTCCAATGAAGCCACCTTACGGACTAAGAATTTGAAAATGCTCACATCAAGATTTAAAATTTTACCTTATGATTTGCAAGAATGTGAGTAACATGTCTTATTTTTTGGAGTTTGCGCAAGGTTCTTTGGAACCAGTCTTCAAGATTATTCTTTTTCTCCAAAAAGGTACATGTTTAACATATTCAAATTTCTCATCCGTAGATGCATTAGTAAGAAATGAGGGGGTTTAAAACGGAATTTGAAACTAACTAAGTATGAAAATAAAAAACTGCAAAAAATCTCAACTTAAACTCCTTTATGAAGATCTCGTTGTCGATCGAGGTTCTCACAATTTAGTCCATAAAAGAAATTGCAATAAAAATGTCTTCCTAAGTCTATCTCCCAAATCATCCTCCTCGCAACGGCGCCAAAATGTTTGATTCAAAAAGTGGATGCAATTAGAGTTTCATTTACTTATCAATCCCAGCTAAGTAAACTTCGAGGATCATCCAATATATATGGACTTAGAAACAAACTAAACTAAGCTAGGTGAAGAAATGCCAAAGTTCCCTTACGGAGGTCTTTCATTAGGATCTCCAACACCTATTTAGTCATTTAATAAAATGAAATCTAAAGACATTGTGACAAAGTGTAAGAAATATTAAGGTTCCCTTACGGGAGACACGTTTAATAATATTTCTAATCATCTTTAATCAACAAACTATTTAAACTCAAATGAAATCGAAAGCACTTAAACCTAATTATGAGTTTGATTTCATGAAATGTTAAAGCTCTTTTCTACAAGAGACTATTCATTTATATCTCAAGCATATAAATCAAAAACTTAAACTAATGAAATCAAACATTAAATAACAAATCGATTCATTGAAGGAAACATTATTACTTTGTTACTGAAAGGTCATTTGTTAATATTCCAAACATATGAACCTAATAATTTAATCTAATGAAATTCACAAACAAACATAAAAATAAAAACCTAATAAAATAAAAGTGTACTTGCTAGGCAATGGGGACCTTTCCAGATTCACAAGCACACAAAAAAGAAAAAGTCAAATGTAGAGGATCAAAGAAGCTCCGTCGTATTTATCATCAATTGCAAATTGCAATTGCAACCATTACATTGATTCTCCAATCTAACTTCTCACTACCAACCTATAAGATACTAAGATTACAAATGGAGGGGATAACACTCCTATTTATACAAAAGCTATGATAACAAACTCATAAATGTAAATCCAATATTCCCTCCTTTGACCCACATATTTCTCAACTAATGGTGACACATAACCCTATCCTTCATGATCTTCTCCATGAGGTCCATGATCTCCTCAAATTCGAATTTGAACACAGAGTGCCACATAAGGGTGCCTAGGAAGCTTCTTTTGTACTTACACATGTCAACAAACTCATTCTACATTATTAGGTATAAGTATAAGCATATTATTTTCTAAATTTTGACCACAAATCCACTTTAAAAATGTTAAGAATTACTAAACTTTAGAAAAATCATAGTTATAACCCAAATGATGAAGTAAATGTAATGATGTGGAGGTGGGAATGAAGGACATGAAAGTAATATGGAAGTAATGTGAAGGTATTGGTGAATAATGGAGTGAGATAGGGACTATTTTGGGGCCCAACTGACGAGATCAAGCATATAAATCTTCGAGCACTAGATATGAAAGTATTACTCCAAATAATATGTAATGTACTATGAATCTAGGAACATCATGAATGATGGGGTTAGGTTTAAAATACTTGTTTTGAAGTGATGGTTAGCGAGCCAAGCCTAGTTCATCTAATTCTTTCCCGATTCTGAAAATTTGTCCGCATGAAATCCTTGAAGCCCTATTTTGCAAATTTTCTAGCATAATTAACAATCTCAATACAATCGTTTTTTATGTGATAATAATGGGATACCTGGCTTTTTTTTTCAATAATGATAATTAAAAATTAAAAAACTCATGTAACACTTTATAGAAATGTTTATAAACCTGAATTTATAATAAGCATAAAAAAAAACACTTACTACATCATAATCATGAAAATTTAAGTCTACATCATAATCATGAAAAAAACAATTTTCAAACTGACGTTTTCACCATGTGTAGTTATCACCTCTTTAAATAATACTTTCCAAAGTTAGTGACAAGACTCGTCCATTTTTGTACGAGTTAAGGACAAGACTCCATTAAAAATAATATTTCCAACTCCGTTTCTCTTTGAATTTTTGAAATTATTAAAATTTAATAACATAGTTTTTCAAAATTAAAGTACACCTTGTAGATTTTGAGTAAACCTCATCCCATTAAAATGTTATTAAATTATTAAAATTATATTTTAATATCAAACATATATTTACCAAGAATCAAAAATATTTTTAATTTAAAATTTAAGATTTATTAATTTTCAATTATATTAATTTTAGTTTAACTTGATATTTTAAATTAAGATTTATTAATTTTTAATTATATTAATTTTTAGTTTAACTTTTGATATTCAATCTGAACAAATTTAAAAACTATAATATTAAAAAAATCTTCTTTAAATTCTTTTTTGTTTTATATTCTATGTAATATTATTATAATTATTTTGAATTTGGACTCGATATAACATATAAGATATAACCTCAAAAAATTATTTAATTATATAGAAATATCATTTATTAAATTTTTTGAAACAACATAATTTTAATTTTTTTTATTTAATATTTTTATTATATTTCTATAACAAATTAATAACAATTAAAAATATGTTTAATTTTTAAATTTAAGATTATTTAGTTTTAAATTTAAGATTATTTTTATATTTATAGGGTTAAATTGTTCATAATCACAAGTTTAAGTTTTGAATTTTTTATAATTTTAATGCTTTAAAAGTTTTCTAAAAATATATAATTTATATATCTAAACTAATTTAGACAACAAACATTAAAATTAAAATAAGAAGAAAAGTTGAGCATCATTCTAATAAAAACTCTAAAACATATAATTATTACACAACTTCTCTATTACATCGTCTCGAAAGAGACGGGTAGTTGGATCGATAGATACACAAGAAAACAAATTACAATCGTACCGCATGAAGTTAATGAGATTGTTAACACTAGTATAATGGAGTTGCAAGTCGCAACACATGTATATTTCACAGCACAATTCCTTTAATTGTGTGCATCCATGCGTGAATATATATATATATATATATATATATATATATGAGAGAGAGAGAGAGAGAGAGAGAATGAAACCCTAAATCTACGTGATACCTCAAAACATGCGAGAGATCACCACAAGCGATGACTTTGTTTTAATAAATTCAATCCGAGACTTCCTCGGTGTTGAGATTTAGTTGTCTGAATGTATCTAATGCTTCCTCCATACATTCTCCATTTGTTTTCCTATATTTGATACTTCTAGGCCTATCTGTGCATGAAATTTTACAGCGACTATTATCTATGGCTTATGTTGTAAAAGAAGAATCACTGTCGTGTTAGATCAAGGGGTGGCTTTCTCCAATTATTTCAATAAAAGAACAGTGAGAAACAGTGGTAGGGTATTCTTCTTTTTCAGAGATTAAGGGAGATCATTGTATCAATAGTGATTTAGTTTGGCTTCCCGAGCTAACTTCCTCTGATATAAATGGAAGGAATCGTTGACAACTTGTATTTGGCCTTAACACCGAGGGTCAACCATGCGTACGCCCAACCAATAGCCGTGACGAACGATAGCAGAAACAACCGTGGGCGGCAAGATATTTTCATCTCCCAACACCAAACAGGCAAGATAATAATATGTGTTTCTAGGAATATGCTAGTTTATTGGCCTTTAGATTTACAGTTGGTGTTTTTTCTAAGTCATAAATTCTTGATATATCAGGTTTACTGGATATTGGATTTACACTTGGCATTATAGTTGCAACCCCTACATTTATCCCTCAATTCAACTCTTTATTTTGTGTTATAGTGGCAACCCCTAGTTTTTATCTTTGAATTCAGTGCTTCTTTCCTAAGTCATATATTCCTAGTAAATTGGGCTTATTGTCTTATTAAATATACACTTGGTGTCATAGTACGTATTCCTAATATATCCCGACTTACTAGCTACCGGACTCCCTAAGTCATAAAATCTTGGTATGTCCGACTTATCGCTATTGGATATACTCTTAATGTTATAGTGGCATATTCCTAGTATATCTAGGTTACATCGTCGCTAAATATACCTTTGATATTATAGTGGTGAACCCCTTGATTTAATCTCCTGCTTTGTTCAAATTAAACAAACAAACCTAGCCTAAATTACTCCAAAGATTATAGATTCGCTAGATAAAAACAAAAGTGCTAAATCCCTCTATAGTCTATAATACTATGAACCATGATTATGATTACCATTGTATAGTACCATAATTATACCATGATTATGATTACCATACTACCATGATTACCATGAAAATTAGTATCTAACCAAGATAAAGTTATATTTGAGTCTTGACAATCACATATAGATCGACTTTTATTTAGTAGTTTGAACTATTCCACGGTAATCAATTTTAAATTTTCCTCAAAAAAATCTTTGTTTTATAATCTGTTTTGCACTTAATGTTTTCTTTTGCATTTATATTGGAGTAGCTTAATTCCTTGCTTATATTATCATCATATTTCCAATTTTGCTTCCAAAACTCTAAACCTACTTTTATCAAAAATTTACTTTAATGCTGTTGTTGCTAGTTTTCTTTTCTTAACTAATTGAGTTAGTTGTTCATGTTGTAGGCTACGGGAGTTTTGACTTTGATCTTGATCGCACTTGGTTTTCCATACTAATCTTGTTTTTACAGTTATTTTATCTTGTTATTAGCAACGAACATCTTGCTGGTGATGAGTTGTCATAGTCATGCAAACATTATTTGCCTTTACGGACAATCATGTGTCTATTTTTAGGTTATCCATTTTTCTGTGGTAATTTTGACAGGGATGAGTAATGGGTTGCCCTCCCCATTGACCCTCCCACAACGAATTCTCTATGTCCCTTTCCTAATCCTTCCGAAGAAAATCAAGAAGGTCCCATAATGGGAAACTTTGTGCGGACACCGAAATCCCATCGTATGTCAAGGTGAAGATGGATGGCAAGTCCATTGGTAGGAAATTGATTTGAATGGCTATGAATCTTATGAGGTCTCGTTCAGTGATTCGAAGAATATGTTTCAACTAACCATTGGGAGTAAGTACCCATCGATCCGAAATCTCCGTTTATAGCTTATATTCATATAAACTGGTAAGCTCAAACTATATTATTTTCGCATAATCGTGAAGCTTTCCTTCCTATGGCAGAAAGACCTTTTGTGATGCCTTTGAGGCTTTTGGGCCCTAATGCTGATTTCATAATAACCTATGAAGATATTGAAGGGGATTGCATGCTTTTCGGGGACGTTCCATGGAAGTAAGCTCTGACTTATGGGTTCCTAGAACTACCATACTTACTAGTAATTTTATTCTAGTAAGAAAAAGTATCCAAAAGGACAATTTATTACAAATTTTATTAACAAAACTGTGTTTTGCAGAATCTTTCTTAAGACAGTGAGACGGTTAAGAATCAAAAACACCTCTGGCCCAAATACCTTTGGTATGCTAAATTAAAATTCCTGTCATTCTTATTTCGTTGTTTTATGCTTTTATTGTCAGATAATTTTAAGGTTAGCCTGATTTGTTTGGTGTTTCATATTAGAACACTACTATATGTTTTGGCATGTGACAGTAGGGTTTGCTTTTTTTTGAACCTGAGAAAATGCCCAAAAAAGAGAAATTCCACTTGAATTACAGTGCCCATATCAGGGTTCACTGACTCATAGATTCTCTCCCTCGTAGGGCCATTCAACCAAAATATTGGTGTATCGCAAAATTCTCATACTGCTCCTAGACACCATGTTGCAGAAGGGGTTTATTATTGTTTTTCAGCAATTCCATCTGACTATTATTTTAGCCATTTACCATTCTTGATTATGATATATGATTTAATTTGAATTGTTCATCAAAAATTACATTTGATCCATTTCTTATGTGCCTCATATTGTCTTCTAGTCTTTAGCTAGTGTTGTACATATTCATCAGACTGGCCTGCCAGAGTTGTATTAATTGACTTTGTCTTAAGGAAAATATTTACAAAATGAATTTATTTGTAAATGTGAAAACACTAAGATCACTATTATCAACATTTTTTTTTCGTTGGAATGCATTTTTTGGTCCACTTTTCTTCCCATACATATGTTCAAGGCTGGGGACCCTGCCAATTGTACCAAAAATGAAAATTCCCAACACATCATCTCATATGTTCTTGAATTTTAATCTTGTTCTCACCTTTGGTTCTGTGCTTGTTAAATTATCAAATATTTTCTTTTGTAATGAAGGGAACCTATGTGTTTCCCCCTGCATCTGTATTTTTAAGCATATATAAGGGTCTATTTCGATGAACCACCGAATTGGCTATATTCAATGTGATGACTCAAAGGATGACTCGGGAGGACTATCTAAGGTGGCTTTATGTGATTTCTCCGATAAAAATGGAAGTTCCAATTTAGTACTTTTGGTTAATCATGAAGAGATAAAGCATAGAAATCTTCAACACTGGACGAGTAACATATTAATCCTAATAATATGTAGTGTACTCTGATTCTAGGAAACATGTGAATGTCAGTGGTTACGTTTAAAAAATCTTGTTGTGATAGTTGGCAAACCACGCCTAGTTCTTTGCAGCTTTTTTACCACTCGAAAAAAGTATCAGCAGAAATCCCTCTGATTAGCGAGAGTTAAGCCCGATTTTGACATTTTCTAGCAGAACAAGCAAATTGCAGGAGTGAAGATCCCATAAATGAAAGAAAATAGTACTTTGGACATTATCTAATAGAATTAGTCGAGTATTTATGTGATAATGACTCGGAGATAAGTAACAATCTGAGTATTTATGTGATAATGACTAAAGATAAGTAAGTATGTATGCGTCTGGTAGTTTTTTTTGGATAATGGTTATTAAAAATTGGGACAAGTCATATAAATTACATTGTTGGGAAATGTTCATAAACATGAATCCATATAATATTATGAGCTAATATTATGATTTATGAGTATTATATGTTCAAAAAAACCATAACTCATTTTATACAGCATTGGTTGATATGATATTTTTTTTAATTAATAAATTTAATTAAAAAAATAAAAATTGACAAAACTACTTAAAAAATAAATCTTAATTTTTAATTTATATATATTATTATAAATATTTTAGAATATTTCATAAAAATTAAATCTTTATTATTCTGGAAAAAAAATAATAATAAATAAATAAAAATTCCAAAATAAAATTAACATACTTATTTTTAATTAAAACATGTTTACCATAGGTTAAGACGATGGTAATATTTAATCACAATAACTGTGACATGTTAAAGAATTACCAATGGCATATATAATATTTCTGAGCATTTGAAATGCAGGTATCCGATGATGTTTGATAATGAGACCATAATTCATACCAAATAAGATATTACAAATACTTCATCATGATTTTCCAAATAAATATAAAAATAATTTGCAAAGAAAAAAAAATTAATCTAAAATAAATTAACTAATTAAAAAAATAAAAAAAAATAAAAAACAACATTTATAATCCTTAAAAAAATTAAATTAAAAAAACTAATTAGCAGACGAAGAAAAAAAAATGTATCCAGTTTTTTTTTGCTTCAACAATTTAGAAGGCATTTCAGAGCTTGGGGATTGTGACACGAATCATTTCTTTTACTTTACCCAGTTTTAAAGAGCTATCCAATCATATAGAAGGCAAACACACATATATATATGGAGGTATAATTGACCTGCATAATAACTATATAGAAGTAAAATATCTAAATATAATCCAAAGAAATTGTGATAAAAATGAAACATTTATCTATAATTGTGATAAAAATAAAAATTGATTTATAACTTATATTGATTTCAAATAAATCACTATACGAAGTTAAAAATTAAGCAAAATAATTTTTTTTTAATATAAATAAAAGCGTAATATTTACATTTTTATTAAAAAAACGATAAACCTTTTCATAATAGTTTTCTTTAAAAAAAAAACACAATTGTATGAATTTAAATATATATGCCATATTTATAATGTGTGGTACATTCCCATAAAATTATTTGTTCAAAATGCTTTACCCAAAAAACCATGTAAAAATTTAGAGGATTTCCATCCTTTAGTTTTAGTGAGCTTCTTCTATATCAAGTCACTACTATACAAAGAGGTGTTTTAAGGTAATATTTAAAATAATTTTTTGAGTAAATTATTTTAACTTGAGACCAAAAACAAAAAAAGAAAAGACAAAAAAGTTATAAATATTCTTAAATAGTGTTTTTAAAATGGATGTCTTAAATTATAGTCTTAATTTTTTTTTCTCTATAAAGACAATATAGAAGACTAGTCTTTCAAGTGACAAATATCAATTATTATCTCTCAAGAGACAAATACCAATTATTGTCTCTATAAAGGCATTATCTTTAATCCCGAGCTATTATTTCTCTAGAGACAATAAAAAAATTCTCTTTAGAAACAAAATATAGAATGTGAATCTTTTTGTTTCTTTAGTGATTAATTCATGTTAGGGCACGATGGAATCAAACCACCAACCTCCTATTTACAAGGCAAGTGCTCTTCCACTGAGTTATCACCCTTTAAATAAATGTATTATCTCAATCATAAAAGATATAAACAAATGAGCCAAAATGTATTGTCATATTAGCGAAAAAAAATTATGTTACATGTTGCTACATGACATATTTCAGACAAAGGAAAAAATTGTACATGGTACTGACTCTTAGGTTAGAAAGTGGGATAAATTTCACAACATTTATTTCTCAACCCACGCTAGCTAATATTATCTTATAACAAGTAGAAGAAATTTATGTTCAAGACATAAATTTTTCCATAGTAAAGGGCATAAGTAAACTAATATTGTATACAATGCTCTTCAAATCATCTAGGCAGCAAACAATTATGAGGGCATCAACCCACAGGGTATTTTTTTGCTATGAAATTGAGATATAAAGAGACGTTTTACACTAAAAATGTAAACATGGAAACACATACGAGTAAAAATATGGAGCAGTCTTAATGGTAGAAACTATCAGTACATTAGAATTAAAACTACAACTACAATGGATTAGCATCAATGTATGGGCGTTATAAGGAAATTTTCTAACATGGGAAGTAAAATTCTAACTACATTTGATTAGCATATGTCCTGAATGGGAAACCCACAACTACATTTTCTTAACATCAATTATGGGTGCTGTAAGCAAAAAAAACTATAACCCATAGAAAAATGAATTAATTGAATGGAGTCCGACTATTAACATATGTCAAAGAAAAAAATCAATTATTTAGGGTCAAACTTCAGTACTCAACTTCATCATCTAGATCTATCTAAAAAACCCAAAATAAAATCTTAGAATGCTTAACAAACTATTTGGATTCAAGTCTAAGCATGTGATGTTATTTTTTTTGTCGAAGTTGTTTGTGATCCTCAAGGCTTGACATGTGGCTTAAGAAGTCGCGACCCATGGGGAAATCTAAGCCATCAAAGTGACCCGAGGGATCGCAGTGTGACCGAGCCACACCAACCCCTAGCCAACTACATTTTTAGCATGTCTCCTCCCCCTAGCATAAGGCACAACCACCCACCTTGAGATTTGATCCTTGGTCTCCTTGTTCATGAGGCCCATCCTCAACCAGTTATGTTAGTGAGATGTGATCATTTGATGTTTATTTTAAATAAGTGACTTTTTACATTAAAATGGGCAAAGAAGAAATCATGACCGATAATTTTAATACATTAAGGCATTAATGCAACTATTAGAGGTGTATTAAATGGTAGATGAAAATGATGTCCGGTCAACTTTATTAAAAAGATTGCACAAAAAATAAAGATGATAAATAATAATAAAATATTGCAATCTTCCAAACCATACTCAAAACAACATCAAATAAAAGAAACACAAATCCAAAAACCTACAATCTATGTTGTGAATTGTAGAATTTATAAATACTGGAAACCTTATTATAGCCACAAAAAATTTTCAGGTATATATGCATCCCTTTTCTATTACTAACTTCATTACTTTTCATGACAATTTAATTCGCCCACAGTGTCTCCAAGTGCTTATTACACCTATCCCAAGGAAGCCAAAGGGAATCGTAATTGCATCCTATGAACCGAAGACAACCCATTTGATCATTAGAACATGGTTTTCATCTATGGCTCTCTAATATTCCTACTATCTATTGTCTCCCATGTCTCTCTAAGATTGCCTTAGTGGTGTTATCTTCATACGTAGATTTCTCACCCAAATAATGTGCCCAATGATGTTGTTCTGAGTGGGTGGAACGCCCCAACCAGCATATGCAATTCCAAGGCTTTCGAGATTGCATTTATGCGCCTATTGGGGTGTTATCCATCAAAATTTCTGAAGGAATTTCCTTGAAATATTAGGGTTGGTACAAGGTGATTCGAGGCTTTCTATATTTCCTTTATGTGCCTATTCAGGTGTTATCCATAAAAATATCTCAAGGAATTTATCTAAATTAGGATTTGGAAAAGGTGATTAAACATCCAATGAGGTACATCAACCTCGAGAATCCTTGTTTTAGGTGCCAAAGTTTTTGTCATAAAATTTGGGTTTGCTTCATTATGGTTAGACCTAATGACCCAATTGCTCAATTAATTCTACTTCTAAAAACCAAGATCAAAATGTCTCTCAAGGAAATAACAAAGGTGGGTTCATGTCACTTGAAATAAGTAGAACTCTTAAGAAATAAAGTGGTGATGGCCTAGAAGGCCCAACTAGCTAAGTCGAGAACGATAATAGTGTCAATTTCTAGCAAGCATGCAGTTTGACCAACAGGGGAATATGTTTAATGAAGTGAGGATCCAAATATGGAAATTTTGATACAAATTTATATGCTTAAAGGCGTGGCTTCACCAAAATACTATAAGGTAAGAGTATATGCGCTACGTCACTACCTCTTGAATGCCAAGAATGTATGCACCCCTATATAAAATCCATACTTCATAAAATTAGAAATTTGATCCCTATTTTAGATATTTTTTTGTTTACAAAAGTTTAATATAACTCTCTTTTTTACTTGAAATGGTCCTCATCGCTATTTCCAATTTGGTCGAAATTACTTCTAGTCACATGGATGCCAAGAGAGACCCTATTGCATTATTTTATATAACCTTTCTTTAGTTGTGGGGTGTGGCACAAACCCATTATGAGAGGTTTGTACAAATTATGTTGAACTTACATGGTCAAATTTTCAACCTCGCTAAAATGTATGCACCTACCGATGCTATGGAAAGAAATTCATTTCAAAATTGGATGGGTCAGTAAGTTTCCAGATTCTTAGTTGCTAGTGACTAGTTTGCAAGAACTCCCATAGAGTTAAACTCTAGATGATAATTAAGGTATGTTGCCCCATAGAATTTCCTGCGTACAAAAGGTCACGAAGTGTTAAGATAACACGAGATAAACAAGGATCAAATGGAACCAACAAAAAACCCTAAATTACGACAAGCACATAAAGAGAAGAGAAGACCATTAAAAACCACATGAAAAAAAACACATAAAGAGAAGAGAATACCATGAAACACCACATGCAACTAAAGAATTTAAGAGAGAAACTTATCTTTCTTATCAAACATTTATTTACAATATTTGTACACACTCTAAAGTGGGACACCTCCCTAAGAGGGGTTACATGCCCATTAATCTAGGTTGGTCCCAACCACCTACATATAATATAATAAAGAGTTGACTAGGGTATATTTTAAGATAAAATCCTTGCTAGACTCGAACAATATAAAATATAAGTCATCCCATGATACAACATACCTATGAGTGGAAGTGACCCTTCACAAATATGAATCGTAGGCTTGTTAGAGCCAATATGAATCACTGTAGATGTATGATTAGGATTAACATGACCAACCACAATGTCTAATATAAATATACCAACCTTTTAAATATATGAAGAATGTCTCCAAATAAGGTGGATTGAATACCAAGAACATTACCATATAAAACTGCTATATTTTTGAATAAATATTGTAAGAAGGTAGCAGCATGACATGAAGCTAGACCATATGAGAATACTAATGGATCAGTCTCCGAAGGAATGATGAAATTGATGCATGGTTTTTTTCCCAATGAAGAAGTCCAAAAAAAATAAGACTTCACAACATGACATCAAAGGAAAAAAACCACTCCGAGCATCTAGACATTCCATAAAGTTGCCGCAAGTCCCTATTTAGGAGGGAGCTTGGATTCGGCCATCCCTAATTAAGAGGGAGTGAGAGTTGTATTTTTCTATTTCATGTGTCATTCACTAGACCAGTAGTAACAACTGTAAGTCTTATTGAAGGCCATGAAGAGAAATGTAGACACATAGTAAATGGATCCTCCCTAATTGAGATAGAGAGATAGACACATCATTATAGCCTTTAGCTAAGAATATATAATGGAGGATTTAGTAACCATTTGGCATATTCTACTCTTTGAGAATGTCGTAGGGAATTCCGATAAGAGTATCCATGGATGGATATTCTTTTAGGATTAGATAATATAGTCCAATACGGTCATACTCGATGAACACCCTAGTTGAGTATGTACCTTGGAGACAAATGATGATCGTGTCAATAGTCATTGGTCTCACCAACATTTTAGCTCATGGTCTCGTAAAAAATATCGTTGACTTTCCCGCAAAATGAGTCCACTCTTGCAATGATCCCCGTAAACCCTCAGTATGTTCAATGGTGAGGTTCAAATCCCCCAACAAAAATAAGCGACCCCATATTTAAGAGGCCACAAGATTCCAATTTATCCTAAAAGTATATTCTCAAAGAATATGGTGTATATGTATTAAGAACATTAAATTTTTCCTTCGAGCTCCCTCATGAAACCGGGTGGAAGGATACCCACAGTATTTATAGACAGAATATTCGTGATCCTTAGGATCCCAAAAACTCTCGTACGACCACCGCATAAACCCAAAGCATCCACTACGCATATCGACCACCCGTACGTATGAGATAGGAGACCGGCCAAATCTTTGTCTCCAATTCTTCATCTTTCTCTGTAAGATGACAACGAGGTTGATTAACCCGAATAAAGTGTTGTGAGTACGAGGATTTTCAAGAACTCAAGCCCCTGATGCTTTAAGGACATGATTATCATGGTAATCCCTCATAATCGAGCTAATAATTTGTAAGGACACGAATAGGAGAGAAAGAAGAAACAAAGATGCATGAAACGAAAAGATGATGAAACAAGATCCAACGATGCATAGATGTTGATGAAGATCAATATCAACCCCATTCGAATTATTCGAAGGTTTCTAACCACATTCCTTCCTAATGGTCACATTATGAATGAGAATTTGGACTAACAGATATTTAGGAGAGGATTGATGAATGAATCAACATTCTCTCTACAGACATCGTAGCGAAGCCGCAGAAAATCGACATCATTTTCCGCCGAATTGGTAGAGAGAAAGGTCTCCCAAAAAAGGTCCCATACCGAATGTGAGTAGGGTCAAGGCTAACATTTAATGAGTCATCAATAATGTTGGTATTCCCATTCGCATCAAAAGATAGAGTGTGGGTAGATTTCCAAATCTAAATAGAGAGGAATTTTCCTATACATATAACAATGAATAATGTTCAATTGCAATCGGAATATGACAAGTGGATATGTGGAGAAAAACAATACATTAAGGACAAAAAATTATAATTACTAAGGGAAACAACACTCAATACCAAGTCATTATGAATATTTTGGTCACGACATGTCACATACGGGGTGTGATTTTAAGCTGACTCAGGTGAGAGTGTTGACTTTCACATCATGAGCTTTGAGAGTGCATAGATGTCACAGACGAATCCCATCGTAGCCTCTGATATTCCGTTGTCATCGATTTCTAAATATACATGTGCCCATTTGCCAGTCAATGACGAACATTATGACAACCCAGAGAAAACGAAAAGTGACTCCCAATAGTAAATTCTTTTCCTAGTAGAGAAGCCACCCGAACTGACGCTCATCACCTCTCCAGACATCAAGACTTTCAGCTAGCCGAAGTCCACCTCCACCAGGCACATAGCATATGTTTATCTATTCTGTAACAAGCTTTATTCCACTGAGGAAAGAAAATATACCAATGGAATTATCAGATCACAATTAATGATCCACACCAAAATATGAGGTAAACTAGAGCTAGCCTTAAACTATTTTCTTTCATGGAAATTCTAGGTATGGATGAAAGCCCACATGTTAGTGATTTAAAAGAGAGGATATCGACAACCATAAACCCAAATGTGGTCCCAAAATCTTCGGCAGCATCGTGATTATTAATAAAGTGGAATTCATAACCATCGATTTTGCAAAATGTTGAAAATACAAGAGTACTTCTAAGAATAGGTGCAATGAATCTTTAACCCGTGATGCCATGTGGAGATGCCATCCATTTGAAGATAAAACCACTTACCTCTACCAAAGCCCATTTTTATAATCCCACGCCAAGTCCCAACTAACATCAAAACCAGAAGCAAGTTTCTTATAACTGCATCAACCTTAACTTCCTTCTTTTTCTCGCGAATGATGGAAAAATACTTTTCTGTGGATTACCACATTCACTTTCGAAGAAGCAAGACACTGAAACATACAAATCCACATGCACAAGCAGGCATAAGGGATGTTCCAAAGGGATAGACTCCCGACCTAGTAGCCATGATTCTCCGCTCACTAGTCGCATGTACCAACACATCACAGCCATGGCATCATCACCGTCCAAATTTCAAGCAGCATCATAGTGGCATACTTACGATAGATATAAATGGCAGTTGTATGAGACACCACAGCACACTCGCAATCCTGTACCTATATGTGCACCAAAGTAGAGAGGATCACTAAAAAATACCATATGTAGTAGTCTCGCAACACTCCTCAATAAAATATGTAGACAAAGCACACTAATGTCACTTATCGTACTATTGCGCCCACTCGATGTAGGTTGCGCCACCTCAATCTCACTAGCGAAATCTTTGTAAATAAAATAGAATCACCAATCAGCGTCAATCCAATGTCCTTCAAAAAATCTCATCACTGCTACACAATAAAACAAACGATTTTCAATGATGGCGCAAAACATTAATGGATTGTCCTCATTTAATGCAAAATAAATATCCCCCACAGACCAATTAATGACAAGAGACTCCTTCATGATCCAATAAAATTCAAATATGTTACCAACTCCATCAACCAAAATAAATACACTTACATAGTAGTAACAATCCTAGAAAAATTTCTCCTATCGACTAGTCCCCTGAAACGAGGAGGAGCACGAAGATCCATATGAGCAAAGGTTTCGAAGAAAGACCATGTAAAACAACCATCCAAAGGTGTGTCAGTAGATAGGCCATAGAGAAGACAGGGTAGCACTAAAGGTCCTGGAAATCCCCTCATCGACCAATCCTAAACCAAAGAAGGAGAAGGAAGATCCACATGAGCAAAGGTTCAGAAGAAAAACCACATAAACAACGAGCTAGTGTGTCTCAAAAAGACCATAGATTAGACCAATACCTAGAGTGGAAAATAAATTTTCATTAGTGTACCTTCGAACAAACAAATCGATAGATATCCCTGATATCATTCAAAATGAGAATAAAAATTGAATATAACTCAAATAATTATGTTTCTATGCATTGCACCCAACAACACCAGCAAAGGCTACATTTAATCCATCTACCTCAACACTTGCGACCAAAATTACCGCCCTTGTGAATTTTGTGACTAATGCTTCCACAATCCTATCTTTTATCCTCAATGTACTCGCTTCTTGCAAAAGTGGTCGTAGCGATTTTGAAGTAGGCATATTGTCTTCCAATGAATATTTTGTAATTTGTCTCCACCATCCTGCAGGTGAATCTAGTCCATGTTGTTGATGATCGTTAGAAGTTTCAGCACAAAAATGTACTGATAGCAGAAACCAACAAATAGAAGTAGCGTTCAAAATAAATGAAATAGTAAAAAAACAAAAATTAAAACACAAACGATGGAGACTCCTAAAATTATTCCAACTATGTTACAGCCTATCCATGTTCAGCGAAATTGCCTTTGTCCCTCCTCTCAAGAAGTGCCTCTGTTGCCCGGCCCTCCATTGCGCTAAATCCCATTAATTTATTTTTACCTCCATCGCTCTGCTTCTCGGAGAACCCATCAGCAACATAAATACATATCCTTAATGCTTTACTTTTACCTTTTTTACTAGCACCTCGTATCCAAAATTTTTGAGACAAAATTAAATTTTTAAGAAAAAATATTTCTTTTCGTCTTAAAAGGCCTCTCTATGCGGTAGTGTCGAATGCGACGACATACAAGTTGTCTCTAATGAGTGTCAATAGAGATCAAAGGGACATAAGAGGGATAGATGTGTGATAAATCTTGCCATGGGAAAAGTTGTAGCATTCTTCAAAGTCGGCTACGCCACCAAAACGAAGAGCCTAACAAATCGTTGTATTTATATAAGATAACATGAATGGTAAGCTGAAATAGCAACCTTGGTATAAGCACGAGGATACGGTAGTAGCCCGCAAGGTGACTGACTTAGGGCGCACTATCAAAATCAATTTTGTAGGTGTTATATAATATTGTCTTAAAGCGACATGGTTTTGTCTTAATTGTTAATTATCTTAAATGAGTTTCACACTTAATTGACATTGTCTTAATATAATGTTTCGACTTAAAAAATATTTTTGTCTTAAATTGCTTTTGTCTTAAAATATTTTTGTCTCAAACCCTTTTTGTCTTAAATAAAAAAGTTTTTTCTAGAATATTTTTCCTTAAACTCGCTTTTTGTCTTAAATATAAAATTTTGTCTTAAAAACTTTTCCAACTCGTTTTTGTCTTAATTATATAGAGTCGTCTTAAAAATATTTTGTCTTAAACTATTTTTTATGTTAAATAAATGTTCTTTTTTTAATATTTTGGTTTCAAAATATTTTTTGTTTTCAATATAAAATTTTATGTTAAAACATATATATATTTTTAATTTTATATTTAAGACAATTCAATTAATATTAGATTTTAATGTAAAATTATTAAAATAAAAAGTGACTTTTATATTTTCTTCGACAAATTTCTTAAAAAATACCCTTTATGTAAGAGTGAGAAATTGTATAGATCGTATCAAAATGGAGGGGTTGCAAGAAATAATGTGTTTTCAAAGATAATATTATATCTTGTAGGAAATCCTTTTTTCAAAAAGAATATTATGACAATGTTTACTCTTTGAGTTGTTGAGTAAGCAGATTGCAGAATTGGTTTTATTCTAAAAGAAAACCTGTCTTTTGTTTCTGGAGAACCTTTATTTTGATAACGTTTAATTTTTGGGTTGCTGGGTAGGCAGATTGTAGAATTGGTTTTCTTCCAAAAAAAAATATATATCTCTTTTGTTGCATGAAATCATTTTTCCAACAAGAATATTATGATAACGTTTAATTTTTAGCTTATCAGGGACGCAGATTGCAGAATTGGTTTTCTTTTGAAATAGAAGCGGTCTCATGTTGCAGTAAATCTCTTTTTGAAAGAGAATATCATGATAGTGCTTAATTTTTGTGCTGCTGAGAAAGCGGATTGTAGAATTAGTTTTCTTCTAAAACAAAAATCTGGGAATAATTTTTTTTAAGTATATTTAATCTTGAAATATGGATAATATGCCAGAATATTTAAGCTTTACATTATTTATTATAAGTTTTTTAGGTTTTTTAAAGTATATTTATAGCGTTAAATTATTCCTAATCACAAGTTTAGGTTTTAATTTTTTTATAATTTTAATGCTTTAAAAGTTTTCTAAAATATAAAATTTATATTTGTGACAACAAACATTAAAATTAAAATAAGAAGAAAATATGAGCATCATTCTAATAAAAATTCCAAAACATATAATTATTACACAACTTATCAGTTACATGCTCTAAAATATAGATGGGTAGTCCATGAAATATAATAAAACAAATTACGATCAGCCGCATGAAGTTTATAATGACATTGTTAACAGTAAGTAAAATGGAGTTGCAAGCTACAACACATGTATATCTCCAGTACAATTTCTTTTATTGCGTGAATATAATATGTATATATAAAAAGAAATAAACACTAAATCTATGTGATACTCAAATATAGTAGAGATCACCAAAAGCGATGACTTTGTTTTAATAAATTGAATCCGAGACCTCCTCCTTAGTGTTGAGATTTTAGTTCTATGAATGCCTCCAACGCTTTTTCCATACATTCGCCATTTCTTTTTTCTATATTTAATACTTTCTAGGTCTATTTGTGCATGCGTTTCGTGGGACTATTATCTATGTATTTCCGCTCGTAAAAGAAGAATCACCGTGTGTTAGATCAAGTGGTGGCTTTCTCCCATTATTTCAATAAAAGAAAAGTGAGAAACGGCAGTAGGATATTCGTCTCTTTTAGAAGATTAAGGGCACTATTGTATCAAAAGTGATTTAGTTTGGCTTCCCGAAGTAACTTCTTCTGATATAAATGGAAGGAATCGTTGACAACTTTTATTTGGCCTTAACACTGAGGGTCAACCATGGAAATAGAGAGGATACTACTCCCCAGCCAATAGCAAGACGAACGGAGCAGGCAACAACAGTGGCAGCAGGGGATTTTCATCTCCCAACACCAAACAAGAAAGATAATATTAATGGCATGCATTGTGTTTGTAGGGATATCATAAATCTAGGGATATGATAGATCGTTTTCTTGGATTTACCGTTGGTGTTCTTGTCTAAGTCATAAATTATTGATATATCAAGCTGATCGGCTATTGGATTTACTCTCTCGCGTATAGTGGCATCCCCCTACTTTTTATCCTTCAATTCAACTCTTTCTTTCGGTGTTATAGTGGCAAATCTCTAGGTTTTATCCCTAAATGTATTGCTTGTTTTCAAGTCATATATTCCTAGTAAATCGGGCTTATTGTCTTATTAGATATACACTTTGATGTCATAGTACGCATTCCTAATATATCCGACTTCTAGCTATCGGGACTCCTAAGTCATAAAATCCTAGTATATCCGACTTATCGCTATCGGGATATAGTCTTAATGTTATAGTGGTGATTCCTAGTATATCTAGGTTACTTTCCGTCGCTAGATATACCCTTGATGTTATAGTGGCAGCCCTTGATTTAATCTCCTGCTTTTTTTCATATTAGACCAACAAACCTAGCCTAAATTACTCCAAAGATTATAGATTCCCAGCATAGTGCTAACTCTCTATAGTCTATAATACCATGAACCATGATTATGATTACCATAGTATAGTACCATAATTATACCATGATTATAATTACCATAGTACCATGATTACCATGAAAATTAGTATCTAACCAAGATAAAGCTATATTTGAGTCTTGACAATCAGATATAAATTGACTTTTATTTAGTAGTTTGAAATTATTCCACAACAATCAATTTTAAATTTTCCTTTAAAAGATTTTGTTTTTATAATCAGCTTTTGCACTTAATGTTTTCTTTCGCATTTTGTATTGGAGTGATTAATTCCTGCTTATATTATCATCATATTTCCAATTTTGCTTCCAAAACTCTAAACCTACCTTTATCAAAAAATTCCTTCAATGATGTTGTTGCTAGTTTTCTTTTTTTAACTAATTGAGTCAGTTGTTCATGTTGTAGGCTAAGGGAGTTTTGAATTTGATCTTGATCGCACTTGGTTTTCCCTACTAATCATGCTCACAGGGGTGAAGAAATGGGATTGAAACTAGTCAAATGAATCACATAGCATCAATCTTATCGCTTCCGGCATGCACTCACGTAACGAAGACTTCTCGGGAGGTCACCCATCCTCAACTCCCTCGTGACGCGTGTCGCTTAACCGAGTTTTCGCCAATCAAGCTCCACTTAGCTTCTTGCTACCCCATTTGCAAAACCTTAGCAACCACCGCGCCTCATGAACCATTTAAGAAGAGATCTCTTTACTCTTATTATTTTAAGCATGAGGGGTTTCGCTGAATTATATTAGATATCACCTTTTGGGATTCAACCGCGTTAATTTAGTCATTCATCTATGACCATTTCCATGAGAGGTCAGTCAGAACCCACTCAATTTCTCATGATTTTTGAATAGTCCACTTAGCACTCATTGCATCGGGTGATGCTCACAAGGCGAAGAAATGGGATTGAAACTAGTGCAAATGAATCACATAGCGGTCAATCATCGCTTTCGAGGCTTGCACCTGCAACCGTGGACTTCCCCGGAGGTCACCCATCCCAGTAACCTCTCGTTCCGGGCGCGCTTAACCGTGAGTTTTCCCCACACAATCAAGGCCTCTTAGCTTGCTACCCCCATTTGCAAAACCTTAGCAACTATTGTGCCTCATGAACCATTTAAGAAGAGATCCCTTTTACCCTTATTATTTTAAGCATGAGGGGTTTCCTTGCGCTGGAATTATATTAGATATCATTGCCTGATTCAACTGCGTTAATTTAGTCATTCATCTATGACCATTTTCCAATGAGAGGTAGTCAGTAACCAACTCAATTTTCTCATGATTTTTGAATAGTCCACTTAGCACCTATCAGCACCGTGCATGCTCTGACAGGGTGAACTAGTGAAATGAATCACATAGCGTCAATCATCACTTCGTGGGCTCGCACCCGCAACTAGGACTTCCGGGAGGTCACCCATCCCGAACTCCTCCGGGCTCAAGCGCGCTTTAACCGTGGAGTCACAACTGCAAGCCCACTTAGTCTGCTACCCCATTTGCAAAACCCTTAGCAACTATTGTGCCTCATGAACCATTTAAGAAGAGATTCCTTTTACTCTTATTATTTTAAGTACGAGGGGTTTCCCGCACGAAAGAATTATATTAGATATCATTTTTTGAGATTCAATCGCGTTAATTCGCTCATTCATCTACGACCATTTCCATGAGGTGGTAGTCGTATTCGATCATTGGTAGTCCACTTTAGCACCTGCGTGGCATCGGGTGATGCTCACGAAAGGTGAAGAAATGACTGAAACTAGTGAAATGAATCACATAGTGTCAATCATCACTCCGGGGCATAGCACTCCTAGAACTGTGACTTTCCCGAAAGGTCACCCATCCCGCACCCTTCCTCGGCTCAAGCGCGCTTAACTCGCGGGAGTTTTCCCCACAATCAAGCCCACTTAGCTTGCTGCTACCCCATTTGCAAAACCTCAAAGCAACTATTGTGCTCTCATGAACCATTTAAGAAGAGATCCTCTTTACTCTTATTATTTTAAGTATGAGAGGGCTTTCCGCAGCTGAATTACACTAGATATCATTTTTGGGATTCAACTGCGTTAATTTAGTCATTCATCTATGACCATTTCCATGAGAGGTGGTCGTGAATCGACTCAATTTCTCATGATTTTTGAATAGTCCACATAATCGACGCTATGTGATTCATTTCACTAGTTTCCAATCCCATTTCTTCACCCCCGTGAGCATCACCCGCGAGTGCAATGAGTGCTGGCGGTGGACTATTCAAAAATCATGAGAAATTAGCTTCGGATTACGCACTACTACCATGGAAATGTTCATAGATGTATGACTAAATTAACACAGTTGAATCCCAAAAATGATATCTAATATAATTCACTGCGGAAACCCCTCATACTTAAAACAAACATCTTGTTGGTGATGAGTTTTCGTTGTCATGCAAACATTATTTTCCTTTACGGACAATCATGTGTCTATTTTTAGCTTATCCATTTTTCTGCGATAATTTTGACAGGGACAGAGTAATGGGTTGCCCTCCCATTGACCCTTGCACTAGGAATTCTCTATGTCCCTTTCCTAATCCTTCCAAATAAAACTGCAAGAAGGTCCCATGGTAGGAAACTTTGTGCAGAGCCACTTGGAAATCCACCGAGATGTCGAGGTGAGAGATGGATGGCAAGCCCATCGTAGGAAACCAGATTTGAATAGCTATGAATCTTATGGGGATCCTATTCAGGATTTGAAGAATATGTTTCCACTCAACCATTTGGAGTAAGTACCTATTGATCCTAGAAATGTGTGTTTACAGCTTATACTCATACAAACAAGTAAGCTCAAACTATATTATTTTCATATAATGTGGAAGTTTTCCTCCCATGGCGAAAAGGCTTACCATGATGCCTTTGAGGCTTTTGGGACCTAATGCTGATTTCATAATAACCTATGAAGATTCTGAAAGGGGATTGCATGCTTGTTCGGGGACGTTCCATGGAAGTAAGCTCTCGACTTATGGGTTGCTAGAAGTACCATACTTCCTAGTAATTTTATTCTAGTAGTATCCAAAAGGACAACTGATTACAAATTTTATTAATAAAACTATGTTTTGCAGAATCTTTCTTAAGACAGTCATACGGTTAAGGATCAAAAGCACCTCTGGCCCAAATACCTTTGGTATACTAAATTAAAAGTCCTGTCATTCTTATTTCGTCGTTTTTTTCTTTATTGTCAGATAATTTTAAGGTTAGCCTGATTTGTTTGGTGTTTCATATTAGAACACTACTATATGTTTTGGCATCTGACAGTAGGGTTGCTTGTGGCCGAGAAATGCCCAAAAAAGAGAAATTCCACTTGAATGACACGTGCTTCATCTCAGATTCACTAAGTCATAGATTCTCTCCCTCATAGGGCCATTCAACAAAAATATTGGTGGATCACAAGATTCTCATACATCAGCTCCTGGAGACCATGTTGCAGAAGGGTTTATTATTGTTTTTTCAGCTAATTCCATCTCGCCATTCTTTCTTCCATTTACCATTCTTGATTATGATATATAATATAATTTGAATATTTCATCAAAACTTTACATTTGATCCGTTTCTTTATGTCCATCATATTGTCTTCTAGTCTTTAGCCAGGTGTTGTACATATTCACTCGCATCTCGGCGACAAAGTTTTATTAATTGGACTTTGTCTTGCTGGCAAAGATTTGCAAAAATTAGCTAATTTGTGCATGTGAAAACACTAAGTTCATTGTTAATCAACATCGCTCGGACGCATTTTATTTGTTCTACTTTTCTTCCCATACAAGGGTTCAATGTTGGAATTTCTCGAACAATTCCTAACATACGAAGAGGACAAACAATTCCTCTTTCAAACCACAAAGATTAAATAAAAATTAAATTGCGTACACACGTAGAGATGAACATAAAAACTTCTATTTCTATTAAACTAAAAACTTCCGTTACAAGATGAAATCTTTTCTTCGCAACGAAGTACATTGGATTCACAACAAAATTCACCAGCTAATGCAAGACACGGCGCTACAAGAATTTTTCTCTCTTCTGCATCTCCTCGCTTTTTTTCACCGTTCTTCGGCACTCTTATACACTCCGTTCCGCCGAATACAATGCACTCACGCGCATATATATATGAAACATTAAAATATTTTATATTATAAATATTTTAGTATTTATAATATACATAGTCACGTTAAAAATCTAAATGTACCGTGGTAAAAACACTAACCCAAAATTAAAAAATAAAAACATATGAGGAAAATAAAAACAAAGTAAAAACATTAAAATAAACTTTTCCTCTATACTTTCCATGGGGTGCATGAAAGACCTTCACGCCAGCTTCTTCTTTACCCCACATAACTCCTTTCCATTGGTTTGGAGAGGAGGATGATGTCACCTCCTCCTCTAGTTTGCCTTCTTGTCGTTTCCGCCGCCCTTCGCAACGCGTTGGGTAAAGCGTACCAACTCATAACAATGTTGTTGGCTAGCAGCTAATCGCGCATGAATGCAGATGCGACATAGTGGGTGCTAAACTGAATACAAGAGGCTGCATGTGGATTCGAACTCGGAGATCGCTCGCTCGCCAACCTTCGGTGAAATCTCACATCGTAATTAAACTTGTTGTCTTTCAATCCCATGACTCGCTGAGCGTTGCCATCCTCGCCACTCAGTGCGAGCAGCTGGAATTAAATTCCAACACTCTTAATTTCAATCAGTCTTGCATACCTGTGCATTTCCTTAAATAATTAAAAACTCTTTCAATGTTAATGGCTATGTCAATATATTAGAAAATTGTTCCTCTCCGCCTTGCAAGCGTCGCAAAACAATCTCGACCATTATTAACCAGCCTTCACGTATAAAACGAAAATTTTGTATCAATATGCTTTGTTCTTCCATGTGAAGACACAATTCTTTGATAAAGCTATCGCTAAGCTATTATCACAACAAATTATTGTTCTCATTTGTCACGTTCATGACATAAATCTCGGCGATTCTTCTCTAGTCCATACCGCTGGGCATGCTATTGTTAAGTCGCCGCCACATATTTTTTGGTCTCATATTATTGACAGCAACCATTGGTTGCTTCGGAAGCCCGCGAGACGGCCCGATCCCAAACGACACATATCTCGCATGTGCTCTTCCCGTCATCTACACTTCCATCACAATCAATGTCACAGGCTAACCAATCAATTTGAACTTTTAGATGAGTATGAAATACCATACCCTCTTCGTTCCTTTCACATACCTTAGAACTCCTCCTCGGGCCGCCTACCAATGAGTCTCTTTCGGTCTTTCCACAAATCTAGAGATTAAACTTACAAGGTGCACACATTCGTCCTAGTTGCACCAAATGACATGAGGCTACCAACTATGCTCTCAGTACAAAATTGAATCAAAATCCCTCACGATGTCTTCTTTTCTTAATTTTAACCCCACGATAGCTTCGGAGTTACACAGCTTGCTTGCCTTTGCTATTCTGCATGTTGAATCTTTTCAACACTTCTTTAACAATATATTTTGCTTTTGGGAACAAAAATCATTTTCATTTTTCTCTACTTCTGTCTCCAAGAAAATATCTCAAAAACTCCAAATCACTATTTCAAACTACACTCTTCATGACTACATTAAAACCGAAAGAAATGTCGAGAGAAACCTGGGTCACAGCGTGAATATTAAATCATCTACATATAAAACAACAATAAGTATCTTACCATCATATGTAGAGTGTGGTTCTCCATCACATTTCTCAAATCCATTTTCATTCAGCGTAGCATCTATCCTATTGTACCATGCTCTCCTAGTGCTTGCTTCATCCCATAAAGAGCTTTCTTCAACTTGCATACTTTGTGCTTCTTGGCCTTTCAATCATAGCAGACCCGGAGTTTGCTCAACATATACCTTCTTTCAACGACTCCAATCCAGAAATGAAGATTTCTCCACATCCATTTGGTAAACCTTTCCATTTGAAGCGTGTCGAAGTATGGACAGCACCTAGCTCGTTTTAGCCAGCTTTCCATCAAGCAGCAATTGGTGCAAAATTTTCTTCATAATCTCTTTTTCTAGTTGCTACTTGTAGACTCACCAACAAGTATGGCCTCGTGCCTTTCAATCTTGCCTTCGAAAGCTACCTTGGTCCTATAAACCCATTTTACTCCAATGATTTCTTTTAACTTTAGGGAGGTCCACTAACTCTCATGTGTTACTTTTTTCTATTGCACCAATTTTCCATTGTTTCAATCCATTTTTTCTTTAAAACATCTTCTAAAATGAATTGTCATCAACATGACAACACAAAGCAAATAAAGAGTTCAGACTGCATTATCATTTACCTCCTTGTTCATAAATCTTCACCCATATTTTTTAACTGCCTTGGTACTTTGAGTTCCATCAACTCGAGGAGTTCTCCAGTTTCTTGGTGTTTGTTGCCACTTCGATCAAGGTTGTCTGCTGCATAAATTGCGGGTGTGGTTTGTTGTGCTTGCTCGGGTGGAGGGAGAAAGCCACCATGAAGAACTATTTGTCATTGTCTTCTTCCTCTTCTTCATGAGACACACATGTCTTCACATTTGTCCGTTTTCTAAGCTTCCATCCTGCTTCTTTCAACAAACTACACATCTTTGCTTATTATTACTTTCTCTTGTGTATGGATTATATAGTTTATATGCCTTGGACTCATCACCGCATTCAACAAAGATACGTTTCTCTCCCTTATTTCCCAATTTCTTTTCAATTGATCTAGAAACATGTGCATAAGCTACTGCCCAAAACTTCCTGCGGGTGACACGTCGTTTATGCCGCTTCCGCTTCTTCCGGAACACTTGCTCACGATAGCTTTTGGTTGGGCATTCATTTCAGATGTGGCCACTTTAGCAACTTGCGTTTATCCTAACACCCACGCAAATGTTTTTCTTCTGGCATAAGTCACCATGTCCGATGGTCTTATCTTCCTTTCTCTCGCAACAAATTTTTGGCCGAGGTGTGCACCTTGTGGTAAACTGCTTATGCGATGCCATCCTCCCCATGTAAACGTAGGAACTTTTTTTGGAGATTTATTCTCCACTTCCACAGCCTAGCACTTTTATGTAGTGCCCACTCGCTTCGAACATAAGCTTAAAGTGGGCGAATTGTTCAAACACTTCACTCTTCTCGTTTCAAGAAACACACCCATGTCTTTCCGGTGTAATCATCTATGAATGTCAAACATATTTGTTGCCACCAAAAGATGGCGTTTTGCATTGGTCCACACGCAACCAGAGGACAATTTCATGGGTGTCTTTGTTTCTTATGCTCTTTCCTCGTCGAAGATTTTCCGTGTTGTTTGTTTCCACATGTGCCTTCACAATGATGAGCCAATCAATGGTAATCATTTTACCATTCTCTTTCCGTGCAATGTTTAGCCCTCCGAAATTTAGATGTCCAAACTTCATGCTATAACCAGCTTTATCTTTCATTAAAGACCTCTTGGTTATACCGTTTACATTTCCTATTTCCTTCAAGCTGCTCGAGGCTTAGAGTGTATCCTATTGCTTGTTATCTACACCCTTCTTCAATGATTGCTGAAGGTATGTCCATGATCAGCACATCATCTTTAAAAATACATTGTAGCCCCTCAACAATGAGTTGTCCAATGCTCAAAAGATTACATTTCAAGTTGTGCACATAATATACATCCTGCACAAACTTCCTCCATTTCTTGCCAGGATACTTATCATGGTTTATTAGTAGATCTTAGCTATCGCTCTGTTGTTACTTCAAATTTAATATTTTACTGAAGATCAGTAAACATTACAGTGTTTCAGCTCATGTGAACATTACAACCCTTTGTTCAAGAACCATCATCTTATTCATTCTAAAGCATTATATGTTGTTGAACACATTCTTCGTGTTCTTTATTCTTTTTTTGTACGACTAGTATTCTCCGCCTATTATTCTGGTGTCATTTTGTTTTTTCCCACATTTGGCTGGCATAGTGCCTATATTTTCAGAATAATGACATTGGACTTGGGATTACCCATTTAACCATATGCTTGATGTTGGCTGAGCCTTCATTCCTGTTCTAATTGCTACCCTTCCACTCGAACTTGCAGGGTTGTTTCTTCTTCATTTTGGCTTCCAGCTTCTTCCTTTGGTTGTTTGCTCGCCTTGACTTACCTCGGCCAAGACATTTGAGTCTCTTGAAAGCTTGTTCCAATGGGGAATATGTTCTTCCGTTTCATCATATGTTCGATGAGACATCGAAGGATGCACTAAGCTTTCCATTCACTTTAAATAGTGAGAGATCCTTTGGTATGTTCTATTGCCACTATTATGGCATCAAATTCGAGGGTAGTGTTTTCAAGATTTTCCACTATCTATTTTTTCAAGTGTCTTCTGTTAGAGACCTTATCTCAGTAACCAACCCAATAACATGCGTACAATGAGTCTATAGTTTCGTACTTTTTCACACAAGAGAGTTTCAAATTATCTCTTCAGTACTCCAACTTTGTTGTCTTTCACCTTTTCTCCATGCCTTGGATAGGTTGTTTTTGAGAAGCATCCTACGCTCTCAGATTTTGTTGCTGCCTAACCCTTGAAAATATCATGGTAATTTATTGAAATAGACAGAAGAGGGTTTTGGAGTCCTTTCTTCCTATTATCTTTTACAAATTCTTCTGCTATCGCTAAATTAGCTGCACTGCCGTTAGTTGTCTGCAGCTACAGCCTGCAACTAGCTCCCTTTAAAGTCCTTGGTGGACAACAGGCTTCATCGTGATTGCCCAGCATTTGGTTTTTCTCGTTAAACTGTGGAAGTGGTATCTGCTGACTGCACTGCCTCCGCCATTCTAACTCCCAAACCAGACAATTTTTCTTGACTAGTAAAAGGTTAAAACAAACAAGCTCGTTGGACAAGTCCCTTCAACAAACTTCTTACAAATTTTTCTGAAGAAGAGCGATCGCTCGTTCACCCAGGCGTTCAGACCAGCTTTTGTCTTTTTCTCTAGCTTCTTATGGACTCTCATAGAAACAAAATACACGATGTGCCCAATGCAATGCACTCACGGCATATCAATGATTCAAATATTATTCATGGTGAAAAAATTGGAATTCTAAACCAATGATGAATTAATAAGATCTGACAGTTATTTTATTTTTACCTAATACTATAAGACATTCCATTCAAACGATATAACAGCATTTATACCGCTATATCACAAGTGATTTCAAAATGATTTTGGTGCGAATGTGAACAGAGTCCAAATATGGTGCCATCTCAAATAGTGTCATATTTCATAAATGGGTTACACCGAAAATTGGGTTCCATAAATGGTCCCATTTCAATGGACTTCGATGTTATCATTTTTAGAAAATTGACTCCCGCATTGTTATCTATCACCGTTCATAATTTTTAGAAAATGGTAGAGCAAAATAGACTCCCGCAATATCTATCACCGTTCATAATTTATTTAAAAGACCTTTACGACAGAGAAGTTCATGAAAACATGATAAGTAAACTTATCATTTTAAATCTTATATTGTTTTTCTTCAATGCAATTCTCAACTCACGATTTCCCAAATGTAGCCGTTTATAATATTTTATAACGAGACCACTGGACAATTTTCAAACTGACGTTTTCACCAACTGTAGTTATCGCCTCTTTAAATAATACTTACCAAATTTAGTGATCTATTAAAAAAATGCGACTCCTTCCTCTAGGAAAATCTAGTTTTTTACGAGTTAAGGACAAGACTCCATTAAAAATAATATTTCCAACTCCGTTTCTCTTTGAATTTTTGAAATTATTAAAATTTAATAACATAGTTTTTCAAAATTAAAGTACACCTTGTAGATTTTTTTCAGTAAACGTCATCTCATTAAAATGTTATGAAATTATTAAAATTATATTTTAATATCAAACATATATTTACAAGGAATTAAAAATATTTTTAATTTAAAATTTAAGATTTATTAATTTTCAATTATATTAATTTTAGTTTAACTTGATATTTTAAATTAAGATTTATTAATTTTTAATTATATTAATTTTAGTTTAACTTTTGATATTCAATCTGAACAAATTTAAAACTATAATATTAAAAAAATCTTCTTTAAATTCTTTTTTGTTTTATATTCTATGTAATATTATTATAATTATTTTGAATTTGGACTTTGATATAAATATATAAGATATAACCTTAAAAATTATTTAATTATATAGAAATATCATTTATTAAATTTTTTGAAACAACATAATTTTAATTTTTTTATTTAATATTTTATTATATTTCTATAACAAATTAATAACAATTAAAAATATGTTTAATTTTTAAATTTAAGATTATTTAGTTTTAAATTTAAGATTATTTTATATTTATAGGGTTAAATTGTTCATAATCACAAGTTTAAGTTTTGAATTTTTTATAATTTTAATGCTTTAAAAGTTTTCTAAAATATATAATTTATATATCTAAACTAATTTAGACAACAAACATTAAAATTAAAATAAGAAGAAAAGTTGAGCATCATTCTAATAAAAACTCTAAAACATATAATTATTACACAACTTCTCTATTACATCGTCTGAAAGAGACGGGTAGTTGGATCGATAGATATACAAGAAAACAAATTACAATCAGCCGCATGAAGTTAATGAGATTGTTAACACTAAGTAAAATGGAGTTGCAAGCTGCAACACATGTATATCTCCAGCACAATTCCTTTAATTGTGTGCATCCATCTGTGAATATATATATATATATATATATATATATATATATAGAGAGAGAGAGAGAGAGAGAGAGAGAGAGAACGAAACCCTAAATTTGTGTGATACTCAAATACAGCAATGATCACCACAAGCGATGACTTTGTTTTAATAAATTCAATCTAAGACCTCCTCGGTCTTGAGATTTAGTTGTCTTAATGTCTCCAATGCTTTCTCCTTACATTCTCCATTTGTTTTGCTATATTTAATACTTCTAGGCCTATCTGTGCATGCTATTTTACACCAACTATTATCTATGGCTTCTGCTGTAAAAGAAGAATTACTGCCGTGGTAGATCAGGTGGTGGATTTCTCCAATTATTTCAATAAAAGAACAGTGAGAAAAAGTGGTAGGGTATTCTTCTTTTTCAGAGATTAAGGGTGATCATTGTATCAATAGTGATTTATTTTGGCTTCCCAAGGTAACTTCTTCTGATATAAATGGAAGGAATCGTTGACAACTTGTATTTGGCCTTAACACTGAGGTTCAACCATGCAGACACCCAGCCAATAGCAAGACGAGCAGAGCAGGCAACAATAGTGGAAGCAAGATATTCTCATCTCCCAACACCAAATAGGCAAGATAATAATATGTGTTTCTAGGGATATGATAGTTTATTGGCCTTTAGATTTACTGTTGGTGTTTTTGCTAAGTCATAAATTCTTGATATATCAGGATTACTGGCTATTGGATTTACACTTGGCATTATAGTGGCAGCCCCTATGTTTTATCCCTCAATTCAACTCTTTCTTTGTTGTTATAGTGGCAACCCCTAGGTTTTATCTTTGAATTCAGTGCTTGTTTCCTAAGTCATATATTTCTAGTAAATAGGGCTTATTGTCTTATTAAATATACACTTAGTGTCATGGTATCAAATTCCTAATATATCTGACTTACTAGCTACTGGACTCCTAAGTCATAAAATCCTAGTATGTCTGACTTATTGGCTATTGGATATACTCTTAATGTTATAGTGGCAGATTCCTAGTATATCTAGGTTACTGGCTGCTAGATATACCCTTGATGTTATAGTGGCAGCCCCTTGATTTAATCTCCTTCTTTGTTCAGATTAAACCAACAAACCTAGCCTAAATTACTCCAAAGATTATAGATTCGCCAGATAAAAACAAAAGTGCTAAATCCCTCTATAGTCTATAATACTATGAACCATGATTATGATTATCATTGTATAGTACCATAATTATACCATGATTATGATTACCATAGTACCATGATTACCATGAAAATTAGTATCTAACCAAGATAATGTTATATTTGAGTCTTGACAATCACATATAGATTCACTTTTATTTAGTAGTTTAAATTATTCCATGGCAATCAATTTTAAATTTTCCTAAAAAAATCTTTGTTTTATAATCAGTTTTGCACTTAATATTTTCTTTTGCATTTATATTGAAGTGGCTTAATTCCTTGCTTATATTATCATCATATTTCCAATTTTTCTTAGAAAACTCTAAACCTACTTTTATCAAAAATTTACTTCAATGCTATTGTTGCTAGTTTTCTTTTTTTAACTAATTGAGTCATTTGTTCATGTTGTAGGCTATGGGATTTTTTACTTTTATCTTGATCGCACTAGGTTTTCCCTACTAATCTTGCTTTTACAGTTATTTTATCTTGTTATTAGCAACGAACATCTTGCTGGTGATGAGTTGTCGTAGTCATGCAAACATTATTTTCCTTTATGGACAATCATGTATCTATTTTTAACTTATCCATTTTTCTGTGATAATTTTGACAGGGACAGAGTAATGGGTTGCCCTCCCATTGACCCTCGCATAAGGAATTCTCTATGTCCCTTTCCTAATCCTTCCAAATAAAATCAAAAAGGTCTCATAATAGGAAATTTTGTGTAGGGCCGCGGGAATCCATTGTATGTCAAGGTGAAGATGGATGGCAAGCACATTGGTAGGAAATTGGATTTGAATAGTATGAATCTTATGAGGCTCTTATTCAGGATTTGAAGAATATGTTTCAACTAACCATTGGGAGTAAGTACCTATTGATCTGAAATCTATGTTTATAACTTATATTCATATAAACAGGTAAGCTCAAGCTATCTGATTTTCAGATAATGTGGAAGCTTTCCTTCCTATGTAGAAAAGACCTATTGTGATGTCTTTGAGGCTTTTGGGCCCTAGTGCTTATTTCATAATAACCTATGAAGATACTGAAGGGGATTGCATGCTCTTCGAGGACGTTCCATGGAAGTAAGCTCTGACTTATGGGTTCCTAGAACTACCATACTTCCTAGCAATTTTATTCTAGTAAAAAAGAGTATCCAAAAGGACAATTGATTAAAAATTTTATTAATAAAACTGTGTTTTGCAGAATTTTTCTTAGGACAGTGAGACGGTTAAGAATAAAAAAACATCTCCGGCCCAAATACCTTTTGTATGCTAAATGAAAAGTCCTATCATTCTTATTTCGTTGTTTTCTTCTTTTATTGTTAGTTAATTTTAAGGTTAGCTTGATTTTTTTGGTGTTTCATATTGGAACACTACTATATGTTTTGGCATCTAACAACAGGGTTGTTTTTTTTGCAGCTGAGAAATGCCCAAAAAAGAGAAATTCCACTTGAATGCAGTGCCCATATCAGGGTTCACTGACTCATAGATTCTCTCCCTCGTAGGGCCATTCAACCAAAATATTGGTGTATCGCAAAATTATCATACTGCTCCTGGACACCATGTTGCAGAAGGGGTTTATTATTGTTTTTTAGCAATTCCATCTGACTATTCGTTCATCCATTTACCATTCTTGATTATGATATATGATTTAATTTGAATTGCTCATCAAAACTTACATTTGATCTGTTTCTTATGTGCATCATATTGTCTTCTAGTCTTTAGCTAGTGTTGTACATATTCATCAGACTGGCCTGCCAGAGTTGTATTAATTGACTTTGTCTTAAGGCAAAGATTTACAAAATGAATTTATTTGTAAATGTGAAAACACAAAGATCAGTGTTATCAACATTGTTTTTTTGTTGGAATGCATTTTCTTTGTCCACTTTTCTTCCCATACATATGTTCAAGGCTAGGGACCCTGCCAATTGTACCAAAAATGAAAATTCCTTACACATCCTCTCATCTATTCTTGAATTTTAACCTTGTTCTCACCTTTGGTTCTATGCTTGTTAAACTATCAAATATTTTCTTCTGTAATGAAGGGAACCTATGTGTTTCTCCCTACATCTGTATTTTTAAGCACACATAAGTTTCTATATGATGAACCACTGAATTCAGCTATATTACTATTGGTAGTTGAATGTGCCGACTCTGGTGGGACTGCCTAAGGTGGCTTTATGTGATTGCTCCGATAAAAATGGAAGTTCCAATTTATTACTTTTGGTTAATCATGAAGAGATAAAGCATAGAAATTTTCAGCACTGGACAGTAACATATTAATCCTAATAATATGTTGTGTACTCTGATTCTAGGAGCATTGTGAATGCTGGTGTTATGTTTAAAAAGCTTGTTGTGATAGTTGGCAAACCACGCCTAGTTCTTTGCAGCTCTTTTACCACTCTGAAAAAGTATGAGTAGGAAATCCCTCTGATTAGCGAGAGTTAAGCCCAACTTTTGACATTTTCTAGCAAAACGAGCAATTGCAGGAGTGAAGATCGCATAAATGAAAGAAATTAGTACTTTGTACATTATCTAATAGAATTAGCAATCTGAGTATTTATGTGATAATTACTGGAGATAAGTAACAATCTGAGTATTTATGTGATAATGACTGAAGATAAGTTAGTATGTATGGCTGGTAGTTTTTTTTGGATAATGGTTATTAAAAATTGGGACAAGTCATATAAATTACATTGTCGAGAAATGTTCATAAACATGAATCCATATAATATTATGAGCTAATATTATGGTTTATGAGTATTATATGTTAAAAAAAAAAAAAAAACTCATTTTATACAGCACTGATTGATATGATATTATTTTTTTAATTAATCAATTTAATTAAAAAAATAAAAAGTGACAAAACTACTTTAAAAATAAATCTTAATTTTTAATTTATATATATTATTATAAATATTTTAGAATATTTCATAAAAATTAAATCTTTATTATTCTGAAAATTTTATTCTAAAATAAAATTAACATACTTATTTTTAATTAAAACATGTTCACCATAAGTTAAAATGATGGTAATAATTAATCACAATAACTGTGACATGTTAAAGAATTACCAATGCCATATATAATATGTTTGAGCATTTGAAATGCGGGTATCCGATGATGTTTGATAATGAAACCATAATTCTTATCAAAATAAGATATTAAAAATACTTCATCATGATTTTACAAATAAATATAGAATTAAATTGCAAACAAAAAAATAATTAATTAAAAAAAAAAACCAACAACATTGTTTAATCCTTAAACAAATTAAATAAAAAAAAACTAATTAGCACACGAGGAAAAAAAAAATTGTATCTAGTTTTTTTTGCTTCAACAATTTAGAAGGCATTTCAGAGCTTGGGGATTGTGAGACGAATCATTGCTTTTACTTTACCCAGTTTTAAGAGCTATCCAATCATAGAAGGCAAACACATATATAGGAAGGTACAATTGACCTGCATAATAACTATATAGAAGTAAAATATCTAAATATAATCGAAGGAAATTGTGATAAAAATGAAACATTTATCTATAATTGTGACAAAAATAAACATTGATTTATAACTTATATTGATTTCAAATAAATCACTGTACGAAGTTAAAAATTAATAAAAATGAATTTTTTTAATATAAATAAAAGCGTAATATTTACATTTTTATTAAGAAAATGATAAACCTTTTCATAATAGTTTTATTTTAACAAAAACATAACTGTATGAATTTAATGATATATGCCATATTTATAATGTGTGGTACATTCCCATAAAATTATTTGCTCAAAATGCTTTACCCAAAAAGCCAGGTAAAAATTCTGAGGATTTCCATCCTTTAGTTTTAGTGAGCTTCTTCTATATCAAGTCACTACTCTACAAATATTTACAATAATTTTTGAATAAATTATTTTAACTTGAGACAAAAAGAAGAAGAAGAAGTAAAAAAGGAGTTATAAATCTTCTTAAATAGTGTTTTTAAATGGGTGTCTTAAATTATAGTTTTAATTTTTTTCTCTATAAATACAATATAGAAGACTAGTATTTCAAGTGATAATTATCAATTATTGTCTCTTATAGAAGACCAATCCTTCAAGTGAAAAATATCAATTATTGTCTCTCATGAGACAAATACCAATTATTGTCTCTATAAAGGCATTATCTTTAATCGGAGTTACTGTCTCTCTAGAGACAATAAAAAAATCTCTTTAGAAAGAAAATATAGAATGTGAATCTTTTTGTTTCTTCAGTGATTAATTAATGTTAGGGCACGATGGAATCAAACCACCAACGTCCTGCTTACAAGGAAAGTGCTCTTCTATTGAGCTAGCACCCTTTAAATAAATGTATTATCTAAATCATAAAAGATACAACAAACGAGCCAAAATGTATTGTCATATTAGTGATAAAAATTATGTTACATGTTGCTACATGACATATTTCAAACAAAGGAAAAAAATTGTACGTGGTATTGACTCTTAGGTTAGCTAGTGGGATAAATTTCACAACATTTATTTGCCAACCCACACTAGATAATATTATCTTATAACATGTAGAAGAAATTTATGTTCAAGACATAAATTTTTCCATAGTAAAGGGCATAAGTAAACTAATATTGTATACAATGCTCTTCAAATCATCTAGGCAGCAAACAACTGTGAGGGAATCAACCCATGGGTATTTTTTGCTATGAAATTCAAATATAAAGAGACGTTTTACACTAAAAATGTAAACATGGAAACACATACAGTAAAATATGGAGACTCTTAATGGTAGAAAGTATCAGACATGAGAATTAAAACTACGACTACAATGGATTAGCATCAATGTATGGGCAGTTGTAAGGAAGTTTTCCTACATGGGAAGTAAAATTCTAACTACATTTGATTAGCATATGTCTGGAAGGGAAACCACAACTACATTTGATTAACATCAATTATGGGTTTTTGTAAGCAAAACAAAAACCATAACCCATAGAAAATGAATTAATTGAATAGAGTCTGAATATTAACAGATGTCAAAGAAAAATCAATTATTTAGGGTCAACCTTCAGGTACTTAACTTCATCATCTAGATCTATCTAAAAACACAAAATAAAATCTTAGAATGCTTAAAAAACAATTTGGATTGAAGTCTAAGCATGTGATATTTTTTTTTTTTTTTGTAAAGTTGTTTGTGATCCTCGAGGTTTGACATGCGGGTTAATAAGTCGCAACCCAGGGAAATCTAAGCCGTCAAAGTGACCCGGGGATTGCAATCAGACTGGGCCACACCAACCCCTAGCTGACTGGATTTTTAGCATGTCTCCTCCCCCTAGCACAAGGCACAACCACCCACCTTGAGGTTTGATCCTTGTTCCCCTTGTCCATGAGGCCCATCCTCAACCAGTTATGTTAGTGTGACATGATCATTTGATGTTTATTTTAAATAAGTGACTTTTTACATTAAAAGGGGCAAAGAAGAAATCGTGACCGATAATTTTAATGCATTAAGGCATTAAGGCAACTAATAGAAGTGTATTAAACGGTAGATGAAAAATGATGTCGAGTCAACTTTATTAAAAAGATTGCCCAAAAATTAAAGATGATAAATAATAATAAAATATCAAAATCTTCCAAACCATACTCAGAACAATATCAAATAAAAGAAACACAAATCCAAAAACCTACAATCTATGTTGTGAATTGTAGAATTTATAAATACTAGAAACCTTATTATAGCCACAAAAAATTGTCAGGTATATATGCATCCCTTTTCTATTACTAACTTCATTACTTTTCATGACAATTTAATTGGCCCACAGTGTCTTCAAGTGCTTATTACACCTATCCCAAGGAAGCCAAAGGGAATCTTAATTGCATCCTATGAACCGAAGACAACCCATTTGATCATTAGAACATGGCTTTCATCCATGGCTCTCTAAGATTCCTACTGTCTATTGTCTCCCATGTCTCTCTAAGATTTCCTTAGTGGTGTTATCTTCATATGTGGATTTCTCACCCAAATAATGTGCCCAATGATGTTGTTTTGAGTGGGTGGAATGCCCCAACCAGCATATGCAATTCCAAGGCTTTTGAGATTGCATTTATGTGCCTATTGGGGTGTTATCCATCAACATTTCTGAAGGAAATTCCTTGAAATATTAGGGTTGGTACAAGGTGATTCGAGGCTTTCTATATTTCCTTTATGTGCCTATTCGAGTTTTATCCATCAAAATATCCCAAGGAATTTATCTAAATTAGGGTTGGAAAAAAGTGATTAAACATCCAATGAGGTACATCAACCTCGAGAATCCTTGTTTTAGGTGCCAAATTTTTTGTCATAGAATTTGGGATTGCCTCATTATGGTTAGACCTAATGACCCAATTGCTCAATTAGTTCTACTCCTCAAAACCAAGATCAAAATGTCTCTCAAGGAAATAACAAAGGTGGGTTCATGTCACTTGAAATAAGTAGAACTCTTAAGAAATAAAGTGGTGATGGCCTAGAAGGCCCAACTAGATAAGTCGAGAATGATAATAGTGTCAATTTATAGCAAGCATGTGGTTTGACCAATAGGGGAATATGTTTAATGAAGCGAGGATCCAAATATGGAAATTTTGATATGTGCTATGTCACTACCTCTTGAATGCCAAGAATGTATGCACCCCTATATAAAATCCATACTTCATAAAATTAGAAATTTTATCCCTATTTTAGATATTTTTTGTTTACAAAAGTTAATATAACTCTCTTTTTACTTGAAACGGTCCTTACTGCTATTTCCAATTTGGTCAGATTACTTCTAGTCACATGGATGCCAAGAGAGACCCTATTTCATTATTTTCTATAACCTTTCTTTAGTTGCGGGGTGTGGCACAAACCCATTACAGAGGTTTGTACAAATTATTATGAACGTACATGGTCAAATTTTCAACCTTGCTAAAATGTATGCACCTACTGATGCTATGGAAATAAATTCATTTCAAAACTAGATGGTTGTTAAGTTTCCAGATTCTCAGTTGCTAGTGACTAGTTTGCAAGAAATCCCATAGAGTTAAACTCTAGATGATAATTAAGGTATGTTGCCCCATATAATTTCCTGCGTACAAAAGGTCACTAAGTGTTAAGATAACACAAGATAAACAAGGATCAAATGGAACCAACAAAAAATCCTAAATTAGAAAAAAAAACAAGCACATAAAGGGAAGAGAAGACCATTAAAAACCACATGAAAAAAAACACATAAAGAGAAGAGAATACCATGAAACACCACATGCAGCTAAATAATTTAGGAGAGAACTTATCTGCTTATCAAACAATTTATTTCTACAATATTTGTATACACTCTAAAGTGGGACACCCTCTCTAAGAGGGGTTACATGCCTATTAATCTAGGTTGGTCCCAACAACCTACATATAATATAATAAATAGTTGACTAGGATATATTTTAAGATAAAATCCTTGCTAGACTCGAACAATATAAAATATAAGTCAGCCCATGATACAACATACCTATGAGTGGAAAATGCATCAAAATAGTTGAGAGTAGTGACCCTTCACAAATATGAATCGTAGGCTTGTTAGAGCCAATGTGAATAACTATAGATGTATGATTAGGACTAACATGACCAACCACAATGTCTAATATAAATATACCAACCTTTTAAATATATGAAGAATGTCTCCAAATAAGGTGGATTGAATACCAAGAACATTACGATATAAAACTGCTATATTGTTGAATAAATATTGTAAGAAGGTAGCAGCATGACATGAAGCTAGACCAGATGAGAATACTAATGGATCACTCTCTGAAGGAATGATGAAAGTTATGCATGGTTTTTTCCCAATGAAGAAGTCCCGAAAGAAGAAGACTTCACAACATGACATCGAAGGAAGAAAACCACTCCGAGCATCTGGACGTTCCATAAAGTTGCTGCAAGACACTATTTAGGAGGGACCTTGGATTTGGCTATCCCTGATTAAGAGGGACTGAGAGTTGTATTTTTCTATTTCATGTGTCATTCACTAGACCAGTACTAAAAATTGTAAGTCTTATTGAAGGCCATGAAGAGAAATGTAGACACATAGTAAATGGATCTTCCCTGATTGAGATTGAGAGATAGACACACCATTATAGCCTTTAGCTCATAATATAGAATGGAGGATTTAGTAACCATTTGGCATCTTCTACTCTTTGAGAATGTGGTAGGGAATTCTGATAAGAGTAGCCATGGATGGATATTCTTTTAGGGTTAGATAATATAGTCCAATAAGGTCATACTCAGTGAACACCCTAGTTGAGTATGTACCTTGGAGACAATGATGATCGTGTCAATAGTCATTGGTCTCACCAACATTTTAGCTCATGGTCTCATAATGAGATGGAGTTTTTAGTTAAGGCCTTGCTATGTGACAATGCTAGATTAATATGATGCTAGTAATAGATGGGTTACAAATCTGACTCTTCTTATGAGATCTATTCAAAGTTATAAAGTTTTACATGGTATCATAATGAATACCTCCCTAGTTAAGAGGGACCGTTGTAAAGTGTAACTAGGTTCAGTCTTCATAATGACTTGTAACAATGATCAAAGAAAGTAAAATGTATTTATTGTATTCCTTGCATCATGGGTTTCATGAGCAAGATGTTTTATTTATAGGTCAAATACTTCTTCTTCATGTATTTAGTATTTATCATAAATATATGTCATTTTCATGTTAATAGAGTCATGTTACACTTGAAATAAGACCTCCAAAAAGACAAGTCGACTTCAATAAGACCTCAACATATGACCTCCAATAGAGTCATGTTACACTTGAAATAAGACCTCCAATAAGGCCTCAACATATGCTTAAAGAAGTGACATGTCGACTTCAATATATATATATATATTGAAGTCGACATGACTTGTAACAATGATCAAAGAAAGTAAAATGTATTTACTGTATTCCTTGCATCATGGATTTCATGAGCAAGATGTTTTATTAATAGGTCAAATAATTCTTCTTAATGTATTTAGTATTTATCAAAAATATATGTCATTGTCATGCTAATAGAGTCATGTTACACTTGAAATAAGACCTCCAAAAAGACAAGTCGACTTCAATAAGACCTTCAATAAGACCTCAACATATGACCTCCAATAGAGTCATGTTACACTTGGAATAAGACCTCCAATAAGACCTCAACATATGCTTAAAGAAGTGACATGTTGACTTCAATATATATATATATATATATATATTTGACATGTTGTCTCATAATTGGAGACACGTTAGTTTACCTATGTCATGTCTGTTTATAATTGGAGACACATCGGTTCACCTATGTCATATCAGCTCATTTATATCCTCCAATAACTATATAAAGGAACCTCGAATAATATCCTAACATAGATAGTTCTGATAATTTTCTAAGGTTCTCATATGGGATTCCACAGTTTATACAAGGATCTATAGAAAGGTGCGAGAAAGGGTTTGTTTTCTAAGTGAATAAATAAGAGACAATATAGTGAATGAAAAAATACTTATAGAACAACAATAAGGGTTAGATTTTTGGGTCAAAAGATCTTGGTCTAGGAAAATATCCATACCTATCGATTGTAGTAAGAGCATAGTGCGAAGAAGGGGACTAGGTCTCAGACTATTACACATTTCAACAAGGAATACATTCCTTAAGTAAGGTGTCTTAAAAGCGAAGGAAGGGATATTACAAGGAGTGTTAAGAAGCATGTGATAAATTATAGAAAAGAGGTAGTGCTATCCTCTATAATCTAGTTCATTCTCTCAGATAAAACTCATTAATACACAACATTAAGAAGGGATACTCCAGCAAATACAAGAGCTTTGTCATGGTGTTGCTTAGCGCAAAGGTGATGCTCAGTATAAGGTCTCGGTAATGATATATGCATCACAATGCTACATGATGAAAAATAAGTGCTACACGGTGCAATCAAGGAGGGTGATTTTGTCTTCATCTAGGAGAGACAGTTTAGGTCAAGGTTTTGGTCATGGTCTTTGTACTCATCTGGTGAAGAATCTATAAGAAGAGGTTTGTGGGTTTTCTCTTCAAGAGGAGGGATTTTACCTTGTCTTGGAGCCTAAATATTTTTTCAATGATGTTATTTTTTTTATAGTTATTTGATATATTGAACATAATAATATAATGAACGAATATAATAAGTAAAGATGTAAGACAAGTAGTTATCATGTAAGAGAATTTGTATTAATTTTTTCCCTGCCTAATTATCATCACTTCGTTGCATAATTATGAAAGAATTTTGTATTCTTTTCTCCTCCCAATACTCAGAGAGCATGAGTTTTCAGTCTCGACTCCTCCTCATGTAATTGCAAAATATCATTCTTCCTCTTATTTAAATCCATAGCTAGTAATTGATGCACCACCGAGAAATAATATGCATGTGAATGATCAACCAATATACCAAGTTTTTTATCACTAACCAAAATTTCATCAATATGCTTCCATTTTTTAGCCTTAATCGAGTTACTGGCAAAAATTTTTAGAACCCTCAACTTAATCCGATAATTTCCAAAGGATATGTGATCAAGGGGTCTGATCCTATTGCCCAAAAAGTAGGCACTAATGAATCAAATTAGAATGGGAGATCAACCCAATCCGCATCTGCCTGCCACTGGAGTATGATAGGGTAATGGTCCGAAATTTGGAATGGAATAACCCAAGATTTCATAGACCCTAAGCACTCCACCAAATTTTCGTGAAGCATGAAACACGCAAGTCCTTTATTGATGCTTATGGAATCATCACAACCATTTGTCCATGTCGGAATAAAGGGGTGAAACAAATATCCACCAAGTGGTTCCTGCCAAAAATATCGTTGACTTTCCCTGCAATTGAGTCCACTCTCCAATGATCCCTGAAACCCTCAGTATGTTCAATGGTGAGGTTCAAACCCCCCACGAAAATAAGCAACCACATATTTAAGAGGCCACAAGATTCCAATTTATCCTAGAAGTATCTTCTCGAAGAATATGGTGTATATGTATTAAGAACATTAAATTTTTCCTTCGAACCCCTCATGAAACCAGGTAGAAGGATACCTACAAAGTATTTATAGATAAGAATATTCATGACCTTAGGATCCCAAAAATCCGTAAGACCACCAGATAAACCCAAAGCATCCACTACACATACCGACCACCCGGGACAGATAAGAAGGAGAATGGGCCAAATTTTATCTTCAATCATCATCTTCTCTTGTAAGCTGACAATAGAGGGTTGATTAACCCCAATAAAGTGTTGGAGTACGAGGATTTTTCAGGAACTCCCCAAGCCCCTGATGTTTAAGGACATGATTATCATGGTAATCCCTCATAATCGAGTTAATAATATGTAAGGACACGAATAAGAGAGAAATAAGAAACAAAAGGTGATGTATGATAAGATGATGGAACAGGATTCAATGTTGCATAAATATTATGAAGATCAATATCAACCCCATTCGAATTATTCAAAGGTTTCGAACCTCATTCCTTCCTAGTGGTCACATTATGATGAGAATTTGGACTGATAGAGATCTTAGGAGAGGATGATGAATGAATCAACATTCTCTCTAAATGGATATCAGGGTGAAGCCAGAGAAAATCGATATCATTCCCCACTGAATTGGTAAGAGAAATGTCTATAGAAAAGGTCCCAAACTGAATGTGAGTAGGGTCAAGGCTAACATTTAATGAGTCATCAATAGTGGTGGCATTCCCATTCACATCAAAAGATAGAGTGTGGGTAGATTTCAAATTTTCTAAATAGGGAGGAATTTCCTATACATATAACAATGAAGAATGTTCAATTCAATCGGAATATGACAACTGAATATGTGGAGAAAAAATACATTAAGGACAAAAATTATAATTACTAAGAGAAACAACACTCAATACCAAGTCATTATGAATATGTTGGTCAAGACATGTCATAGGGGGTGTGATTTTAAGCTTACTCGAGAGAGAGTGTTGACCAATATCATGAGCTGTCAGAGAGTGTATAGATGTCAATAGATGAATCCCATCGCAAACAATCTCTAATATTCCATGTCATCGATTTCGAAATCTAAATGGGCACTCGTCAATAAAATGTCAAACATTATGACAACCCAGGAAACGAAAAGGAATTTCCCAATAGTCAATTCGTTTCCTAGCAGAGAAGCCACCCTAATTTAGCTTCACCTCTGCATCAAGACCAGCAGCAAAGTCCACCTCCACCAACAGGCACGTGATATGTTTATCTCTCTGTAACAAGCTTTATTCCACTAGGAAAGAAAATATACCAATGGAATTATCGATCATCATTAATGATTCAGATTACCAAAATACGAGGGGTAAACTAGGGAGTTTAGCTTGAAACTATTTTCTTTCGTGGAAATTCTAGGTATGGATGAAAGCCCACATATTAGTGATTTAAAGAGAGGAAATCAAAACCATGAACCCAATATGGTCCCAAAATCTTCGCAACATCAGGATTATTAATAAAGTGGAATCATAACCATTGATTGTGTAAAATGTTGAAAATATAAGAGCACTTAAGAATAGGTTACCAATATTCTTTAACCCAGGATGCCATATGAGAGCCATCCATTTGCAGATAAAACCACTTACCCACCAAAGCCCGTTTTTATAATCCTACCACCTATTCCCAACTAGCATCGAAACCAGAAACGAGTTTCTTATAATCTGCATCAACCTTAACTTCCTTCTTTTTTCTGTGAATGATGGAAAAACATTTTGTGGATTACCACATTCAGTTTCAATAGCCAGTGGGGATACTGAAACATGAAAATCCACATGTAAATTTACATGCATAGGGGATGTCCCAAAGGGATAGACTCCCGACTTAGGGTAGTCATGACTCTCTTCCTCAATAGTCGCATGTACCAACACATCGAGTAATGGCACATCACCGTCCAAATTTCGTTAAGTATCAAGTGGCATACTTACGATAGATATAAATGACAGTTGTATAAGGGACACCGCCGACACTCTGCAATCCCGCCTATATGTGCACCAAAGTAGAGAGGATTACTAAAATATACCGTATGTAGTAGTGTCTGAAAATACCTCAATAAAATATGTAGACAAAGTAAATTAATGTCACTTATCGATTATTGAGCCCACTCGATGTAGGTTGTCACCATCTCAATCCACTAGGAAACCCCTTGAAATAAAATAGAATCACCAATCACCGTCGACCAATGTCCTTCAGAAAATCTCATCAAGCACACAATAAACAAAGATTTTCAATGATGGCGCAAACCATTAATGGATTGTCCCTCATTTAATGCAAAATAAATATCCCCCCAGACCAATTAATGACCCTAAGAGACTCCTTCATAATCCAATAAAAAAGTCAAATATGTTACCAACTCCACCAACCAAAATAAATACACTTACATAGTAGTAACAATCCTACAAAATTCTCCTATCGACTAGTCCCGAACCAGGGAGGAGCACGAAGATCCATATGAGCAAATGTTCAGAAGAAAGACCATGTGAAACAACCATCCAGTGTGTCGTAGATAGGCCATATAGAAGAAAAATAGGTAGCAGCTAAGGTCCTTGGAAATCCCCTCATTGACCAATCCTAAACCAAAGAAGGAGAAGGAAGATCCACATGAGCAAAGGTTCAGAAGAAAAACCACATAAACAACGAGCTAGTGTGTCTCAAAAAGACCATAGATTAGACCAATACCTAGAGTGGAAAATAAATTGCCATTAGTGTACCTTCGAACAAACGAACCATTAGAGATCCCTGATAACCTTCAAAACGAGAATAAAAATTGAATATAACTCAAATAATTATGTTTCTACGCATTGCACCCAACAACACCAACAAATGCTACATTTAATCCATCTACCTCAACACTTGCAACCAAAATTACCGCCCTTGTGAATTTTGTGACTAATGCTTCCACAATCCTATATTTTATCCTCAGTGTCTGCTTCTTGCAAAAGTGTTCGTAGAGATTTTGAAGTAGGCATATTGTCTTCCAATGAATATTTCGTAATTTGTCTCCACCATCCTTCAGGTGAATCTAGTCCATGCTGTTGATGATCGTTAGAAGTTTCAGCACAAAAACGTACTGATAGCATAAACCAACAGATAGAAGTAGCATTCAAAATAAATGAAATAGTAAAAAAACAAAAATTAAAACACAAACAATGGAGACTCCTAAAATTATTCCAACTATGTTACAGCCTATCCATGTTCAACAACATGGCCTTTGTCCCTCCTCTCAAGAAGCACCTCTGTTGCCGGCCTCCATTGCACTAAATCCCATTAATTTTTTTTTACCTCCATCACTCTGCTTCCTGGAGAACCCATCAACAACATAAATAAATACCCCTAATGCTTTACTTTTGCCTTTTTTACTAGCGCCTCGTATCCAAAATTTTGAGACGAAATTAAATTTAAAAAAAAAAAAAAAATCTTTCGTCTTAAAAGGCCTCTCTATGCAGTAGTGTCGAATGCAATGACATACAAGTTGTCTCTAATGGTGTCAATAGAGATCAAAAGGACATATGAGGGATAGATGTGTGATAAATCTTGCCAGGAAAAGTTGTCGCATTCTTCAGAGTCGGCTACCCCACCAAAACGAAGAGCCCAACAAATCGTTGTATTTATATAAGATAACATGAATGGTAAGTGAAATAGCAACCTTGGTATAAGCACGAGATAGTAGTAGCCTACAAGGTGACGGACTTAGGGCGCACTATCAAAGTCAATTTTGTAGGTGTTATATAATATTGTCTTAAACTGACATGGTTTTGTCGTAATTGTTAATTATCTTAAATGAGTTTCACCTTAATTGCCATTGTCTTAATATAATGTTTCATCTTAAAATATTTTTGTCTCAATTTGTTTTTTTCTTAAATATAAAGTTTTGTCTTAAAATATTTTTGTCCCAAATATAAAGTTTTGTCTAGAATATTTTGCCTTAAACTGCTTTTGTTTTAAATATAAAGTTTTGTCTTAAAACTTTTCCAACTCTTTTTGTCTTGATTATATAGAGTTGTCTGAAAATATTTTGTCTTAAACTATTTTTGTGTTAAATATAAAGTTTTTTTTTAAATATTTTCATTTCAAAATGTTTTTGTCTTAAATATAAAATTTTATGTTAAAATATATATATATATATATATATATATATATATATATATATATATATATTTAAGACCATTCAATTATATTATATTTTAATGTAAAATTATTAAAATAAAAAGTAACTTTTATATTTTCTTAGACACATTTCTTAAAAGTACCCTTTATGTAAGAGTGAGAAATTGTATAGATCGTATCAAAATGGAGGGGTTGCAAGAAATAATGTGTTTTCAATGATAATATTATATCTTGTAGGAAATCCTTTTTTCAAAAAGAATATTATGACAATGTCTACTCTTTGCGTTGTTGGGTAAGCAGATTGTAGAATTGGTTTTATTCTAAAAGAGAACCCGTCTTTTGTTTCTTATAATATTTTGATAACGTTTAATTTTTGGGTTGCTGGGTAGGCAGATTGTAGAATTGGTTTTTCCTTAAAAAAGGAAAAGGAAAAAAAGAATATCTCTTTCGTTGCATGAAATCATTTTTCCAACAAGAATTGGGGAAGCAAATTACGAATTGGTTTTTCTTTTGAAATGGCTTGATCTCATGTTGATGAAATCTCTTTTTGAAAGAGAATATCCTTGATAGTGCTTAATTTTGTCTTTCTTCGAGGCAGTTAGAATTAGTTTTCTCTAAAACAAAAATACGGAAACGGATTGCGAATTAGTTTTCTTCTAAAACAAATATTTTTTTCATCTTGAAAGTGAAAATCCCAATGTCACCAAAATTATTACATACTACGTATCACCAAAATTATTACATACTACTATTGTTTCTGAGAGTGAACTACACGTATTTACTAACAGCAAAAGCGAGCAAGTTGTACCTGTTAAACAGTCGTACACATTTTCTTGAAAATCAATTATCAGTTTTGAATTGCTATAGTCAATGTCAAATAATTGATATAATGATAATATGCCAGAATATTTAAGCTTTATATTATTTATTATAAGTTTCATAAGTTTTTTTTTTAAATATATTTATAGGGTTAAATGGTTCATAATCACAAGTTTAAATTTTGATTTTTTTATAATTTTAATACTTTAAAAGTTTTCTAAAATATAAAATTTATATTTGTGACAAAAAAACATTAAAATTAAAATAAGAAGAAAAGATTAGCATCATTCTAATAAAAACTCCAAAACATATAATTATTACACAACTTATCTGTTACAATCAGCCGCATGAAGTTTATAACGACATTGTTAACAGTAAGTAAAATGGAGTTGCAAGCTACAACACATGTATATCTCTAGTACAATCTCTTTGATTGCGTGAATATAATATGTATATATAAAAAGAACAAAACCCTAAATCTACGTGATACTCAAATATAGTAGAGATCACCAGAAGCGATGACTTTCTTTTAATAAATTGAATTTGAGACCTCCTCCTCAGTGTTGAGATTTAGTTGTCTGAATGTTTCCAACGCTTTTTCCATACATTATCCATTTCTTTTTCTATATTTAATACTTCTAGGTTTATCTGTGCATGCAATTTTAGTGGGACTATTATCTATGGATTCTGCTGTAAAAGAAGAATTACTGTGTGTTAGATCAAGTGGTGGCTTTCTCCCATTATTTCAACAAAAGAAAAGTGAGAAACAGTGGTAGGATATTCGTCTTTTTAAGAGATTAAGGGTGATAATTGTATCAATAGTGATTTAGTTTGGCTTTCCGAGGTAACTTCTTCTAATATAAATGGAAGGAATCGTTGCAACTTGTATTTGGCCTTAACACTGAGGGTCAACCATGGAGACGGAGAGGATACAACTCCCCAACCAATAGCAGGATGAATGGAGCAGGCAACAACGGTGGTAGCAGGAGATGTTCATCTCCCAACACCAAACAGGCAAGATAATAATAGTGGCAAGCATTGTATTTGTAGGGATATGATATTTTATTGGCATTTGAATTTACTGTTGGTGTTCTTGCTAAGTCATAAATTCTTGATATATCAGGCTTACTCGCTATTGGATTTACTCTTCCTGCTATAGTGGCAGCCCCTACTTTTTATCCTTCAATTCAACTCTTTCTTTGGTGTTATAGTGGCAACCCCTAGGTTTTATCCCTGAATTCAGTGCTTGTTTCCTAACTCATATATTCCTAGTAAATCAAGCTTATTGTCTTATTACATATACACTTGGTGTCATAGTATCAGATTCCTAGTATATCTGACTTACTAGCTATTGGACTCCTAAGTCATAAAATCCTAGTATATCTGACTTATTGGCTATTGGATATACTCTTAATGTTATAGTGGAAGATTCCTAGTATATCTAGGTTACTCGCTGCTAGATATACCCTTGATGTTATAGTGGTAGCCCCTTGATTTAATCTCCTGCTTTGTTCAAATTAAACCAACAAACCTAGCCTAAATTATTCCAAAGATTATAGATTTGCCAGATAAAAACAAAAGTGCTAAATCCCTATATAGTCTATAATACCATGAACCATGATTATGATTACCATAGTATAGTACCATAATTACCATAGTATAGTACCATAATTATACCATGATTATGATTACCATAGTACCATGATTACCATGAAAATTAGTATCTAACCAAGATAAAGTTATATTTGAGTCTTGAAAATCAGATATAGATTGACTTTTATTTAGTAGTTTGAATTATTCCATGACAAACTATTTTAAATTTTCCTTTAAAAAATATTTGTTTTATAATCAGTTTTGCACTTAATTTTTTCTTTTGCATTTATATTGGAGTGGCTTAATTCCTTGCTTATATTATCATCATATTTCCAATTTTGCTTCCAAAACTCTAAACCTACCTTTATCAAAAATTTACTTCAATGATGTTGTTGCTAGTTTCCTTTTTTTAGCTAATTGAGTCAGTTGTTGATGTTGTAGGCTAAGGGAGTTTTGAATTTGATCTTGATCGCACTTGGTTTTCCCTACTAATCATGTTTTTACAATTATTCCATCTTGTTATTAGCAACGAACATCTTGTTGGTGATGAGTTGTCATAGTCATGCAAACATTATTTTCCTTTACAGACAATCATGTGTCTATTTTTAGCTTATTTGTTTTTTTGTGATAATTTTGACAGGGACAGAGTAATGGGTTGCTCTCCCATTGACCTCGCACTAGGAATTCTCTATGTCCCTTTCCTAATCCTTCTGAAGAAAATCAAGAAGGTCCCATGGTGGGAAACTTTGTGCATAGCCACGAAAATCCATTGTATGTCAAGGTGAAGATGGATGGCAAGCCCATTGGTAGGAAACATGATTTGAATAGCTATGAATCTTATGGGGCTCTTGTTCAGGATTTGAAGAATATGTTTCAACTAACCATTTGGAGTAAGTACCTATTGGTCTGAAATGTGTGTTTATAGCTTATATTCATATAAACATGTAAGCTCAAACTATATGATTTTCAAATAATGTGGAAGCTTTCCCTCCTATGGCAGAAAGGCCTACTGTGATGCCTTTGAGGCTTTTGGGCCCTAATGTTGATTTCATAATAACCTATGAAGATACTGAAGGGGATTGCATGCTTGTTGGGGATGTTCCATGGAAACAAGCTCTGACTTATGGGTTGCTAGAAGTACCATACTTCCTAGTAATTTTATTCTAGTCAAAAAAAGGTATCAAAAAGGACAATTGATTACAAATTTTATTAATAAAACTGTGTTTTGCTAAATATTTCTTAAGACAATCATACAGTTAAGGATCAAAAGAACCTTCGGCCCAAACACCTTTGGTATGCTAAATTAAAAGTCCTATCATTCTTATTTTTTTGTTTACTGCTTTATTGTCAGATAATTTTAAGGTTAGCCTAATTTGTTTGGTGTTTCATATTAGAAAAATACCATATGTTTTGGCATCTAACAGTAGGGTTGCTTTTTTTGCAGCTTAGAAATGCCCAAAAAAGAGAAAGTCCACTTGAATGACAGTGCCCATCTCAGGGTTCACTGTGTCATAGATTCTCTCCCTCGTAGGGCCATTCAACCAAAATATTGGTGGATCACAAGATTCTCATACTGCTCCTAGAGACCATGCTGTAGAAGGGGTTTATTATTGTTTTTCAGCAATTCCATCTGGTTATTCTTTCTGCCATTTACCATTCTTGATTATGATATATAATTTAATTTGAATATTTCATCAAAATTTACATTTGATATGTTTCTTATATCCGTCATATTGTCTTCTAGTCTTTAGCTAGTATTGTACATATTCGTCAGACTGGCCTGCCAAAGTTGTATTAATTGACTTTCTCTTAAGGAAAAGATTTGCAAAATTATCTAATTTGTACATGTGAAAACACTAAGTTCATTGTTATCAACATTGTTTTTTCGTTGGAATGCATTTTCTTTGTTCACTTTTCTTCCCATACAAGTGTTCAATGTTGGAATTTCTGAACAATTATGAACACACAGAGGAAATAAAACAATTCCTCTTTCACAACACAGAGATTAAATAAAAATTAAATTGCGGACACAAAGAGATGAAATATAAAAACTTCTATTTCATTAAACTAGAAAAATTTGTTACAAGATGAAATCTTTCTTCAGAATGAAGTTTTGGATTCACAACAAAATTCACTGGTTGTTGTAGACATAGCGCTACAAGAATTTTCTCTTTATGTCTCTCTGTCTTTTTCTCTAGCCTTTGGGCTCTCTTAAAACAAAATACACATTCTGCCCAATAAAATGCACTCACGGCATATATATATGAAACATTAAAATATTATATATTATAAATATTTCATATTTATAATATATATAATCAAAGTTAAAAATATAAATGTATTGCGTAAAAACAGTTAACCCAAAGTTAAAAATAAAACATATGCAGCAAATACAAAACAAAGTAAAAACATTAAAATAAAATTTTCCTTTATACTTTTCGTGGGGTGCATGAAAGACCTTCACGCAAGTTCTCTTTACCCCCCAGAACTCTTTCCATTGGTCTGGAGAGGAGGATGATGTCACCTTCTCCGAGGGTTTTCCTTCCCCCTTGCTGCTCAAGTCTGCTGCCCCCGCCCCACCCCCCGAAATGTGTTGGCTGTGCGATCAATTCATAATAAATGTTTTTGGTCAGTGTTTAATGAAGTATATGAATGCAGATAAGAGTGTGGGTGCAGAAACAGGAATATGGGAGGTTGTGTGTGGATTAGAACTGGAGATTTGCTACCGCCAACCTTCAAGAAATTCACATCAGAATTAAACTTGTTGTCTTTCAATCCCATAATCATTAATTTTTCCATCCTGCTTCTCTGTGCGGGAAATTGGAATTAAATTCCAACACTCCCCCTTAATTTCAACTGCTAGGTTTTCTTGCATACCCAGGCATTTCCTTAAATAATTAAAACTCTTCAGCGTTAACGGCTTTGTCAATATATCATCAAATTGTTCCTTTGTCTTGCAGTGCTGCAAAACAATCTCACCATTATTAACCAGTTCAGGTATAAAATGAAATTTTGCATCAATATGCTTTGTTCTCTTATGGAAGATAGAATTCTTTGATAAATCTATCGCAGAGCTTTTATCACAATAAATTATTGTTCCTTTGTTCTGTTCATGACATAAATATCTAAGCATTCTTCTCATCCATATTTCTTGGCATGTTGTTGTTGTTGCTGCCACATATTCTACCTCTGTTGTTGATAAAGAAACTATTGGTTGCTTCTTGGAAGCCCATGAGGCGGCCCCCGATCCCAAACTAAACACATATCCAGATGTGCTCTTCCTGTCATCTACACTTCCAGCCCAATCACTGTCAGTGTAACCAATCAATTTAAAATTTTCAGATTGGGAGTATAAAATACCATACCCCTTCGTTCCATTCACATACCTTAGAATCCTCTTGGTTGCCTGCCAATGAGTCTCTTTCGGCCTTTCCATAAATCTGGAGATTAAACTTATAGTGTGCATAGTATCCAACCTAGTTGTAGTCAAATACATGAGACTGCCAACTATGCTCTTGTACAAACTTGAATCAAAATCTTTGTTGTTGTCTTCTTTGCTTAATTTTAACCCCATGATAGCTGGAGTTACAACTGCCTTGTTGTTCTGCATGTTGAATCTTTTCAACACTTCTTCAACATATTTTGCTTGGGAAATAAAAATCCCATTTTCATTTTTCTCTACTTCTATTCAAGGAAAATATCTCAAAAAACCCAAATCAGTCATTTCAATTTCACTCTTTATGACTGCTTTAAAATCAGAAATGAGAGAAACTTCATTGCCAGTAAATATTAAATCATCTACATATAAAACAACAACAAGTATATTACCATAATTTTCTTTTATGTAGAGTGTGGGTTCTCCATCACATTTCTCAAATCCATTTTTATTCAGGTAAGCATCTATCCTTCTGTACCATGCTCTCGGTGCTTGCTTCAGCCCATAAAGAGCTTTCTTCAACTTGCATACTTTGTGCTCTTGGCCTTCAATCTCATAGCCTGGAGGTTGTTCAACATATACCTCTTCTTTCAACACTCCATTCAGGAATGAAGATTTCACATCCATTTTGTAAACCTTCCATTTGTGTTGTGCCGCTATGGACATCAAAGTTCTCATAGTTTCCATCCTTGCAACTGGTGAAAAATTTTGTTCATAATCTCTTCCTAGTTGTTGCTTGTAGCCTTTGACAACAAGTCTGGCCTTGTGCCTTTCAATCTTGCCTTCAACATTGCTCTTGGTCTTATAAACCCATTTTACTCCAATTATTTATTTACCTTTAGGGAGTCACTAACTCCCATGTGTTACTCTTTTCTATTGCACCAATTTCTTCATTCATTGCTTCAATCCATTTTTCTTCTTTTACAACATCTTCAAAATGAATTGGGTCATCAACATGAAAATAAAAAGAAAATAAAGAGTTCAGACTGGGCATTATCATTTACCTCTCCTTGTCCATAAATATCACTCAGATTTCTGAATCTCGGTCTTCTTGGTGTACATGGAGTTCCACTTGAACTCGATGGAGTTCCAGTTCCCTGTGGTGTGCTTGAAGAAGCACTTCCTTGATTTGTCAAGCCTATTATGTTTCCAGCTTGTGTTGTGGTTTGTTATGCTTTTTGTGCTTGTTGTGGTGGAGGAGGAGCCACCGTGGAGGAATTATTTGTTGTTGTCTCTTCCTCTTCTTCTTCGTGAGACACACATGTCTTCACATTCACTGTTTTCTCTAAGCTTCCATTCCAAGCTTCTTCTTTAATAAATTGCACATCTGTACTTATTATTACTTTCTTGGTGGATGGATTATATATTTTATATGCCTTGGACTCATCATCGTATCCAACAAAGATACGTTTCTCCCCCTTACTATCCAATTTATTTCTCAATTGATCTGGAACATGTGCATAAGCCACACATCTGAAAACTCTCATGTGGGTGACATGTTGCTTTATGCCGCTCCATGCTTCTTCTGGAACTCTGTTCATGATAGCTTTGGTTGGGCATCTATTCAAGATGTACACTGAAAAATTTACAGCTTCATCCCAATACTCATTTGGCAAATGTTTTGCCTTCAACATAATTCTGACCATGTCCATGATGGTCCTATTCTTCCTTTCTGCAACAACATTTTGTTGAGGTGTGTACCTTATGGTAAAATGCTTATGTATGCCATTCTCCCTACAGAAACAGAAACGTAGGAACTCTTTGGAGATGTATTCTCCACCTCTGTCAGTTCTTAGCACTTTGATGTAGTGCCCACTCTGCTTATCAACATGAGTTTTGAAGTGGCAGAACTGTTCAAACACTTCACTCTTCCGTTTCAAGAAATACACCCATGTCTTTTTGGTGTAATCATCTATGAATGTCAAAACATATTTGTTGCCAGCTAAAGATGGTGTTTGCATTGATCCACATAAATTAGAGTGGATAATTTCTAAGGGTGCATTTTCCCTTATGCTCTTTCCTGCTGGAAAGCTTTCTTTGTGTTGTTTGCCCAAGATGCAGCCTTCACAAAGGCTATCTAGTTTCTCAATCAATGGTAATCCTTTTACCATTATCTTTATGTGCAACAAGCTCAGGCCTTCGAAATTGAGATGTCCAAATCTCAAGTGCCATAACCAGTTTTCATCTTTCACTTCCTCTTGAAAGACCTCTTGTGTTACAGCTGCTACATTTCCACTTTCCTTCAAGTTAGCTCTGAGCTTGAGAGGAAACATCCTATTGCATCATCTACACCTCCGTAATGACTTTATTGCTTGGAGGTATGTCCATGATTGTGCACACATCATCTTTAAAAAATAGATCGTAGCCCTTGTCAATGAGTTGTCCAATGCTAAAAAGATTACATTTCAAGCCAGGTACATAATATGCATCTGGCACAAACTTCTATTATCCATTTCTTGCTAGGATACTTACTCTGCCTTTTCCCTTGATAGATATCTTACTATCAATTCCTGTTGTTACTTCAAATTTAACATTTTCATCAAGATTGGAAAACATTGTTATGTTTCCAGTCATGTGGTTACTACAACCTGAGTCTAAGAGCCATACATCATCTTCTCTATCTTGTGCTACATTACATGTTAACAACACATTCTTATGGTTCTTTTATTCTTTTGTAAAATTAGCATTCTGCCTATTATTCATGTCATTTTTCTTTTTCCTACATTCATTGGCATAGTGCCCATATTTCTTGCAATAATGACATTGGACTTTTGATTTATCATACCTTTTTCCATGTGCTTGATGTTGGCTTGAGCCTTCATTTTGGTTCTGATTGCTACCCCTTCCACTCGAACTTGTAGGGCTGTTTCTTCTTCTGTTTCGGCTTCTACCTCTTCCTCGGTTGTTTTCTCTTCCTTGACCTCTACCTCGGCCAAAAGAAGTTTGAGTCTTGAAAGCTTGTTCCAATGAGGAATATGTTCCTCTGTTAAGTCTATGTTCATGATAAATCAAGGATGCACTAATCTCATCCACTTCAAATAGTGAGAGATCCTTTGTCTCCTCTATTGCCACTATTATGGCATCAAATCTTGACGGTATGCTTCTCAAGATTTTCTCCACTATATTTCTTTCTTCAAGTTTCTCTCCATGAGACCTTATCTGGGTAACCAACCCAATAATATGCGTGAAGAAAGAATCTATAGTTTCAGAATCTTTCATACACATAGTTTCAAATTCTCTCCTCAGCATTTGCAACTTTGTTGTCTTCACCTTCTCCATGCCTTGATAGGTTGCTTTGACAATATCCCACGCCTCCTTAGAATTTGTTTCTGTTGCAATCCTTGGTAAAATACTCTCGTGTACTCATTGAAATAGATAGAAGAGCGCTTTGGAGTCCTTCTTGCTATTATCTTTTAACAAATCTCTTTCTGTTGTTGTCAAAGCAGCCAACGATGTTGCGTCTGCTGGTTCTGGGTAGGCATTCTCAACTAGCTCCCATATGTCCTATGAAGCAAACAGGGCTCTCATTGTGATTACCCAGTACTCATGGTTCTTCCCATTAAACTGTGGAAGTTGGGGATTCGTTAGACTGGTGCCTATTGCTGCCATCTTAACTGTGCAAACCAGACAATTTTCTTGACTGTGTAAAAAGAAACAAACAGAAGCTTTCTTTGCTGGAGAAATCCTCTTCAACAAACTTCTTACATCTTCTGCAGTGAAGAGCGATCTCTGCATCGTTCATTGAGTGCCTAGACTAGCTCTGATACCATGTTGGAATTTCTGAACAATTCTGAACACACAGAGGAAATATAACAATTCCTCTTTCACAAAACAGATATTAAATAAAAATTAAATTGCGGACACAGAGAGATGAAATATAAAAACTTCTATTTCATTAAACTATAAAACTCTGTTACAAGATGAAATCTTTCTTTAGAACAAAGTTTTGGATTCACAACAAAATTCACTAGCTGTTGTAGACACATCGTTACAAGAATTTTCTCTCTTTTTGTCTCTCTGTCTTTTTCTCTAGCCTTCAGGTTGTCTTAAAACCAAATACATAGTCTCCCTAATACAATGCACTCACGGCATATATATATGAAACACTACAATATTATATATTACAAATATTTCATATTTATAATATATATATAATCAAAGTTAAAAATCTAAATGTACCGCGGTAAAAACAATTAACCCAAAGTTAAAAATAAAACATATGAGGAAAATAAAAAATAAATTCAAAACATTAAAATAAACTTTCCCTTTATACTTTCCATGGGGTGCATGAAAGACCTTCACGCCAATTCTCTTTAACCTCCGGAACTCTTTCCATTGGTTTGGAGAGGAGGATGATGTCACCTCCTTTGGGGGTCTTCCTTCCCCCTTGCTGCTCAAGTCTGCTTCCCCCTCGGAATGTGTTTCTTGTGTGATCAATTCATAATAAATGTGGTTGGTCATTGTTTAATGCGGTAGATGAATGCAGATAAGAACATGGGTGTAGAAACTTGAATACGGGAGGTTGCGTGTGGATCAGAACTGGAGATTTGCTGCCGCCGACCTTCAATAAATTCACATCAGAATTAAACTTGTTGTCTTTCAATCTCGTCATCATTAAGGTTTCCATTATGTTGCTCTATGCAGGCAGTTGGAATTAAATTCCAACATTCAAGGCTTGGGACCTTGCAATCATACCAAAAATGAAAATTTCCTTACACATCCTCTCATTTGTTCTTGAGTTTTAATCTTGTTCTCACCTTTGGTTCTATGATTGTTTAATTTTCAAATATTTTCTTCTGTAATGGAGGGAACCTATGTGTTTCTCCCTATATCTATATTTTAAAGCACATGTAAGGGTCTATCTGATGAAACACTAAATTTAGCATTAGATATATATTTTCTGAGCAATATTATATATATATATATATAGATATATATATTTTCTGAGCAATATTGTTTTTGCTAATTGAACATGACAACTCTGACGGGATTCTCTCTGAGGTGGCTTTATGTGATTGCTATGGAGAGATCAATCTCATGTTGGGTTCGAACTTAGTACTTTTGGTAAAATAAGGTGAGTGTTTGGTCTAAAATGCAGATGCAAATTAGAGTTTCATTTACTTATCAGTCCAGGTAAGTAAACTTCGAGGATCATCCAATATATATGGACTTAGAGACAAACTAAACTAAGCTAGGTGAATAAATGCCAAAGTTCCCTTACAGGAGGTCTTTCATTAGGAGATCCAACACCTATTTAGTCATTTAACAAAATTAAATCTAAAGACATTATGACAAGTGTAAGAAATATTAAGGTTCCCTTACAGGAGACTGTTCATTAATATTTCTAATCATCTTAATCAACAAACTATTTAAACTAATGAAATTAAAGCACTTAAACTTAATTCTGATTGATTGCATGAAATGTTAAAGCTCTCTTACAAGAGACTATTCATTTATATCTCAAGCATATAAATCAGAAACTTAAACTAATGAAATCAAACATTAAATAACAAATCAGATTCATTGAAGGAAACATTATTAATTTCTTACGAAAGGTCATTCGTTAATATTCCAAACATATGAACCTAATAATTTAATCTAATGAAATTCACAAACAAACATAAAATAAAAACCTACTAAAATAAAAGTGTACTTGCTAGGCAATGGAGACCCTTCCAAGGATTCACAAGCACACAAAAAGAAAAATCAAATGTAGAGGATAAACGAAGCTTTGTCTTATTTATCATCAATTGCAAAGTGCAATTGCAACCATTACATTGATTCTCCAATCTAACTTCTCACTACCAACCTATAAGATACTAAGATTACAAATGAAGGAGATAACACTCCTATTTATACAAAAGCTATGATAACAAACTCATAAATGTAAATCCACTATTCCCTCCTTTGACCCACATATTTCTCAACTAATGGTGACACATAACCCTATCCTTCATGATCTTCTCCATGAGGTCCATGATCTCCTCCATGAGGTCCATGATCTCCTCCATGAGGTCCATGATCTCCTCAAATTCGAATTTGAACATAGAGTGTCACGTAAGGGCGCCTAGGAAGCTTCTTTTGTACCTACACATGTCAACAAACTCATTTTAATTGTTAGGTATAAATATAAGCATATTATTTTCTAAATTTTAACCACAAATCCACTTTAAAATGTTAATAATTAATAAACTTTGAAAAAACATAGTTATAACCCAATGATGAAGTAAATGTAATGATGTGGAGGTGGAATGAAGGTGACATGAAGGTAATATGGAAGTAATGTGAAGGTATTGGTGAATAATGGAGTGAGAATAGGGACTATTTTGAGGCTCAACATACCCCCAAATTGAAGGTATTGCACATCCTCATGCAATCTATTACATTACTTTTTGATACTTGAGCTTTGGCTTAAACTCTGCATGATATCATTTACTTAACTTTTGCAAAGTGTTTTTAATGAACTGCAACTTGGTTGGTTCTTGTGTTTCAACCATATTTTGTTTTTTGCATTCAATTTTAATGTAGGATCTTTGCATATTGATAATGTGATTTTTATTGCAGAGTATTTTTGTTGGAATGCATCATGATTGGTTCTTGTGTGACAACCATGATTGTTTTGGCATCCAATTATCTTTTAAGTACTTTTTGAAAAGACATATATATGCTCATGATGATGTAATAGTAAATATATTTTGAAAGTATGTGGGCTTTGAATGTGATATTAATTTTTTGAATGTTATATGAATATTGCAACATATGAATGTGAATGTATTTCCCCCCTCAACTGATGGTTTTGGCAATTTGACAAAATGACGAAAAGAAGTGAAGTTTTTCCAAAAATTATCATTCTAACTTTTCAAGGAATTAAATGGTTAAAAGTTAGAAAATATCATACCTTAACTTACCCTTTCAAAAATGGATGAGAGTTATGCACGTGTGTCTACAAAATTTTGTTCATAGTCTTCTTTACTTGGTTATGAAAATGGTGGATGAAATCGAAAAAGTGAATCTTTTATTGTTGCAGCATCTGCTGCTAAATCTGTTGTTGGATCCTCTGCTGAATATTCAGAATCTGCTGCTGAATGCGGCTGAAAATGTATAAGGCTTGGAAGGTATAAAAAATTCAAAATTTACACTCCCCCCCCTAGCCTTATTTATTGACTTGTCCTCAAGTCATTTACATCAAAAACTGAAAAGTAATGAAAGTAATTCTGCGTCCTCTGCTACAAAATGATTGTTCTTCAAGTCTTCAATGCTCATTGGCACAATTCTTGTCATGTGAATAAATTTTTCGGTGTTAAACATAACAATAAATTGTTAACTTAGTGGCCATTGATGGATGCCACTATTCAACATGAGAAATCCCATTTTTAATGTGGATGAGAGTCAAGATGCCCCGAACACATCTTTCTAAGTATGAATGATTTTGTTGTTGTCGAATACTCAGAAGATCCGATTAACAAGGGACATTGATGTATTCCCTTTGGTTATTGGCATGATAGCTTGCCCTTAAGGCATGCAAGCTTCAAGGTGTATTTAGAAAAATATTTAGACTCGAGGACTATGGACTCAATGGTGTGTGGAAGCAAGGTTTTATTTTTAAGTGTAGGAAAAATGAAACTGACAATGAATATGTAAAGTGGACCAAAAAGCTTGTAGATGAGCTTTATTGGTTTTATTGGTAGGTTAGGATTGAAGAAAATTTAATGAAGTGTATGTGGTAATGGAAAATGGATAATGACTCTTGCTGGAAAAGAAAAAAAATCAATTATGGCATGCAAACTCTCAAATATAGCAAATTTGCTCCTTAATTCTGGATTGCCTGCTAAAATAGTTGAGTTTGACCAGCATTGACCAGCCACCTGTAGACGTCGAATTCAAGTGTGGATAGGTATTTCACCATCCTTGTACATTTAGGAACAAACCCCAGTTCTTTGAATTTTTCTAATTTGTCACGTAACATGTCAAACCATTAAGCTATTACAGGAAGTTGCAAGAACTTGTAATTTTCTGGAAATTTTGGTTATGATCATGGACTGGTTCTTTAGATTTTCTCATGAAATTTGTCTTTTAAAGACCAATTGTCTTCACAATATAATCTCCTTACTGATCACTTGATTATCCTGTAACCTGCGAAAAAAACTTGGCAGAAAGAAAACATAAGTGTGTTCAAGAAGAAATGGCCATTTCCTTCATGATTCTTACGCAAAAATTTCATACCAAATAAAATAGATTAAAAAAAATCAAAGTGTTGAAATTAACTCAATTCATGATATTAGTATCAATCCATTCTTAAAGAAATAACTATGAAAAGTAAATTTACTCCCTGTTTTTGTCAGCTAAATTTTGTGCATGGCAAAAATTTTGGCATTATATATATGGTGTGTCCTTCAGATTAGTATGTTATAAAAGCATACAACAATATGAAGTTTCCACGCAAATTTCCATCCAACTGAATAAATTTCATTTGCGCTATTTTATTTTTTTTTTATTTTTATTTTTTTGCACCTATACCAACTGATGCAGGAGCATTAGACTCGGGAAAATATTTTGTATTCTATTTAAACTAGGGGTCTTATGTTTTTGATAAAATATTAATTTTATGTAAATATTAGTGAGATTTTTGAGTGATTAAATTATATTTTTAATTAATTATATGTGAGGATTTGTTAATGTTTCCAAATAATTGGAAAACATGAGAGGAATTAGATTTTAGATATTTAAGAATTAATTATGAGCCTAAGTTAGCTTTAGTTTCAAGATTTTAGGGATAAAAATCTAGATTGTAGGGGTGTTGAGATATTTGAGGACTTTGTTGAGTTATTAAAGGGATTGGAACCTAAATTGGTTCAATTCAATTTGTATAAATTAATGAGCCTCAAAGGCCAAATAGATCAGGAAGAATAGAGTGATTTAGAGGTGAGGTTTGGACATCAAAGTTTGTAAGCCTACAGGCATTTGTACAAGGGCCATTGATTGAAAATCTGGCCACGGATGAAGAGGATTTTTGTAATTGTTTGCTTTTATATATATATAGATATATGTGGAATTTGACTTTTTGAGCCATACGAGCATTGTTGAATTTTATTATGTGAATACGCTTGATTTCAATAAGTATATGGAAAAAAAACTCTGAATTAGGCTCTGACCTATGACTTTGCATATAGTGAAGGAATCGATATCACTAAATATCGATATTGCAATTATTAATTGAATGAGAGAGTCGATTTTAATGTCGAATTGTGTTGGCATGGGCAGCGTTGAAACTGAATTAGTAGCGCGGTGAAAGTTGAGTCGAAGAAGTGGAGCGCTGTTGGTGGATATATAACCATCTGTTTGTTTACAACATGTTAATATGTATGTTATTGAACACTGTTTGATACGAATTGAAAGCATTGAGTGTGTTGGAACCAAGTCAGTGAATACGCTGGAAGCAATTGAAATCTGCATTGAAAGTCAGATCAATGATATACGCTGGCTCCATTTACTAAGAGCGATATACTCTATTCACCTAGAGAGATATTAGTCATGATATACGCTGGCCAGATTTTTGAAGTTAGTGAGTGCTTCATTCGATTCCAGGAGTGAAGCACGAGGAATTAAAATCAAAGAACCAAGGTGTTGTGCGTTAATCCTATTTATCAGTCAAAGAATTGTAAGATCGGTTACACATATGAAGATTGAAATCGAATTTCAAGTCACATTTGGTATTGGGTACATGGTAATGAGGGTCAAACCCATATGATGTAGTGATGATCGAAGGTAAAGAAGACGCAGGGCTTTTGTCTTAAAACTCTGTTTGTTTATTTTGAATTCAATTGGAACCGACTTTAATTGTTGTGTGATAGTAGCAGAGAAGGATTTCTTGCCTTCGCAAAAGGATTATTTTTACACGTTGTGTCAATTTAGGGGTGAGTGGAATGCATTAATCTCTATGTGAACTGTAGAAGTGGAGCCTCACAAAGGTCATTAATTTGCAACGTTAAATACAAAGCTGGAGGTGAATGAAATTGTGTTAGAGAGGAACTCTGTTTGTTAAAAACGTTGTTGGATGAATTAATACAATGAAGTGATTCCAATTCGATGCAGATTGAGGTCGATCCAAGCTGTGGAATCGAGCTAGGAAGAAGTGATAAAATTCTGGTTTGAACCAAGTGAAATTCCGTTGAAAACCAGTATCAACGCAAATCAGAAATCGAAGTCTTAAAGAAAGCGAGGAATAACAAAGGTAGAGTGATAAGTTTGATTTAAGAATAGCAATGCCATGGGTGAGTCGTTTCCAATGGCGTTGGATGGAAGAACGCTTGAATAAGGTGAAGGCGCAGTGTGAATCTGTGTAGGCGTTAATGGAGGTGCAGATTGTTGATGCATCTATTAAAACTCGCATTGTATAGTTGACTTCCACGAAAGCGCAGTCCATAGCTTGCTCAAAAGCAAATTGCTAGTGATCGATTGGGTAAGGTATGGTGGACCCTATGAGGTGAGTTGATGTAATACATCTATGTTTGTGGTGTTGGAAATTTTAATGTCAACTGGCAAATATATGAGAAATGAGCGCATGGCTAAATGATAAGCATTGGGGTTTAAATCATATGGTTTGATAAGCTTCTGCATGAATTTTTCTAAATTGGGATTGTATTGAAGTTTGGATTCAATCACATGAAAAGTAGATGGTTGGATATATGGTTTTGAACCATATGTTGAGAAGCTTCCGCGTATAAAAAGTTGTGAACATATGTTACAAGCTTCCGCAAATGATAGTGTGTGAAATTAGCCAGAATTAGAATTGGTTTTATTTAGGCAATTATTTGGATGCATTTTTATGTGCATGAGAGTTTGGCAGATTCTGGGTTTTGCAGGTTTTTCCTGCATCAAGTGGTATCAGAGCGGGAATAGCTCTGTGTGAAGATTCAAGTTTTTTTTGAATTAATTGCATGTGATGAATAATTATCAGATTTTGAAGCTGATGAAGATTACAACACAGAGATGTTGTGCAGTTGAAGAAGTGAAGCAAGATCAACATGATCTTGTAGGTAAGTTGACAGATGATATTTAACTATGGTTTGAAGGTTGTTTGCAGAATTTAGGTTGCAAGCAGGTTGAAGAAAATCTCAGCAGAAAGAAGCAGATCACAGCTGGAAGAGCAGTGATGAAGGAGTCTAGCAAGGGATTCTAAGAGAAAGTAGCAGAACCTGAAGATTCAACATAGGTTGAATAAAGTTGAAGATGAGTGAAGCCTGAAGGAGCAGTGAAGAAATGCTCAAAAGGTTCCAGTAGAGGACCGGTGATTACCAAAAGACTAGTTCCAGAGGAAAGGATTGGTGAGGTAAGTGGCAGCAGGAGAGCTTGCTGTTGTAGAGGCTTGGTGCAACTCATGGGTGAGAAACTCATGGCGAAGGAGATGACTACTGAAAGTCATAAAGGAGTGAGCAGAGGTTCAGAGAGAGGCCACAGTAGAAAGAAGGAGAAGGGAAATGCCAAGGAAAATGGCATATGGAAGAAGTTGACTGATGAAAAGTATGAGAGAGAGAAAGCTGAGATAGCAGTTCATCTTGAGTTATTGATGAAATTGTTACAGGAAAATATAAAAGACTAGAGACATGGTTGGACCATGAGGAAGAAAGTGAAATGGTAGAGACTACAAGTAAAGAGGGATCAATAGATAAACATGCAGTTAACAGAAGAGTTGAAAAAGCTCTAGCAGATGATGAAATATTGGGTAAATCCGGATCAGCTGGATAATGTAAAACCTTGTATTTTTATAGCTGACAATTGTGATGTGATTAAATGTTTTACTAAGGAGGATGCGCAATCTTGTGAAGCTGTCACAAGTATGGAAAAGAATCTTTCAGAAGATAAATACTCTGAAGAAGGAAGCAGTGTTGCGTTTTTACTTGAAGCTATTACAGTACAAGAGGAAGTTCTTGGGAATGAAGAAGAGGATCAGCTTGAAGAGCTGGTATATAAACCAACAGTTGATATTGTTGAACTTTGTGATTTTCAAACTGAAAGTTTGTGTATGAATGCAGGGACTGTAAGTGATGGTGAAATGCTTCAGTAATGCCACAGAGAAATTGCATTGTTGGAATATTTGTTGGAGAATTCAGAGTATGACAGGGAGATTGCAACAGAAGAAAGAATTCAGTACAGTGAACAAGAGAAGAAAGACATCATGGAGACAGATGATGTGAAAGGACGACTAGTTGATAGTCTTGGGAATTCTACAGAGAATTCTTTGAAAAGTTTGGATCAGCATACTGATGTGTTGATAGTGGAGGAAAATTCAGGACAGCGTACTGAAATGTTGGCAGAGGAAGAAAAGGCACTGAGGCCTTATGATTTCTATTTTAACAATTGTTTTGTGAATGCAGGTGTTATTGCAGGTGCTGAAGAACATTTGACTCAGTTGAGAAGTCAAATGAAGGAAGAAGAAAATTCTATGGAAATTTTAAATCCATGGGATGAGGACATTATGTTGCTGGAAATGATGCTGAATAGTCAAAATTCAGTGCAGGTAGAATCTCAATTTCAGAATTGGGAATTGCAGATGCAGAAAGATGAAGACAGCAGAAAGGAGTACACAATGTACCAGTCCAGTGAGTTGCTGATAGGAGAAGGCAGAGAAGAAGTTTTCCGTTGTAGAAGACAAGAGGGTATGGATGATTAGGTGGCAGTAAGAACTGAGCGAGTAAGAACAGAAGCAAGTATAGAAGTAAGAACTGAGCGAGTAAGAGCTCAGCAAGCTAAATCAAGAAATCAGCAATCTGAAGATTTATTGGACAGAGAAATTGAATTAATCGGAAGAATCATGATGAAATTATCTGAGAGGAAGATCTCAACAATGAAGAGAAGCAGCAGCAGTAGCAAAATGAAGACAGAGATAAACTGTAAAAGTGCAGCGAGTGGAGCAATACAACATAAGATATGGAGACCTGGAGAAAAGCAGCATACAACAGCAGAAATTGATGATAACTTGTAGAAAAAAGTGTGGGATCTAGGCGGACAAAGACTTAAATGCATGATCAGGAGATCATGATAATTTTCAACCTTGGGAGTCTGATGCAGGAGCATTAGACTCGAGAAAATATTTTGTATTCTATTTAAACTAGGGGTCTTATGTTTTTGAGAAAATATTAATTTTACGTAAATATTAGTGAGATTTTTGAGTGATTAAATTATATTTTTAATTAATTATATGTGAGGATTTGTTAATGTTTCCAAATAATTGGAAAACATGAGAGGAATTATATTTTAGATATTTAAGAATTAATTATGAGCCTAAGTTAGATTTAGTTTCAAGATTTTAGGGATAAAAATCTAGATTGTAGGGGTGTTGAGATATTTGAGGAATTTGCTGAGTGATTAAAGGGATTGGAACCTAAATTGGTTCAATTCAATTTGTATAAATTAATGAGCCTCAAAGGCCAAATAGATCAGGAAGAATAGAGTGATTTAGAGGTGAGGTTTGGACAACAAAGTTTGTAAGCCTACGGGCATTTGTACAAGGGCCATTGATTGAAAATCTGGCCATGGATGAAGAGGCTTTTTGTAATTGTTTGCTTATATATATATATATATATATATATATGTGGAATTTGACTTTTTGAGCCATACGAGCATTGTTGAATTTTATTATGTGAATACGCTTCATTTCAATAAGTATATGGAAAAAAATCTGAATTAGGCTCTGACCTATGAATCTGCATACAGTGAAGGAATCGATATCACTAAAGATCGATATTTCAATTATTAATTGAATGAGAGAGTCGATTTTAATGTTGAATTGTGTTGGCATGGGCAACGTTGAAACCGAATTAGTAGTGCGGTGAAAGTTGAGTCGAAGAAGTGGAGCGCTGTTGGTGGATATACCACCATCTGTTTCTTTAAAACATGTTAATATGTATGTTATTGAACACTGTTTGATATGAATTGAAAGCATTGAGTGCGTTGGACCCAAGTCAGTGAGTACGTTGGAAGCAATTGAAATCGGCATTGAAAGTCAGATCAATGATATACGCTGGCTCCATTTACTAAGAGTGATATACTCTATTTACCTAGAGCGATATCAGTCATGATATACGCTGGCCAGATTGTTGAAGTCAGTGAGTGCTTCATTCGATTCCAGGAGTGAAGCGCGAGGAATTAAAATCAAAGAACCAAGGTGTTGTGCGTTAATCCTATTTATCAGTCAAAGAATTGTAAGATCGGTTACACATATGAAGATTGAAATCGAATTTCAAGTCACATTTGGTATTGGGTACATGGTAATGAGGGTCGAACCCATATGATGTATTGATGATCGAAGGTAAAGAAGACGCAGGGATTTTGTCTTAAAACTCTGTTTGTTTATTTTGAATTCAATTGGAACCAATTTTAATTGTTGTGTCATAGTAGCAGAGAAGGAGTTCTTGCCTTCGCAAAAGGGTTATTTTTACACGTCGTGTCAATTTAGGGGTGAGTGGAATACGTTAATCTCTATGTGAACTACAGAAGTGGAGCCTCACAAAGGTCATTAATTTGCAGCGTTAAATACAAAGCTAGAGGTGAATGAAATTGCGTTAGAGAGGAACTTTGTTTGTTAAAAACGTTGTTGGATGAATTAATAAAATGAAGTGATTCCAATTCGATGCAGATTGAGGTAGATCCAAGCTATGGAATCGAGCTAGGAAGAAGTGATAAAATTCTGGTTTGAACCAAGTGAAATTTCGTTGAAAACTAGTATCAACACAAATCAGAAATCGAAGCCTTGAAGAAAGCGAGGAATAACAAAGGTAGAGTGATAAGTTTGATTAAAGAATAGTAATGCCATGGCTGATTCGTTTCCAATGACGTTGGATGGAAGAACGCTTGAATAAGGTGAAGGCGCAGTATGAGTTTGCGTAGGCGTTAATGGAGGTGTAGATTGCTGATGCATCTATTAAAACCCGCATTGTATAGTTGACTGCCACGAATGATCCAGGTGGATATCGGTGGCCACCCACCTATTCCATTTGGACCAGCAACATCAATTCTTGCAGCTTTTCACATTCAGCACAACTTACTATTTTTAGCAGGTTTTCGGGTCCTCCACTCTCGGAGCCGTTTTGGGGGCTTAATGATCCAGGTGGATATTGGTGGCCACCCACCTATTCCATTCGAACCCCCATCTTCGGTTCTTTCAATTTTCAAGTTGCAACAAAACTTACTATTTTTAGCAGTTTTTCGGGTCCTGAACTTCCGGAGCCGTTTTGAGGCCCTAAACGACGTTTTTTGGGTATGAAAGCGCGAGCGAATTTTCAGAGAAAATTCGTCTCGACAGTTGTAGTCCTCGGATAGATCTTTCTAACGAGCTATTGAGCGCGTAAAACGGAGATCGGGTGCCAAAGTTATGCCCCCGGGAAGTTGAACCACCAATTTACCCAAACGGGCGCCCACAGTTTTGGCGCCTCATCTCCTACGGTTAGGTTTTTGGACGTTTCATATTCTACATTGTTTCTCAACAATAAATAGGCCCTTGAGCCTCATTGTAACATAGTTCAGAGGTCTGTAGCCGTCACATCTCTTCTCAGAGATTCGCTACCAGCACCCTAGATATTTTATTCCCATTATGCCTGTAAGCATATTTCTGTTATTTGATATTAATGAAATGAAGCATTATTTCCGCTGCATCTCTATGTTCATGGTTATTTCTATATTTTGTTGCGTTCCTGCATAAAATCCGGATCAACGAAGGTGCAGTCCACAGCTTGGTCAAAAGCACATTGTCGGTGATCGATTGGGTAAGGTATGGTGGACCCTATGAGGTGAGTTGACATAATACATGTGTGTTTGTGGCATTGGGAATTTTAATTTCAACTGGAAAATATATGAGAAATGAGCGCATGGCTAAATGATAAGCATTGGGGTTTAAATCATATGGTTTGATAAGCTTCTGCATGAAGTTTTCTAAATTGGGATTGTATTGAAGTTTGGATTCAATCACATGAAAAGTAGATGGTTGGATATATGGTTTTGAACCATATGTTGAGAAGCTTCCGCATATAAAATTTTGTGAACATATGTTACAAGCTTCCGCAAATGATAGTGTGTTAAATTAGCCAGAATTAGAATTGGTTTTACTTGGGCAATTATTTGGATGCATTTTTATGTGCATGAGAGTTTGGGAGATTCTGGTTTTTGTAGGGTTTTCCTGCATCACCAACTCTTGCATTCTTAACCAATTCACATAATTCTCATGATTCTCTCAATTTGCATACCACCAAATTTTTGTTTTATGCCAATATCCTTCACATAATTTATCATGCCAATATTCACACTTTAAATCCTTCAAAACAATAACTGTCACAAAGCACATAACAATTTTTTTATTTTTATTATATATATATATATATATATATTTTCTAAATGATAACAATCATAACATAACAATAACAATCATAACCTAAAATTATAAAACAATATATTAATATATTAATACAATCATATATTAATACAACTATAACCTAACAACATAAAAAACATTAAATATATACAAAAAATTACAATTAAAAATATAACAAATTACAACAAATTACAACTTTATTAATATATTAATACAATTATAACAACATAACAAATATTAACTATAATAACAAATTAGAACTAAAAATATATAACTAAATACAAAAGTAAATATAAATCAAAGCAAATGAAAACTAAAAACGCAAAACATGTGAAATAGCAGAATTGAAGGCATATGGAGGGTTTTTTTTTGGTTTTGCAAGTCACCGAGGTGTGCACATTTATAAATTGCTAGAGCTACAACATATTACGATGAGAAAATTAGCTTGGGCGCAAGAGTAAGTGTTATGGCACAAGCTGAGTAGGTTCGTTGTGCAATGTTGATGTATGGTTTCCTCCCGGAGTTGCTGGTTTTTGCTATCATTACTGTAGTGCTTATGACGAGATTCCCCAACCTGAACAATCCCGTCAAGAAACTGCCAAGAAATCGAGTCACAGCAATATAAAATCGTGTGTCATGCACATTCAAAAATCCAGAAATTCTCCAACGCCATCCCCACCGGCCTCAATCTCTTCAAGAGCCACCAAAACGTCAAGCTCAGCAATCTCCTGGCACTAGAAGGAGGACAAAAGAGTCCAATTCATAGTAATTTACACAAGTGTCTCACTGTCAGTCCATTCCAAAGAATCAGCAATTGCCATTAACGAATTTCCAATCAATTCTCCATTTTTTGCATCAATGACATAAACAGTGTAAATTTTATCACCTTTAGTGTCTTCTGCATGTGCAATCATCTTGTGATTCAGGCTCACCTTGAATGCTGCAACCTGATAATACACATATTTCTCATCCTCCTTCCTGGATCCATCCTCTTAACTCGTTATAAAGCTCCTCTTGCAATTGTCTTGTATCATCCATAACTGCGTTGGTATAGATGTTTTCTTGCAGTAGATGGGAGAGAACTTTGGGGTTCGATCTGGAGTCGTCTCTAATCCAGTAATATTGATCATTTCGGACATCTCCAAACATCTCCATGATATGATCCACTTTCTCTCGAATGCGACGGATATTGAGGCGATATTAAGGTGGTATTCCCAACGTTAATCACTAGAGTGCAGGGTGAGATTTGGATTGTGATATATCACGAGTTTTGCTTCAAGCTTCTCCACCAACTATTGCAGAATGCATAACAACCAGCCACTCATATTCACGTTTGAATTTCCTTCATACTCATCAAATCTCTCCAAATAAGGCTCAATAATTGGATCTCATAACTGGATTGCATATTTGGATAATGGTTGAATAACTAAATATATAAAATTAGCACAAAATCGAACTCATAATCTAAAAATAAATGTCGTTCCGTAAATGTTTGAGACAACATTTAACAAGAATAGCATTTTCTGCATCAAATGAGTGAGATATCACATCTGTAGTGATAGCGTTTTGACCAATTGTTGCTGGGTTCATCTATTAAATTATATTGAACCAAGTTGTTCTTCAAATTCATAGCTATCAAAAGTTTTGCGAGAATGAGGAGGAGTAGCAGCAGCATAGCCCAACATTCCAATTTGGGTTTTGAATTGTTCAGGTGTGTAAGGAGATGGAGTTCACAGACATTGACGAGGGAATGCCTCCCATGGGGGACATTATACAAGCTTTCTTTTCGACTCTGGTGGGCCCTATGTGGAATGAATATTAGCGACATCCAGAGCCTTTGGATGCTACTCATCAGCAAGTTTCTAAGCAGATGCAGGCAGTTGTATTGTTGTACAATTATTATCATCAGAAAAATTATCCACATCTTGAATTCCTTAATTGTTTCATGCACACAACTTCTAGTGTATATGCGAGTCATGAAGGGTTCTAGTCAGTCATTATCTAGTTTTCCTCCACATCGTGTTACACCCACTGAGAGAATGGTTAAGGAGGCATGTGAAACATGCATAGCGCTCGAATCTACGAGAGAAATGTCTAATATAAAGGCTTGGCCAACATCTAAAGTTACATAATTCATAGTTGACACTATGAAAGAGAGGTGCATCCTCACTTATGGTTCAATTACAAAAGGAGTCTGGTCTCTTGTCGAGAAAGAAGTCGATGGTTTTGACAACTTACCTAGAGGATCTTCCGAGTCTGACAAGAAGAATTGGGTAAAGAAAAAGGAAAAAGGTGCAAATAAGAGGGAAGTGGGAAGTGTTCTAAATGATTTCCCAACAAACCAATCGAAGGATTTTCTAACAAGAAAAGCGTGATTTCGATGTTGGGAATTCTGGCACTCCACTTATTATTTTGCATTTTGGTCCTATGGCATACTTCTTCAATGCTAAATTTAGACACTGCAAGGTTGGTATTTAGGCAGGTACAGGTGTGCCATTTTGACAATGCAGTGAGAGATCTGGTGTCAGCCACTGAGAACGAAGAACAGATTTCTACAAGAGAATATTTTTTTATTAGGATTCAAACGATCGATAGCAGATTTGCAATTAAATTTCCGACAATATATTTTTATTGTTTTTTGAAATAATTCAATATATTTTCTTATCTTCCTAATCGCTCGAAGCACAAGAAGAGAGCATAATAATTTCTTGAATTAATTTTATTTCTGCAGGTTAGCGTGGATGGATAATAAACACAATCAAGATTTTTGACAAAACCTTGCATTGTCTATACTCTTTCTGCAATGTCGCGGGGACGTTTAGACTCTCGGAATACAAAGCTTTCCGATAATCAAGCTCCTGGATTACCTGTGATACAGAAACAAGATATAGAAATGCGATGATGAAGCAGCTCTTACTGTGCCACTGAATTTATTCATTTATTCATGATGATTTATTATTTTTTTATTTTTAAAAATACGACTAAAAAATTCTAACGAACTCGTTTTATTTTCCTAATTTATTCTATCTAACTTGCTTGAAAGATTTTTTTTATTTCCTAGGTAAAAGAATGCTTCCAATGAAGCCACCTACGGACTAAGAATTTGAAATTGCTCACATCAAGATTTAAAATTTTTACCTTATGATTTGCAAGAATGTGAGTAACCTATCTTATTTTTGGAGTTTGCGCAAGGTTATTTTGGAACCAATCTTCAAGATTATTCTTTTTCTCCAAAAAGTACTTGTTTAACATATTCAAATTTCTCATCCGTAGATGAATTAGTAAGAAATGGGGGGTTTAAAACAGAATTTGAAACTAACTAAGTATGAAAATAAAAATAAAAAATCTCAACCTAAACTCCTTTATGAAGATCCTGTTGTCACCTAGTTTCAAAAGTTAGTCCATAAAAAGAAATTGCAATAAAAATGTCCTCCTAAGTCTATCTCTAAATCATCCTCCCCGGCAACGGCGCCAAAATTTTTGGTCTAAAATGCGGATGAAAATTAGAGTTTCATTTACTTATCAATCCAGGTAAGTAAACTTCGAGGATCATCCAATATATATGGACTTAGAGACAAACTAAACTAAGCTAGGTGAAGAAATGTCAAAGTTCCCTTACAGGAGGTCTTTCATTAGGATCTCCAACACCTATTTAGTCATTTAATAAAATGAAATCTAAAGACATTGTGACAAGTGTAAGAATTATTAAGGTTCCCTTACAGGAGACTGTTCATTAATATTTCTAATCATCTTAATCAACAAACTATTTAAACTAATGAAATTAAAGCACTTAAACCTAATTATGATTGATTGCATGAAATGTTAAAGCTCTCTTACAAGAGACTATTCATTTATATCTCAAGCATATAAATAAAAAACTTAAACTAATGAAATCAAACATTAAATAACAAATCAGATTCATTGAAGGAAACATTATTACTTTGTTACGAAAGGTCATTCGTTAATATTCCAAACTTATGAACCTAATAATTTAATCTAATGAAATTCACAAACAAACATAAAATAAAAACCTACTAAAATAAAAGTGTACTTGCTAGGCAATGGGGACCCTTCCAAGGATTCACAAGCACACAAAAATAAAAGTCAAATGTAGAGGATCAAAGAAGCTCCGTCTTATTTATCATCATTTGCAAATTGCAATTGCAACCATTACATTGATTCTCCAATCTAACTTCTCACTACCAACCTATAAGATACTAAGATTACAAATGGAGGGGATAACACTCCTATTTATACAAAAAATATGATAACAAACTCATAAATGTAAATCCACTATTCCCTCCTTTGACCCACATATTTCTCAACTAATGGTGACACATAACCCTATCCTTCATGATCTTCTCCATGAGGTCCATGATCTCCTCCATGAGGTCCATGATTTCCTCAAATTCGAATTTGAACATAGAGTGCCACATAAGGGTGCCTAGGAAGCTTCTTTTGTACCTACACATGTCAACAAACTCATTCTAATTATTAGGTATAAGTATAAGCATATTATTTTCTAAATTTTGACCACAAATCCACTTTAAAATGTTAAGAATTACTAAACTTTGGAAAATCATAGTTATAACCCAATGATGAAGTACATGTAATGATGTGGAGGTGGAATGAAGGACATGAAAGTAATATGGAAGTAATGTGAAGGTATTGGTGAATAATGGAGTGAGAATAGGGACTATTTTGAGGCCCAACAGCGAGATCAAGCATATAAATCTTCAGCACTAGACATGAAAGTATTACTCCAAATAATATGTAATGTACTATGAATCTAGGAACATCATGAATGATGGGGTTAGGTTTAAAATACTTGTTTTGAAGTGATTGTTAGCAAACCAAGCCTAGTTCATCGCAATTCTTTCCCGATTCTGAAAATTTGTCCGCAGGAAATCCTTGAAGCCCAGTTTTGCAAATTTTCTAGCATAATTAACAATCTCAATACAATCTCAAGCGTTTTTTATGTGATAATATTGGGATACCTGGCTTTTTTTTTCAATAATGGTAATTAAAAATTAAGAAACTCATATAAAATAAAGTGTTATAGAAATGTTTATAAACACGAATTTATAATAAGCATAAAAAAAACACTTACTACATCATAATCATGAAAATTTAAGTCTATTTTATTATGAAAATTTTTATTCTGATTACAATGCCGTGGATACCAAATATATAAAAAAAACTGTAATAATTTATTATTCAATTATTCATGATTTGAAAATTGAATTCTAAACGAATGATGAATTAATAAGATCCTACAGGTATTTTATTTTTACCTAATACTATAAGGCATTCCAATCAAACGATATAACATCATTTATACCGCTATATCACAAGTGATTTCAAAATGATTTTGGTGCGAATATGAAGAGAGTCCAAATATGGTGCCATCTCAAATAGTGTCATATTTCATAAATGGGTTACACCGAAAATTGGGTTCCATAAATGGTCCCATTTCAATGGACTTCGATGTTATCACTTTTAGAAAATGGTAGAGCAAAATAAGTAAACTTATCATTTTAAATCTTATATTGTTTTTCTTCAATGCAATTCTCAACTCACGATTTCCCAAATATTTTATATCGAGACCACTGAACAATTTTCAAAGTGACGTTTTCACCATGTGTAGTTATCACCTCTTTAAATAATACTTACCAAAGTTAGTGATCTATTAAAAAAATGCGACTCATCCAGTTTTGTACGAGTTAAGGACAAGACTCCATTAAAAATAATATTTCCAAATCCGTTTCTCTTTGAATTTTTGAAATTATTAAAATTTAATAACATAGTTTTTCAAAATTAAAGTACACCTTGTAGATTTTCAGTAAACGTCATCTCATTAAAATGTTATGAAATTATTATATTTTAATATCAAACATATATTTACAAGGAATTAAAAATATTTTTAATTTAAAATTTAAGATTTATTAATTTTTAATTATATTAATTTTAGTTTCACTTGATATTTTAAATTATGATTTATTAATTTTTAATTATATTAATTTTAGTTTAACTTTTGATATTCAATCTGAACAAATTTAAAACTATAATATTAAAAAAAATCTTCTTTAAATTCTTTTGTTTTATATTCTATGTAATATTATTATAATTATTTTGAATTTTGACTTTGATATAAATATATAAGATATAACCTTAAAAATTATTTAATTATATGGAAATATCATTTATTAAATTTTTTGAAACATAATTTTAATTTTTTTATTTAATATTTTATTATATTTCTACAATAAATTGATAACAATTAAAAATATATTTAATTTTTAAATTTAAGATTATTTAGTTTTAAATTTAAGATTATTTTATATTTATAGGGTTAAATTTTTCATAATCGGTTTTGAATTTTTTATAATTTTAATGATTTAAAAGTTTTCTAAAATATAAAATTTATATATCTAAACTAATTTAGACAACAAACATTAAAATTAAAATAAGAAGAAAAGTTGAGCATCATTCTAATAAAAACTCTAAAACATATAATTATTACACAACTTCTCTATTACATGGTCTGAAAGAGATAGGTAGTTGGATCGATAGATATACAAGAAAACAAATTACAATCAGCCGCATGAAGTTAATGAGATTGTTAACACTACGTAAAATGGAGTTGCACGCTGCAACACATGTATATATCCAGCACAATTCCTTTAATTCCGTGCATCCATGCATGAATATATAGTCGCTATAAAATTGCATGCACAGATAGGCCTAGAAGTATCAAATATAGAAAAAAAAATGGAGAATGTATGGAGGAAGCATTGGAGACATTCAGACAACTAAATCTCAACACCGAGGAAGTCTCGGATTGAATTTATTCAAACAAAGTCATCGCTTGTGGCGATCTCTACTGTATTTGAGTATCACGTAGATTTAGGGTTTCATTCTCTCTCTCTCTCTCTCTCTCTCTCTCTCTCTCTATATATATATATATATATATATATATATATATATATATGTATACATATACATATACATATACATATACATATACATATACATATACATATACATATACATATACATATACATATACATATATATATATATATATATATATATATATATATATATATATATAAAGAGAGAGAGAGAAAGAGAGAGAGAATGAAACCCTAAATCTACGTGATACTCAAATACAGCAAAGATCGCCACAAGCGATGACTTTGTTTTAATAAATTCAATCCGAGACTTCCTCGGTGCTGAGATTTAGTTGTCTGAATGTCTCCAATGCTTCCTCCATACATTCTCCATTTCTTTTGCTATATTTGATACTTCTAGGCCTATCTGTGCATGCAATTTTACAACGACTATTATCTATGGCTTCTGCTGTAAAAGAAGAATTACTGCCGTGTTAGATCAGGTGGTGGCTTTCTCCAATTATTTCAATAAAAGAACAGCGAGAAACAGTGGTAGGGTATTCTTCTTTTTCAGAGATTAAGGGTGATCATTGTATCAATAGTGATTTAGTTTGGCTTCCCGAGGTAACTTCTTCTAATATAAATGGAAGGAATCGTTGACAACTTGTATTTGGCCTTAACACTGAGGGTCAACCATGCAGACACCCAACCAATAGAAGGACGAACGAAGCAGGAAACAACAGTGGCAGCAAGATATTTTCATCTCCCAACACCAAACAGGCAAGATAATAATATGTGTTTCTAGGGATATGATAGTTTATTGGCCTTTAGATTTACTGTTGGTGTTTTTGCTAAGTCATAAATTCTTGATATATCAGGTTTACTGGCTATTGGATTTACACTTGGCATTATAGTGGCAACCCCTACATTTATCCCTCAATTCAACTCTTTCTTTGGTGTTATAGTGGAAACCCCTAGGTTTTATCTTTGAATTCAGTGCTTGTTTCCAAAGTCATATATTTCTAGTAAATCGGGCTTATTGTCTTATTAAATATACACTTGGTGTCATAGTATCAGATTCCTAATATATCTGACTTACTAGCTACTGGACTCCTAAATCATAAAATCCTGGTATGTCTGACTTATTGGCTATTGGATATACTCTTAATGTTATAGTGGCATATTCCTAGTATATCTAGGTTACTGGCTGCGAGATATACCCTTGATGTTATAGTGGTTGCCCCTTGATTTAATCTCCTGCTTTGTTCATATTAAACAAACAAACCTAGCCAAAATTACTCCAAAGATTATAGATTCGCTAGATAAAAACAAAAGTGCTAAATCCCTCTATAGTCTATAATACTATGCACCATGATTATGATTACCATTGTATAGTACCATAATTATACCATGATTATGATTACCATAGTACCATGATTACCATGAAACTTAGTATCTAACCAAGATAAAGTTATATTTGAGTCTTGACAATCACATATAGATCAACTTTTATTTAGTAGTTTGAATTATTCCACGGCAATCAATTTTAAATTTTCCTAAAAAAAATCTTTGTTTCATAATCAGTTTTGCACTTAATGTTTTCTTTTGCATATATATTGGAGTGGCTTAATTCCTTGCTTATATTATCATCATATTTCCAATTTTTCTTCCAAAACTCTAAACCTACTTTTATCAAAAATTTACTTCAATGATGTTGCTGCTAGTTTTCTTTTCTTAACTAATTGAGTCAGTTGTTCATGTTGTAGGCTACGGGAGTTTTGACTTTGATCTTGATCGCACTTGGTTCTCCCTACTAATCTTGTTTTTACAGTTATTTTATCTTGTTATTAGCAATGAACATCCTGCTGGTGATGAGTTGTCATAGTCATGCAAACATTATTTTCCTTTACAGACAATCATGTGTCTATTTTTAGGCTATCCATTTTTCTGTGGTAATTTTGACAGGGACAGAGTAATGGGTTTCCCTCCCATTGACCCTCGCAGAAGGAATTCTCTATGTCCCTTTCCTCATTCTTCTGAAGAAAATCAAGAAGGTCCCATAATGGGAAAATTTGTGCAGGGCCACAGAAATCCATTGTATGTCAAGGTGAAGATGGATGGCAAGTACATTATTAGGAAACTAGATTTGAATGGCTATGAATCTTATGAGGCTCTTGTTCAGGATTAGAAGAATATGTTTCAACTAACCATTGGGAGTAAGTACCTATTGATCTGAAATCTCTATTTATATCTTATATTCATATAAATAGGTAAGCTCAAACTATATGATTTTCAGATAATCTGGAAGTTTTCCTTCCTATGGCGGAAAGACCTTTTGTGATGCCTTTGAGGCTTTTAGGCCCTAATGTTGATTTCATAATAACCTATGAAGATACTGAAGGGGATTGCATGCTTTTCGGGGATGTTCCATGGAAGCAAGCTCTGACTTATGGGTTCCTAGAACAACCATAATTCCTAGTAATTTTATTCTAGTAAGAAAAAGTATCCAAAAGGAAAATTGATTACAAATTTTATTAACAAAACTGTGTTTTGCAGAGTCTTTCTTAAGACAGTGAGACGGTTAAGAATCAAAAACACCTCTGACCAAAATAACTTTGGTATGCTAAATTAAAAGTCCTGTCATTCTTATTTCGTTGTTTTATGCTTTTATTGTCAGATAATTTTAAGGTTAGCCTAATTTGCTCGGTGTTTCATATTAGAACACTACTATATGTTTTGGCATGTGATAGTAGGGTTGTTTTTTTTGCAGTTGATAAATGCCCAAAAAAGACAAAGTCCACTTGAATGACAATGCCCATCTCAGGGTTCACTGACTCATAGATTCTCTCCCTCGTAGGGCCATTCAACCAAAAGATTGGTGTATCGTAAAATTCTCATACTTCTCCTAGACACCATGTTGCAGAAGGGGTTTATTATTGTTTTTCAGTAATTCCATCTGACTATTCCTTTAGCCATTTACCATTCTTGATTATGATATATGATTTAATTTGAATTGCTCATCAAAAATTACATTTGATCTATTTCTTATGTGCCTCATATTGTCTTCTAGTCTTTAGCTAGTGTTGTACATATTCATAAGACTGGCCTGCCAGAGTTGTATTAATTGACTTTTTCTTAAGGAAAATATTTACAAAATGAATTTATTTGTAAATGTGAAAACACTAATATCACTATTATCAACATTGTTTTTTCATTGGAATGCATTTTTTTTGTCCACTTTTCTTCCCATACATATGTTCAAGGCTGGGGACCCTGCCAATTGTACCAAAAATGAAAATTCCATACACATCCTCTCATCTGTTCTTGAATTTTAATCTTGTTCTCACCCTTGGTTCTGTGCTTGTTAAATTATCAAATATTTGCTTCTGTAATGAAGGGAACCCATGTGTTTCCCCCTGCATCTGTATTTTTAAGCACATATAAGGGTCTATCTGATGAACCACTAAATTCAGCTATATTACTGTTGGTAATTCAATTTGATGACTCGGGCGGAACTATCTGAGGTGGCTTTATGTGATTGCTCCAATAAAAATGGAAGTTCCAATTTAGTACTTTTGGTTAATCATGAAGAGATAAAGCATAGAAATCTTCAATAGAAATCAGACCAAAATAAGATATTACAAATATTTCATCATGATTTTCCAAATAAATATAGAATTAAATTGCAAAGAAAAAAATTAATCTAAAATAAAAAAAATTAATTAAAAAATAAAAACAAGATTTAAAATCCTTAAAAAAATTAAATTAAAAAAACTAATTAGCAGACGAAGAAACAAAAAAATATATCCAGTTTTTTTTGCTTCAACAATTTAGAAGGCATTTCAGAGCTTGGGGATTGTGACACGAATCATTGCTTTTACTTTACCGAGTTTTAAGAGCTATCCAATCATATAGAAGGCAAACACATATATATGGAGGTATAATTGACCTGCATAATAACTATATACAAGTAAAATATCTAAATATAATCCAAGGAAATTGTGATAAAAATGAAACATTTATCTATAATTGTGATAAAAATAAACATTGATTTATAACTTATATTGTTTTCAAATAAATTATTGTATGAAGTTCAAAATTAAGCAAAATGTTTTTTTTTAATATAAATAAAAGCGTAATATTTACATTTTTATTAAGAAAATGATAAACCTTTTCATAATAGTTTTTTTTAACAAAAACACAATTGTATGAATTTAAAGATATATGCCATATTTACAATGTGTGGTACATTCCCATAAAATTATTTTTTCAAAATGCTTTACCCAAAAAGCCGTGTAAAAAATTAGAGGATTTTCATCCTTTAGTTTTAGTGAGATTCTTCTATATCAAGTCACTACTATACAAAGAGGTGTTTTAAGGTAATATTTAAAATAATTTTTCAGTAAATTATTTGAACTTGAGACCTAAAAAAGAAAAAAAAAGTTATAAATTTTCTTAAATAGTTTTTTTAAATAGATGTCTTAAATTATAGTCTTAATTTTTTTTCTCTATAAAGACAATATAGAAGACTAGTCTTTCAAGTGATAAATATCAATTATTGTCTCTTATGAAAGACAAGTCTTTCAAGTGACAAATATCAATTATTGTCTCTCAAGAGACAAATGCCAATTATTGTCTCTATAAATGAATTATCTTTAATCCCAATTACTATTTCTCTAGAGACAATAAAAAATTCTCTTTAGAAACAAAATATAGAATGTGAATCTTTTTGCTTCTTTAGTGATTAATTCATGTTAAGGCACGATGGAATCAAACCACCAACCTCCTGCTTACAAGGCAAGTGCTCTTCCACTGAGCTAGCACCCTTTAAATAAATGTATTATCTCAATCATAAAAGATATAAACAAACGAACCAAAATCCATTGTCATATTAGTGAAAAAAATTATGTTACATGTTGCTACATAACATATTTCAGACAAAGGAAAAAATTGTACATGGTACTGACTCTTAGGTTAGAAAGTGGGATAAATTTCACAACATTTATTTGTCAACCCACGCTAGCTAATATTATCTTATAACAAGTAGAATAAATTTATGTTCAAGACATACATTTTTCCATAATAAAGCGCATAAGTAAACTAATATTGCATACAATGCTCTTCAAATCATCTAGGCAACAAACAACTATGAGGGCATCAACCCACAGGTATTTTTTCTGTGAAATTGAGATATAAAGAGACGTTTTACACTAAAAATGTAAACATGGAAACACATACAGTAAAATATGGACAGTCTTAATGTTAGAAACTATCATACATGAGAATTAAAACTGCAACTACAATGGATTAGCATCAATGTATGGGTAGTTGTAAGGAAATTTTCTAACATGGGAAGTAAAATTCTAACTACATTTGACTAGCATATTTCTGGAAGGGAAACCACAACTACATTTGATTAACATCAATTATGGGTTTTTGTAAGAAAAACAAAAACCATAACCCATAGAAAATGAATTAATTGAATGGAGTCTGAATATTAACATATTTTAAGGACAAATCAATTATTTAGGGTCAACCTTCAGGTACTCAACTTCATCATCTAGATCTATCTAAAAACCCAAAATAAAATCTTAGAATTCTTAACAAACTATTTGGATTCAAGTCTAAGCATGTGATGTTATTTTTTTTTGTCAAGTTGTTTGTGATCCTCGAGGCTTGACATGTAGCTTAAGAAGTCGCGACCCAGAGAAATCTAAGCCGTCAAAGTGACCCAGGGATCGCATTCGGACTGGGCCACACCAACCCCTAGCTGACTGTATTTTTAACATGTCTCCTCCGCCTAGCACAAGGCACAACCACCCACCTTGAGATTTGATCCTTGGTCTCCTTGTTCATGAGGCCCATCCTCAACTGGCAGTTATGTTAGTGAGACGTGATCATTTGATGTTTATTTTAAATGAGTGACTTTTTACATTAAAATGGGCAAAGAAGAAACCATGAACGATAATTTTAATGCATTAAGGCATTAATGCAACTACTAGAGGTGTATTAAACAGTAGATGAAAATGATGTTCGGTCAACTTTATGAAAAAAACTGCACAAAAAATAAAGATGATAAATAATAATGAAATATTGAAATCTATCAAACCATACTCAAAACAACATCAAATAAAAGAAACACAAATCCAAAAACCTACAATCTATGTTGTGAATTGTAGAATTTATAAATACTGGAAACTTTATTATAGCCACAAAAAAGTTTTAGGTATATATGCATCCCTTTTCTATTACTAACTTCATTACTTTTCATGACAATTTAATTGGCCCACAGTGTCTCCAAGTGCCTATTACACCTATCCCAAGGAAACCAAAGGGAATCCTAATTGCATCCTATGAACCGAAGACAACGCATTTGATCATCAGAACATGGTTTTCATTTATGGCTCTCTAAGATTCCTACTATCTGTTGTCCCCCATGTCTCTCTAAGATTGCCTTAGTGGTGTTATATTCATACGTGGATTTCTCACCGAAATAATGTGCCCAATGATGTTGTTCTGAGTGGGTGGAATGCCCCAACCAGCATATGCAATTCCAAGGCTTTCAAGATTGCATTTATGCACCTATTGGGGTGTTATCCATCAAAATTTCTGAAGGAATTTCCTTGAAATATTAGGGTTGGTACAAGGTGATTCGACGCTTTCTATATTTCCTTTATGTTCCTATTCAGGTGTTATCCATCAAAATATCTCAAGGAATTTATCTAAATTAGGATTTGGAAAAAGTGATTAAACATCCAATGAGGTACATCAACCTCAACAATCCTTGTTTTAGGTGCCAAAATTTTTGTCATAGAATTTGAGTTTGCCTCATTATGGTTAGACCTAATGACCCAATTTCTCAATTAATTCTACTTCTCAAAACCAAGATCAAAATGTCTCTCAAGGAAATAACAAAGGTGGGTTCATGTCACTTGAAATAAGTAGAACTCTTAAGAAATAAAGTGGTGATGGCCCAGAAGGCCCAACTGGCTAAGTCAAGAATGATAATAGTGTCAATTTCTAGCAAGCATGCAGTTTGACCAACATGGGAATATGTTTAATGAAGCGAGGATCCAAATATGGAAATTTTGATACAAATTTATAGGCTAAAGGTGTGGCTTCACCAAAATACTATAAGTTAATAGTATATGCGCTACGTCACTACCTCTTGAATGCCAAGAATGTATGCACCCCTATATAAAATCCATACTTCATAAAATTAGAAATTTGATCCCTATTTTAGATCTTTTTTGTTTACAAAAGTTAATATAACTCTCTTTTTACTTGAAACGGTCCTTATTGTTATTTCCAATTAGGTCAGATTACTTCTAGTCACATGGATGCCAAGAGAGACCCTATTGCATTATTTTATATAACCTTTCTTTAGTTGCGGGGTGTGACACAAACCCATTACAGAGGTTTGTACAAATTATGTTGAACTTACATGGTCAAATTCTCAACCTCGCTAAAATTTATTCACCTATTGATGCTATGGAAAGAAATTCATTTCAAAATTGGATGGCTGGTAAGTTTCCAGATTCTCAGTTGCTAGTGACTAGTTTGTAAGAACTCCCATAGAGTTAAACTCTAGATGATAATTAAGGTATGTTGCCCCATAGAATTTCCTGCGTACAAAAGGTCACTAAGTGTTAATTTAACACGAGATAAACAAGGATCAAATGGAACCAACAAAAAACCTTAAATTAGAAAAAACAACAAGCACATAAAGAGAAGAGAAGACCATTAAAAACCACATGAAAAAAAACACATAAAGAGAAGAGAATACCATGAAACACCACATGCAGCTAAAGAATTTAAAAGAGAACTTATCTGCTTATCAAACAATTTATTTGTACAATATTTGTACACACTCTAAAGTGGGACACCCTCCCTAAGAGGGATTACATACCCATTAATCTAGGTTGGTCCCAACCACCTACATATAATATAATAAAGAGTTGACTAGGGTATATTTTAAGATAAAATCCTTGCTAGACTCGAAAAATATAAAATATAAGTCAGCCCATGATACAACATACCTATGAGTGGAAGTGACCCTTCACAAATATGAGTCGTATGCTTGTTAGAGCCAATATGAATCACTGTAGATGTATGATTAGGACTAACATGACCAACCACAATGTCTAATATAAATATACCAACCTTTTAAATATATGAAGAATGTCTCCAAATAAGGTGGATTGAATACCAAGAACATTACCATATAAAACTTCTATATTGTTGAATAAATATTGTAAGAAGGTAGTAGCATGACATGAAGCTAGACTAGATGAGAATACTAATGGATCAATCTCTGAAGGAATGATGAAAGTGATGCATGGTTTTTTCCCAATGAAGAAGTCCCAAAAAAATAAGACTTCACAACATGACATCAAAGGAAAAAAACCACTCCGAGCATCTAGACATTCCATAAAGTTGCTGCAAGTCCCTATTTAGGAGGGAGCTTGGATTCGGCCATCCCTAATTAAGAGGGAGTGAGAGTTATATTTTTCTATTTCATGTGTCATTCACTAGACCAGTACTAACAACTGTAAGTCTTATTGAAGGCCATGAAGATAAATGTAGACACATAGTAAATGGATCCTCCCTAATTGAGATAGAGAGATAGACACACCATTATAGCCTTTAGCTTAGAATATATAATGGAGGATTTAGTAACCATTTGGCATATTATACTCTTTGAGAATGTGGTAGGGAATTCCGATAAGAGTAGTCATGGATGGATATTCTTTCAGGATTAGATAATATAGTCCAATAAGGTCATATTCAGTGAACACCCTAGTTGAGTATGTACCTTGGAGACAATCATGATCGTGTCAATAGTCATTGGTCTAACCAAAATTTTAGCTCATGGTCTCGTAAAAATATCGTTGACTTTCCCTGCAAATGAGTCCACTCTGCAATGATCCCTGAAACCCTCAGTACGTTCAATGGTGAGGTTCAAATCCCCCACCAAAATAAGCGACCCCATATTTAAGAGGCCACAAGATTCCAATTTATCCTAAAAGTATCTTCTCGAAGAATATGGTGTATATGTATTAAGAACATTAAATTTGTCCTTCGAGCCCCTCATGAAACCAGGTAGAAGGATACCTGTAAAGTATTTATAGATAATAACATTCATGACTTTAGGATCCCAAAAATCCACAAGACCACCAGATAAACCCAAAGCATCCACTACACATACCGACCACCCAGGACAGATAAGAAGGAGAATGGGCCAAATCTTGTCTCCAATCTTCATCTTCTCTTGTAAGATGACAATAGAGGGTTGATGAACCCCAATAAAGTGTTGGAGTATGAGGATTTTTCAAGAACTTCCCAAGCCCCTGATGTTTAAGGACATGATTATCATGGTAATCCCTCATAAATGAGTTAATAATCTCTAAGGACACGAATAGGAGAGAAATAAGAAACAAAGGGTGATGTACGATAAGATGATGGAACAAGATCCAATGTTGCATAAATATTATGAAGATCAATATCAACCCCATTCGAATTATTCGAAGGTTTCGAACCACATTCCTTCCTAATGGTCACATTATGATGAGAATTAGGACTGATAGAGATTTAGGAGAGGATGATGAATGAATCAAAATTCTCTCTAAATGGATATCAGAGTGAAGCTAGAGAAAATCGATATCATTCCCCATTTGAATTGGTAAGAAAGGTATCTAGAAAAGGTCCATGCGAATGTGAGTAGAGATTGAGCTAAAATTTAATGAGTCATCAATAATGTTGGTATTCCATCACATCAAAAGATAGAGTGTGGGTAGATTTCAAATTTTCTAAATAGAGAGGAATTTCCTACATATAACAATGAATAATGTTCAATTCAATCGGAATATGACAAACTGAATATGTGGAGAAAAAAATACATTAAGGACAAAAAATTATAATTACTAAGAGAAACAACACTCAATACTAAGTCATTATGAATATGTTGGTCAAGACATGTCATACGGGGTGTGAGTTTCGCTTACAGAGAGAGTGTTGACCAATATCTGTCGAATGTAGATTCAATAAACCGAATCCATCGTAAACGAGTCTGATATTCCATGTCATCGATTTCTAAATCTACATGGTAGCTAAATCGATAAAATGTTGAACATTATGACAACCTAGGAAACGAAAAGGAATTTCCCAATAGTCAATTCATTTCTAGTAGAGAAGCTACCACAATTGAGCTTCACCTCTGCATCAAGACAGACAGTCCACCTCCACCAAAAGGCACATGATATGTTTATCTCTTTGTAACAAGCTTTATTCACTAGCAAAGAAAATATACCAATGGAATTATCGATCATCATTAATGATTCGGATTACCAAAATATGAGGGGTAAACTAGGGAGTTTAGCTTGGAAACTATTTTCTCTCATGGAAATTCTAGGTATGGATGAAAGCCCACATGTTAGTGATTTAAGAGAGGGATATCACAACCATGAACCCAATGTGGTCCCAATGTCTTTGCAGCATTAGGATTATGAATAAAGTGGAATCATAACCATTGATTGTGGAAATGTTGAAAATATAAAATTACTTAAGAATAGGGTACCAATATTCTTTAACCGGATCACCATGTGAGAGCCATCCATTTGAATATAAAACCACTTATAAAGCCCATTTTTATAATCCTACCACCAAAGTCAACTAAAATCAAAACCATAAACGAGTTTCTTATAATCTACATCAACCTTAACTTCCTTCTTTTTTCTCTAGGAATGATGGAAAAACATTTTCGCGTGGATTACCACATTCGGGTTCAGAGCCGGTGGGGATGTTTGAAACATGCAAATCCACATGTACAGTTACATGCATAGGGGATTTCCCAAAGGGATAGACTCTCGACTTAGGGTAGTCATGACTCTCCGCCTCAATAGTCGCATGTACCAACACATCGAGTAATGGCACATCACCGTCCAAATTTCGTTAAGTATCAAGTGGCATAGTTACGATAGATATAAATGGCAGTTGTATAAGGGACACCATAGACACTCTGCAATCCTGCCTATATGTGCACCAAAGTAGAGAGGATTACTAAAAAATACTACATGTAGTAGTGTATGAAAATACCTCAATAAAATATGTAGACAAAGTAAATTAATGTCACTTATCGATTATTGAGCCCACTCGATGTAGGTTGTCACCATCTCAATCCACTAGGAAACCCCTTGAAATAAAATAAAATCACGAATCACCGTCGACCATTTTCCTTGAAAAAATCTCATCAAGCACACAATAAACAAATATTTTCAATGATGGCGCAAACCATTAATGGATTGTCCCTCATTTAATGCAAAATAAATATCCCCCCGGACCAATTAATGACCCCAAGAGACTCCTTCATGATCCAATAAAAAATTCAAATATGTTACCAACTCCACCAACCAAAATAAATACACTTACATAGCAGTAACAATCCTAAAAAATTCTCCTATCGACTAGTCCCGAACCAGGGAGGAGCACGAAGATCCATATGAGCAAAGGTTCAGAAGAAATACCACGTAAAACAACCATCCAGTGTGTCATAGATAGGCCATAGAGAAGAAAAACAGGTAACAGATAACGTCCTTGGAAATCCCCTGATTGACCAATCCTAAACCAAAGAAGGAGAAGGAAGATCCGCATGAGCAAAGGTTCAAAAGAAAAACCACGTAAACAACGAGCTAGTGTGTCTCAAAAAGGCCATAGATTAGACCAATACCAAGAGTGGAAAATAAATTTTCGTTAGTGTACCTTCGAACAAATGAACCAATAGAGATCCCTGATATCATTCAAAACGAGAATAAAAATTGAATATAACTCAAATAATTATGTTTCTACGCATTGCACCCAACAACACTAGCAAAGGCTACATTTAATCCATCTACCTCAACACTTGCGACCAAAATTACTGCCCTTGTGAATTTTGTGACTAATGATTCCACAATCCTATCTTTTATCCTCAGTGTCTGCTTCTTGCAAAAGTGGTCGTAGCAATTTTGAAGTAGGCATATTGTCTTCCAATGAATATTTTGTAATTTGTCTCCACCATCATTCAGGTGAATCTAGTCCATGTTGTTGATGATCGTTAGAAGTTTCGGCACAAAAACGTACTGATAGCAGAAACCAATAGATAGAAGTAGCGTTCAAAATAAATCAAATAGTAAAAAAACAAAAATTAAAACACAAACGATGGAGACTCCTAAAATTATTCCAACTATGTTACAACCTATCCATGTTCAGCGAAATTGCCTTTGTCCCTCCTCTCAAGAAGTGCCTCTATTGCCAACCTCCATTGCGCTAAATCCCATTAATTTACTCTTACCTCCATCGCTTTGCTTCCTGGAGAACCCATCAGCAACATAAATACATATCCTTAATGCTTTACTTTTACCTTTTTTACTAGCACCTCGTATCCAAAATTTTGAGACAAAATTAATTTTTAAGAAAAAATATTTCTTTCGTCTTAAAAGGCCTCTCTATGTAGTAGTGTCGAATGCAACGACATACAAGTTGTCTCTAATGGTGTCAATAGAGATCAAAGGGACATAATAGGGATAGATGTGTGATAAATCTTGCCAGGAAAAGTTGTCGCATTCTTCAAAGTCGGCTATGCCACCAAAACGAAGAGCCTAACAAATTGTTGTATTTATATAAGATAACATGAATGGTAAGTTAAATAGCAACCTTGGTATAAGCACGAGACAGTAGTAGCCTGCAAGGTGATGGACTTAGGGTGCACTATCAATATCAATTTTGTAGGTGTTATATAATATTGTCTTAAACTGACATGGTTTTGTCTTAATTGTTAATTATCTTAAATGAGTTTCACCTTAATTGACATTGTCTTAATATAATGTTTCGACTTAAAATATTTTTTTCTTAAATTGCTTTCGTCTTAAAATATTTTTGTCTCAAACTCTTTTTGTCTTAAATATAAAGTTTTGTCTAGAATATTATGCCTTAAACTGTTTTTGTCTTAAATATAAATTTTTTTCTTAAAACTTTTCCAACTGTTTTTGTCTTAATTATATAGAGTTGTCTTCAAATATTTTGTCTTAAACTATTTTTATGTTAAATATATGTTTTTTTTTAATATTTTCGTTTCAAAATATTTTTTTTTCAATATAAAATTTTATGTTAAAACATATATATATTTTTAATTTTATATTTAAGACAATTCAATTAATATTATATTTTGTTTTATTAAAAGAAAAAGTGACTTTTATATTTTCTTAAACAAATTTCTTAAAAGTACCCTTTATGTAAGAGTGATAAATTGTATAGATCGTATCAAAATGGAGGAGTTGCAAGAAATAATGTGTTTTCAAAGATAATATTATATCTTGTAGGAATTTTTTTTTCAAAAAAATATTATGACAATGTTTACTCTTTGCGTTGTTGGGTAAGCAGATTGCAGACTTGGTTTTATTCTAAAAGAAAACCTGTGTTTTGTTTCTGGAGAACCTTTTTTCAAATGTAATATTTTGATAACGTTTAATTTTTGGGTAGGCAGATTGTAGAGTTGGTTTTCTTAAAAATAAAAAAAAATAAAAAATAAAAATATCTCTTTTGTTGCATGAAATCATTTTTCCAACCAGAATATTATGATAACGTTTAATTTTTAGCTTATCAGGGAAGCAAATTGCAGAATTGGTTTTCTTTTGAAATAGAAACGGTCTCATGTTGCAGTAAATTTCTTTTTGAAAGAGAATATCATGATAGTGCTTAATTTTTGTGCTGCTGAGAAAGCGGATTGCAGAATTAGTTTTCTTCTAAAACAAAAATGTGGGAATAATTTTTTTTAAAGTATATTTAATCTGGATAATATGCCAGAATATTTAAGCTTTAAATTATTTATTATAAGTTTTTTTAGACTTTTTAAAGTATATTTATAGGGTTAAATTATTCATAATCACAAGTTTAAGTTTTAATTTTTTTTATAATTTTAATGCATTAAAAGTTTTATAAAATATAAAATTTATATTTGTGACAACAAACATTAAAATTAAAATAAGAAGAAAAGATGAGCATCATTCTAATAAAAACTCCAAAACATATAATTATTACACAACTTATCATTACATGCTCTAAAATATAGATGGGTAGTCCATGAAATATAGTAAAACAAATTACAATCAGCGGCATGAAGTTTATAATGACATTGTTAACAGTAAGTAAAATGGAGTTGCAAGCTACAACACGTGTATCTCCAATACAATTTCTTTGATTGCGTGAATATAATATGTATATATAAAAAGAAATAAACCCTAAATCTACGTGATACTCAAATATAGTAGAGATCACCAAAAGCGATGACTTTGTTTTAATAAATTGAATCTGAGACCTCCTCCTTAGTGTTGATATTTAGTTGTCTGAATGTCTCCAACGCTTTTTCCCTACATTCTCCATTTCTTTTTCTATATTTAATACTTCTAGGTCTATATGTGCATGAAATTTTGGTGGGAATATTACTTATGGCTTCTGCTGTAAAAGAAGAATTACTGCTTGTTAGATTAGGTGGTGGCTTTCTCCCATTATTTCAATAAAAGAAAAGTGAGAAACAGTGGTAGGATATTCGTCTTTTTAAGAGATTAAGGGCAATCATTGTATCAATAGTGATTTAGTTTGGCTTCCCGAAGTAACTTATTCTAATATAAATGGAAGGAATCGTTGACAACTTGTATTTGGCCTTAACACTGAGGGTCAACCATGGAGACAGAGAGGATAATACTCCCCAACCAATAGCAGGATGAACGGAGCAGGCAACAATAGTGACAGCAGGGGATTTTCATCTCCCAACACGAAATAGGAAAGATAATAATAGTGGCATGCATTGTGTTTGTAGTGATATGATAAATGTAGGGATATGATAGTTTATTGGCCTTTGGATTTACTGTTGGTGTTATTGCTAAGTCATAAATTGTTGATATATCAAGCTTACTGGCTATTGGATTTACTCTTCCTGCTATAGTGGCAGCCCCTACTTTTCATCCTTCAATTACACTCTTTCTTTGGTGTTATAGTGGCAACCCCTAGGTTTTATCCTTAAATTCAGTGCTTGTTTCCTAAGTCATATATTCCTAGTAAATCGGGCTTATTGTCTTATTAGATATACACTTGGTGTCATAGTATCAGATTCCTAATATATCTAACTTTCTAGCTACTGGACTCCTAAGTCATAAAATCCTGGTATATTTGACTTATTGGCTATTAAATATACTCTTAATGTTATAGGTGCAGATTCCTAGTATATCTAGGTTACTCGCTACTAGATATACCCTTGATGTTATAGTGGCAACCCCTTGATTTAATCTCTTGCTTTGTTCAGATTAGACCAAAAAACCTAGCCTAAATTACTCCAAAGATTATAGATTCGCAAGATAAAAACAAAAGTGCTAAATCCCTCTATAGTCTATAATACCATGAACCGTGATTATGATTGCCATAGTATAGTACCATAATTATACCATGATTATAATTACCATAGTGCACCATGAAAATTAGTATCTAACCAAGATAAAGTTATATTTGAGTCTTGACAATCAGATATAAATTAAATTTTATTTAGTAGTTTGAATTATTCCACAACAATCAATTTTAAATTTTCCTTTAAAAAAAGATTTGTTTTATAATCAGTTTTGCACTTAATGTTTTCTTTTGCATTTTTATTGGAGTGGCATAATTCCTTGCTTATATTATCATCATATTTCCAATTTTTCTTCCAAAACTCTAAACCTACCTTTATCAAAAATTTACTTCAATGATGTTGTTGCTAGTTTTCTTTTTTTAACTAATTGAGTCAGTTGTTCATGTTGTAGGCTAAGGAAGTTTTGAATTTGATCTTGATCGCATTTGGTTTTCCCTACTAATCATGTTTTCAGAGTAATTCCATCTTGTTATTAGCAACAAACATCTTGCTGGTGATGAGTTGTCCTAGTCATGCAAACATTATTTTCCTTTGCGGACAATCATGTGTTTATTTTTAGCTTATCTATTTTTCTGCGATAACTTTGACAGGGACAGAGTAATGGGTTACCCTCCCACTGACCCTCGCACTAGGAATTCTCTATGTCCCTTTCCTAATCCTTCCGAAGAAAATCAAGAAGGTCCCATGGCGGGAAAATTTGTGCAGGGCCACGGAAATCCATTGTATGTCAAGGTGAAGATGGATGGCAAGCCCATTGGTAGGAAACTGAATTTGAATAGCTATGAATCTTATGGGGATCGTGTTCAAGATTTGAAGAATATGTTTCGACTAACCATTTGGAGTAAGTACCTATTGATCTGAAATGTGTGTTTATAGCTTATATTCATATAAAAAAGTAAGCTCAAACTATATTATTTTCAGATAATGTGGAAGCTTTCCCTCCTATGGCGGAAAGGCCTACTGTGATTCCTTCGAGGCTTTTGGGCCCTAATGCTGATTTCATAATAACCTATGAAGATACTGAAGGGGATTGCATGCTTGTCGGGGACGTTCCATGGAAGTAAGCTCTGACTTATGGGTTGCTAGAAGTACCATACTTCCTAGTAATTTTATTCTAGTAAAAAAAGTATCCAAAAGGACAACTGATTACAAATTTTATTAATAAAACTATGTTTTGCAGAATCTTTCTTAAGATAGTCATATGGTTAAGGATCAAAATCACCTCCGGCCCAAATACCTTTGGTATACTAAATTAAAAGTCTTGTCATTCTTATTTCTTCGTTTTCTGATTTATTGTCAGACCATTTTAAGGTTAGCCTGATTTGCTTGGTGTTTCATATTAGGACAGTACTATATGTTTTGGCATCTGACAGTAGGGTTACTTTTTTTTTGGCTGAGAAATGCCCAAAAAAAGAGAAATTCCACTTGAATGACAGTGCCCCATCTCAGGATTCACTGAGTCATAGATTCTCTCCCTCATAGGGCCATTCAACCAAAAGATTGGTGGATCACAAGATTCTCATACTGCTCCTGGAGACCATGTTGTAGAAGGTGTTTATTATTGTTTTTCAGCAATTCCATCTCGCCATTCTTTCTGCCATTTACCATTCTTGATTATGATATATAATATAATTTTAATATTTCATCAAAATTTACATTTTATCTATTTCTTATGTCCGTTATATTGTCTTCTAGTCTTTAGCTAGTATTGTACATATTCATCAGACTCGCATGCCAAATTTTTATTAATTGACTTTGTCTTAAGGCAAAGATTTGCAAAATTAGCTAATTTGTGCATGTGAAAACACTAAGTTCATTATTATCAACATTGTTTTTTCGTCGCAATGCATTTTCTTTGTTCACTTTTCTTCCCATACAAGTGTTCAATGTTGGAATTTCTGAACAATTCCTAACACACAGAGGAAATAAAACAATTCCTCTTTCACAACACAAAGATTAAATAAAAAATAAATTACATACACAGAGAGATGAAATATAAAAAATTATATTTCATTAAACTAAAAAACTTTGTTGCAAGATGAAATATTTCTTCAGAACAAAGTTCTAGATTCACAACAAAATTCACTAGCTATTTCAGACACAGTGCTACAAGAATTTTCTCTCTTTTTGTCTCTCTATTTTTTTCTCTGGCCTTCGGGCTCTCTTAAAAAAAATACACAGTCTGCCCAATACAATGCACTCACGACATATATATATGAAATATTAAAATATTATATATTATAAATATTTTATATCTATGATATAAATAGTCAAAGTTAAAAATCTAAATGTACCATGGTAAAAACAATTAACCCAAAATTAAAAATGAAACATATGAGGCAAATAAAAAACAAAGTAAAAACATTAAAATAAACTTTTCCTTTATACTTTCCATGGGGTGCATGAAAGACCTTCACGCCAGTTCTCTTTACCCCACATAACTCTTTCCATTGGTTTGGAGAGGAGGATGATGTCATCTCCTCCAGGGTTTTTCCTTCCCCCTTGATGCTCCTGATGCCCACCACCCCCCCCACCCGGAAAGTGTTGGGTATGCGATCAATTCATAATAAATGTTGTTGGTGAGTGTTTAATGCGTTAGATGAATGTAGATAAGAAAGTGGGTGCAGAAACTTGAATACAAGAGGTTGTGTGTGGATCAGAACTGGAGATTTTCTACCGCCAACCTTCAAGAAATTCACAGCAGAATTAAACTTGTTGTCTTTCAATCCCATCATCATTAAGATTGCCATCCTACTGCTTTATGTGGGCAGTTGGAATTAAATTCAAACACTCCCCCTTAATTTCAACTGTTGGGTTTTCTTGCATACCCAGGCATTTCCTTAAATAATTAAAACTCTTCAACGTTAATGGCTTTGTCAATATATCAGAAAAAATTTTCCTCTGTCTTACAGTGCTGCAAAACAATCTCACCATTATTAACCAATTCACGTATAAAATGAAATTTTGCATCAATATGCTTTGTTCTTCTATGGAAAACATAATTCTTTGATAAAGCTATCGCTGAGATGTTATCACAATAAATTATTGTTCCTTTGTCATGTTCATGACATAAATATCTAAGCATTCTTCTCATCCATACTGCTTGGCATGCTACTACTGTTGCTGCCACATATTTTTCCTCTGTTATTGATAAAGCAACTATTAGTTGCTTCCTGGAACCCCATGAGATGGCCCTCGATCCCAAACTAAACACATATTCAGATGTGCTCTTCCTATCATCTACACTTCCATCATAATCAATGTCAGTGTAACCAATCAATTTAAAATTTTCAGATGGGGAGTATGAAATACCATACCCCTTCGTTCCATTCACATATCTTAGAATCCTCTTGGCTGCCTTCCAATGAGTCTCTTTCGGCCTTTCCATAAATCTGGAGATTAAACTTACAGTGTGCATAATATCCGGCCTAGTTGTAGTCAAATACATGAGGCTGCCAACTATGCTCTTGTACAAAATTGAATCAAAATCCTTGCTGATGTCTTCTTTGCTTAATTTTAACCCCATGATAGTTGGAGTTACAGTTGCCTTGCTGTTCTGCATGTTGAATATTTTCAACACTTATTCAACATATTTTGTTTCGGAAATAAAAATCCCATTTTCAGTTTTCTCTACTTCTATTCCAAGAAAATATCTCAAAAAACCCAAATCAGTGATTTCAAAATTCACTCTTCATGACTGCTTTAAAATCAGCAATGAGAGAAACTTCATTGCCAGTAAATATTAAATCATCTACATATAAAACAACAATAAGTATCTTACCATCATTTTATTTTATGTAGAGTGTGGGCTCTCCATCACATTTCTCAAATCCATTTTCATCAGGTAAGCAACTATCCTGTTGTACCATGCTCTCGGTGCTTGCTTCAGCCCATAAAGAGCTTTCTTCAACTTGCATACTTTGTGCTCTTGGCCTTCAATCTCATAGACTGGAGTTTGTTCAACATATACCTCTTCTTTCAACACTCCATTCAGGAATGAAGATTTCACATCCATTTGGTAAACCTTCCATTTGTGTTGTGCTGCTATGGACAACATTGTTCTCACAGTTTCCATCCTTGCAACTGGTGCAAAGTTTTCTTTATAATCTCTTCCTAGTTGCTGCTTGTAGCCTTTGACAACAAGTCTGGCCTTGTGCCTTTCAATCTTGCCTTCAGCATTTCTCTTGGTCTTATAAACCCATTTTACTCCAATGACTTCTTTAACTTTAGGGAGGTCCACTAACTCCCATGTGTTACTCTTTTCTATTGCACCAATTTCTTCCTTCATTGTTTGAATCCATTTTCATTCTTTTACAACATCTTCAAAATGAATTGGGTCATCAACATGACAATACAAAGAAAATAAAGAGTTCAGACCCGCATAATCATTTACCTCTCCTTGTTCATAAATCTCACTCAGATTTTTGAATCTCGGTCTTCTTGGTGTACTTGAAGTTCCACTTCAACTCGATGGAGTTTCAGTTCCCTGTGGTGTGCTTGAAGAAGCACTTCCTTGATTTCTCAAGGCTGTTCTGTTTGCAGCTTGTGGCATGGTTTGTTGTACTTGTTGTGGTGGAGGAGTAGCCATCATGGAGGAATTATTTGTTGTTGTCTCTTCCTCTTCTTCTTCATGAGACACACGTTTTCACATTCACTGATTTCTCTAAGCTTCCATCCCAAGCTTCTTCTTCAATAAACTACACATCTCTGCTTATTATTACTTTCTTGGTGTATGGATTATATAGTTTATATGCCTTGGACTCATCGTTGTATCCAACAAAGATATGTTTCTCCCCCTTATTGCCCAATTTCTTTCTCAATTGATTTAGAACATGTGTATAAGCCACACATCTGAAAAATCTCATGTGGGCGACATGCTACTTTATGCCACTCCACGCTTCTTCTAGAACACTGTTCATGACAGCTTTGGTTGGGCATTTATTCAAGATGCACACTGCACAATTTTTAGCTTCAGCCCAATAATCATTTGGCAAATGTTTTTCCTTCAACATACTTCTAACCGTGTCCATGATGGTACTATTCTCCCTTTATGCAACAACATTTTGCTGAGGTGTACACCTTGTGGTAAACTGCTTATGTATGCCATCCTCCCTACAGAAACGTAGGAACTCTTTGGAGATGTATTCTCCACCTCTATCAGTTCTTATCACTTTTATGTAGTGCCCACTCTGCTTCTCAACATGAGCTTTGAAGTGGAAAAACTGTTGAAACACTTCACTCTTTTGTTTCAAGAAATACACCCATGTCTTTCTGGTTTAATCATCTATGAATGTCAAAACATATTTGTTGCGAGCTAAAGATGGCGTTTGCATTGGTCCACACAAATTAGAGTGGACAATTTCTAAGGGTGTCTTTGCCCTTATGCTCTTTACTACTGGAAAGCCTTATCTGTGTTGTTTGCCCAAGATGCATCCTTCATAAACGCTGTCTGATTTCTCAATCAATGGTAATCCTTTTACCATTCTCTTTCTGTGCAACAAGCTCAGGCCTCCGAAATTGAGATGTCCAAATCTCAAGTTCCATAACCAGTTTTCATCTTTCACTTCCTCTTGAAAGACCTCTTGTGTTACAGCTGCTACATTTCCTCTTTCCTTCAGTTCAGCTCTGAGCTTGAGAGGAAACATCCTATTGCTTGCCATCTACACCTCTGCAATGATTTTCTTGGTTGGAGGTATGTCCATGATTGTGCACACATCATCTTTAAAAAATACATTGTAGCCCTTATCAATGAGCTTTCCAATGCTCAAAAGATTACATTTCAAGCTAGGTACATAATATACATCTGGCACAAACTTCTGTTCTCCATTTCTTGCCAGGATAAGCTCTACCTTTTTCCTTGACAGAGATCTTACTATCAGTTCCTGTTGTTACTTCAGATTTAACATTTTCATCAAGATTGGAAAACATTGTTATGTTTCAGTCATGTGGTTACTACAACCTGAGTCTAAGAACCATACATCATCTTCTCTATCTTGTGCTGCATTACATGCTAGTAACACATTCTTGTAGTTCTTTTCTTCTTTTGTAAGAGTAGCATTCTGCTTAGTATTCATGTCATTTTTCTTCTTCCTACATTCATTGGCATAGTGCCCATATTTCTTGCAATAATGACATTGGACTTTGGATTTATCATAAATTTGTCCATGTGCTTGATGTTGGCTTGAGCTTTCATTCTGGTTCTGATTGCTACCCCTTCCACTCGAACTTGCCGGGCTGTTTCTTCTTCTGTTTTGGCTTCTGCCTCTTCCTCGGTTGTTTGCTCTATCTTGACCTCTACCTCGGTCAAAAGACATTTGAGTATTGAGAGATTTTTCCAATAAAGAATATGTTCCTCTGTTCAGTCTATGTTCATGAGACATCAAGGATGCACTAAGCTCATCTACTTTAGATAGTGAGAGATCCTTTGTCTGTTCTATTGCCACTATTATGGCATCAAATCTTGAGGGTAGGCTTCTCAATATTTTCTCCATTATCCTTCTTTCTTCACGTGTCTCTCCATGAGACCTTATCTAGGTAACCAACCCAATAACATGTGTGAAAAATGAGTCTATAGTTTCAGACTCTTTCATACAGAGAGTTTCAAATTATCTCCTCAGCATTTGCAACTTTGTTGTCTTCACCTTCTCCATGCCTTGATAGGTTGTTTTGAGAATATCCCACGCCTCCTTAGACTTTGTTGCTGCTGCAATCCTCGGGAAAATACTCTCGTGTACTGATTGAAATAGATAGAAGAGGGTTTTGGAGTCCTTCTTCCTATTATCTTTTAACAAATCTCTTTCTGTTGCTGTCAAATTAGCCAACGTTGTTGCGTATAATGGTTCTGGGTAGCCATTCTCAACTAGCTCCCTTATGTCCTGTGAAGCAAACAGGGCTCTCATCGTGATTGCCCAGTACTCATGGTTCTTCTCGTTAAACTGTGGAAGTTGGGGATTCGTCAGACTGGTGCCTGCTGCTGCCATCTTAACTGTGCAAACCAGACAATTTTCTTGACTATGTAAAAAGAAACAAACAGAAGCTTTCTCTATTGGATAAGTCCTCTTCAACAAACTTCTTACAGCTTCTGCAGTGAAGAGCGATCTCTGCTTCGTTCACTGAGTGCCTAGACTAGCTTTGTCTTTTTCTCTAGCCTTCGAGCTCTCTTAAAACAAAATACACAGTGTGCCCAATACAATGCACTCACGGCATATATTATTCAATTATTCATGATTGAAAAATTGAATTCTAAACCAATAATAAATTAATAAGATAAGTTATTTTATTTTTATTTTATTTTTACCTACTATAAGGCATTCCATTCAAACGATATAACAGCATTTATACCGCTATATCACAAGTGATTTCAAAATTATTTTGTTGCGAATGTGGACAGAGTCCAAATATGGTGCCATCTCAAATAGTGTCATATTTCATAAATGGGTTACACCGAAAATTGGGTTCCATAAATGGTCCCATTTGAATGGACTTCGATGTTATCATTTTTAGAAAATGGTAGAGCAAAATAAACTCCCACATTGTTATATTGTTTTTCTTCAATGCAATTCTCAACTCACGATTTCCCAAATATTTTATAACGAGACCACTGGACAATTTTCAAACTGACGTTTTCACCAACTGTAGTTATCGCCTCTTTAAATAATACTTACCAAATTTAGTAATCTATTACCTTCCTCTAGGAAAATCCAGTTTTGTACGAGTTAAGGAAAAGACTCCATTAAAAATAATATTTCCAACTCCGTCCTCTCTTTGAATTTTTGAAATTATTAAAATTTAATAACATAGTTTTTCAAAATTAAAGTACACCTTGTAGATTTTCAGTAAACGTCATCTCATTAAAATGTTATGAAATTATTAAAATTATATTTTAATATCAAACATATATATTTACCAAGAATTAAAAATATTTTCAATTTAAAATTTAAGATTTTTTTATTTTTAATTATATTAATTTTAGTTTAACTTTTGATATTAACAAATTTAAAACTACAATATTAAAAATCTTCTTTAAATTCTTTTGTTTTATATTTTATGTAATATTATTATAATTATTTTGAATTTTGACTTTGATATAAATATATAAGATATAACCTTAAAAAATTATTAAATCATATGGAAATATATTTATTAAATTTTTAAACATATTTTAATTTTTTATTTAGTATTTTATTATATTTTTGCAATAAATTAACTAACAATTAAAAATATATTTTATTTTTAAATTTAAAAGATTTATTTGATATAAAATTTTAAGATTATTTTATATTTAGAGGTTAAATTGTTCATAATCACAAGTTTAAGTTTTGAATTTTTTATAATTTTAATGCTTTAAAGTTTCTAAAATATAAAATTTATATATCTAAACTAATTTAGACAAGAAACATTAAAATTAAAATAAGAAGGAAAAGTTGAGCATCATTCTAATAAAAACTCTAAAACATATAATTATTACACATTCTCTGTTACATGATCTGAAAGAGACGGAGGTAGTCGGATGGATAGATATACAAGAAAACAAATTACAATCAGCCCATAAGGATTAATTCAAATGAGATTGTTAACTCTAAGTAAAATGGAGTTTCAAGCTGCAACATATACATATCTCAGCACAATTCCTTTAATTGCGTGCATCCATCTGTGAATATATATATATATATATATATATATATATATATATATATATATATATATATATATATATATATATATATAGGCTCTAAATCATGTGATACTCAAATACAGCAGAGATCACCACAAGCGATGACTTTGTTTTAATAAATTCAATCCGAGACCTCCTCGGTGTTGAGATTTAGTTGTTTGAATGTCTCCAACGCTTTCTCCATACATTCTCCATTTTTTTTGCTATATTTAATATTTCTAGGCCTATCTATGCATACAATTCTATAGCGACTATTATCTATGGCTTCTACTATAAAAGAAGAATTACTGCCATGTTAGATCACGTGGTGGCTTTCTCCAATTATTTCAATAAAAGAACAGTGAGAAACAGTGGTAGGGTATTCTTCTTTTTCATAGATTAAGGGTGATCATTGTATCAATAGTGATTTATTTTCGCTTCCCCAGGTAACTTCTTCTGATATAAATGGAAGGAATCGTTGACAACTTTTATTTGGCCTTAACACTGACGGTCAACCTGTATTTAGTAGTTTAAATTATTCCACGACAATCAATTTTAAATTTTCCTAAAAAAATCTTTGTTTTATAATCAGTTTTTCACTTAGTGTTTTCTTTTGCATTTATATTGGAGTGGCTTAATTCCTTGCTTATATTATCATAATATTTCCAATTTTTCTTCCAAAACTCTAAACCTACTTTTATCAAAAATTTACTTCAATGCTGTTGTTGCTAGTTTTCTTTTTTTAACTAATTGAGTCAGTTGCTCATGTTGTAGGCTATGGGAGTTTTGACATTAATCTTGATCGCACTTGGTTTTCCCTACTAATCTTGTTTTTACAGTTATTTTATCTTGTTATTAGCAATGAACATCTTGCTGGTGATGAGCTGTCATATTCATGCAAACATTATTTGCATTTACGGACAATCATGTATCTATTTTTAGCTTATCGCTTTTTCTGTGATAATTTTGACAGGGACAAAGTAATGGGTTGCCCTCCCATTGACCCTCGCACAAGGAATTCACTATGTCCCTTTCCTAATCCTTCCGAAGAAAATCAAGAAGGTCCCATAACGGGAAACTTTGTGTAGGGCCACAGAAATCCATTGTATGTCAAGGTGAAGATGGATGGCAAGCCCATTGGTAGGAAATTGGATTTGAATAGCTATGAATCTTATGAGGCTCTTGTTCAGGATTTGAAGAATATGTTTCAACTAACCATTCGGAGTAAGTACCTATTGATCTGAAATCTGTGTTTATAACTTATATTCATATAAACAGGTAAGCTCAAGCTATATGATTTTCAGATAATGTGGAAGCTTTCCTTCCTATGGCGGAAAGACCTATTGTGATGCCTTTGAGGCTTTTGGGCCCTAATGCTGATTTCATAATAACCTATGAAGATACTGAAGGGGATTGCATGCTTTTCGGGGACGTTCCATGGAAGCAAGCTCTGACTTATGTGTTCCTAGAACTACCACACTTCCTAGTAATTTTATTCTAGTAAAGAAAAGTATCCAAAAGAACAATTGATTACAAATTTTATTAATAAAACTGTGTTATGCAGAATTTTTCTTAAGACAGTGAGACAGTTAAGAATCAAAAACACCTCTGGCCCAAATGCCTTTGGTATGCTAAATTAAAAGTCCTGTCATTCTTATTTCGTTGTTTTCTGCTTTTATTGTCAGATAATTTTAAGGTTAGCCTGATTTGTTTGGTGTTTCATATTAGAACACTACTATATGTTTTGGCATCTAACAGTAGGGTTGCTTTTTTGCAGCTGAGAAATGCCCAAAAAAGAGAAATTCCACTTGAATGGCAGTGCCCATATCAGGGTTCACTGACTCATAGATTCTCTCCCTCGTAGGGCCATTCAACCAAAATATTGGTGTATCGCAAAATTCTCATACTACTCCTAGACACCATGTTGCATAAGGGGTTTATTATTGTTTTTCAGCAATTCCATCTGACTATTCTTTCAGCCATTTACCATTCTTGATTATGATATATGATTTAATTTGAATTGTTCATCAAAACTTACATTTGATCCGTTTCGTATGGGCCTCATATTGTCTTCTAGTCTTTAGCTAGTGTTGTACATATTCATCAGACTGGCCTGCCAGAGTTGTATTAATTGACTTTGTCTTCAGGCAAAGATTTACAAAATGAATTTATTTGTAAATGTGAAAACACTAAGATCACTGTTATCAACATTTTTTTTTCGTTGGAATGCATTTTCTTTGTCCACTTTTCTTCCCATACATATATTCAAGGCTGGGGACCCTGCCAATTGTACCAAAAATGAAAATTCCCTACACATCCTCTCATCTGTTCTTGAATTTTAACCTTGTTCTCACCTTTGGTTCTATGCTTGTTAAATTATCAAATATTTGCTTCTGTAATGAATGGAGCCTATGTGTTTCTCACTGCATCTGTATTTTTAAGCACATATAAGGGTCTATCTGATGAACCACTGAATTCAGCTATATTACTATTAGTAATTGAATGTGTCGACTCGGGGGGGACTGTCTGAGGTGGATTTATGTGATTGCTCCGATAAAAATGGAAGTTCCAATTTATTACTTTTGGTTAATCATGAAGAGATAAAGCATAGAAATCTTCAACACTGGACAGTAATGTATTAATCCTAATAATATGTAGTGTACTCTGATCCTAGGAACATTGTGAATGTCGGGGTTACGTTTAAAAAGCTTTTTGTGATAGTTGGCAAACCACGCCTAGTTCTTTGCAGCTCTTTTACCACTCTGAAAAAGTATCAGTAGGAAATCCCTCTGATTAGCAAGAGTTAAGCCCAAATTTTGACATTTTCTAGCAGAACGAGCAATTGTAGGAGTGAAGATCACATAAATGAAAGAAAATAGTACTTTGGACATTATCTAATAGAATTAGCAATCTGAGTATTTATGTGATAATGACTGGAGATAAGTAACAATTTGAGTATTTATGTGATAATGACTGAAGAAAAGTATGTATGGCTGGTAGTTTTTTTTGGATAATGGTTATTAAAAATTGGGACAAGTCATATAAATTACATTGTCAAGAAATGATCATAAACATGAATCCATATAATATTATGAGCTAATATTATGGTTTATGAGTATTATATGTTAAAAAAAACATAACTGATTTTATACAGCACTGGTTGATATGATTTTTTTTTTAATTAATCAATTTAATTAAAAAAAAATAAAAAGTGACAAAACTACTTAAAAAATAAATCTTGATTTTTAATTTATATATATTATTATAAATATTTTAGAATATTTCATAAAAAATAAATCTTTATTATTCTGAAAATTTTATTCCAAGATAAAATTAACATACTTATTTTTAATTAAAACATGTTCACCATAGGTTAAAACGATGGTAATTATTAATCACAATAACGGTGACATGTTAAAGAATTACCAATGCCATATATAATATGTTTGAGCATTTGAAATGCAGGTATCCGATGATGTTTGATAATGAAACCATAATTCGTATCAAAATAAGATATTACAAATACTTCATCATGATTTTCCAAATAAATATAGAATTAAATTGCAAACAAAAAAATTAATTAAAAAAAAAAAACATTGGTCATCCTTTAAAAAATTAAATAAAAAAAACTAATTAGCACACGAAGAAAAAAAAAATGTATCCATTTTATTTTGCTTCAACAATTTAGAAGGCATTTCAGAGCTTGGGGATTGTGAGATGAATCATTGCTTTTACTTTACCCAGTTTTAAGAGCTATCCAATCATAGAAGGCAAACACATAGAGGAAGGTACAATTGACCTACATAATAACCATATAGAAGTAAAATATCTAAATATAATCGAAGGACATTGTGATAAAAATGAAACATTTATCTATAATTGTGATAAAAATAAACATTGATTTATAACTTATATTGATTTCAAATAAATCACTGTGCGAAGTTAAAAATTAAGCAAAATGAATTTTTTTAATATAAATAAAAGCGTAATATTTACATTTTTATTAAGAAAATGATAAAGCTTTTCATAATATTTTTCTTTTAACAAAAACATGACTGTATGAATTTAAGGATATATGCCATATTTATAATGTGTGGTACATTCCCATAAAATTATTTATTCAAAATGCTTTACCCAAAAAGCCATGTAAACATTCAGAGGATTTCCATCCTTTAGTTTTAGTGAGCTTCTTCTATATCAAGTCACTACTCTACAAAGGGGTGTTTTAAGATAATATTTAAAATTATTTTGAGTAAATTATTTTAACTTGAGACCAAAAAAAAAAAAGTTTTAAATCTTCTTAAATAGTGTTTTTAAATGGGTGTCTTAAATTATAGTCTTAATTTTTTTTCTCTATAAATAAAATATAGAAGACTAATCTTTCAAGTGACAAATATCAATTATTGGCTCTTATAGAAGACCAATCTTTCAAGTGACAAATATCAATTATTGTCTTTCAAGAGAAAAATACCAATTATTGTCTCTATAAAGGCATTATCTTTAATCCCAGTTACTGTCTCTCTAGAGACAGTAAAAAATTCTCTTTAGAAACAAAATATAGAATGTGAATCTTTTTGTTTCTTCAATGATTAATTAATGTTAGGGCATGATGGAATCAAACCACCAACCTCCTACTTACAAGGCAAGTGCTCTTCTATTGAGCTAGCACCCTTTAAATAAATGTATTATCTCAATCATAAAATATACAAACAAACGAGCCAAAATGTATTTTCATATTAGTGAAAAAAATTATGTTACATGTTGCTACATGACAGATTTCATACAAAGGAAAAAATTGTACATTGTATTGACTCTTAGGTTAGCTAGTGGGATAAATTTCACAACATTTATTTGTCAACCCACACTAGATAATATTATCTTATAACATGTAGAAGAAATTTATGTTTAAGACATAATTTTTTCCATAGTAAAGGGCATAAGTAAACTAATATTGTATACAATGCTCTTCAAATCATCTAGGTAGCAAAAAACTATGAGGGCATCAACCCACAGATATTTTTTGTTGTGAAATTGAGATATAAAGAGACATTTTACACTAAAAATGTAAACATGGAAACACATACAGTAAAATATGGAGAGTCTTAATGGTAGAAATTGTTAGACATGAGAATTAAAACTGCAACTACAATGGATTAGCATCAATGTATGGGCAGTTGTAATGAAATTTTCTGACACGGGAACTAAAATTCTAACTACATTTGATTAGCATATGTCTGGAAGGGAAACCGCAACTACATTTGATTAACATCAATTATGGTTTTTTGTAAGCAAAAAAAAAACCATAACCCATAGAAAATGAATTAATTGAACGGAGTCTGAATATTAACATATGTCAAAGAAAAATCAATTATTTAGGGTCAACCTTCAGGGACTTAACTTCATCATCTAGATTTATCTAAAATACCCAAAATAAAATCTTAGAATTCTTAACAAACTATTTGGATTGAAGTCTAAGCATGTGATTTTTTTTTTTTTGTCAAGTTGTTTGTGATCCTTGAGGGTTGACATGTGGGTTAAGAAGTCATGACCCAGGGAAATCTAAGCCGTCAAAGTGACCCGGGGATCGCAGTCGGACTGGGTCACACCAACCCCTAGCAGACTGGATTTTTAGCATGTCTCCTCCCCCTAGCACAAGGCACAAACACCCACCTTGAGGTTTGATCCTTAATCCCCTTGTCCATGAGACCCATCCTCAACCAATTATGTTACTGAGACGTGATAATTTGATTTTTATTTTAAATAAGTGACTTTTTACATTAAAAGGGGCAAAGAAGAAATCAAGACCAATAATTTTAATGCATTAAGGCATTATTGCAACTACTAGAAGTGTATTAACTGGTAGATGAAAATGATGTCCAGTCAATTTTATTAAAAAGATTGCCCAAAAAGTAAAGATGATAAATAATAATAAAATATCAAAATCTTCCAAACCATACTCAAAACAACATCAAATAAATGAAACACAAATCCAAAAACCTACAATCTATGTTGTGAATTGTAGAATTTATAAATACTGGAAACCTTTTTATAGCCACAAAACATTTTCAGGTATATATGCATCACTTTTCTATTACTAACTTCATTAATTTTCATGACAATTTAATTGGCCCACAGTGTCTCCAAGTGCTTATTACACCTATCCCAAGGAAGCCAAAGGGAATCTTAATTACATCCTATGAAACGAAGACAACCCATTTGATCATTAGAACATGGTTTTCATCTATGGCTCTCCAAGATTCCTACTATCTATTGTCTCCCATGTCTCTCTAAGATTGCCTTAGTGGTGTTATCTTCATATGTGGATTTCTCACCCAAATAATGTGCCCATTGATGTTTTTTTGATTGGGTGGAATGCCCCAACCAACATATGCAATTCCAAGGAATTCGAGATTGCATTTATGCACCTATAAGAGTGTTATCCGTCAAAATTTCTGAAGGAATTTCCTTGAAATATTAGGGTTGTTACAAGGTGATTCGAGGCTTTATATATTTCCTTTATGTTCCTATTCGGGTGTTATCCATCAAAATATCTCAAGGAATTTATCTAAATTAGGGTTGGGAAAAAGTGATTAAACATCCAATGAGGTACATCAACCTCGAGAATCCTTGTTTTAGGTGCCAAATTTTTTTTCATAGAATTTGGGATTGCCTCATTATGGTTAGACCTAATGACCTAATTGCTCAATTAATTCTACTCCTCAAAACCAAGATCAAAATGTCTCTCTAGGAAATAACAAAGGTGGGTTCATGTCACTTGAAATAAGTAGAACTTTTAAGAAATAAAGTGGTGATGGCCTAGAAGGCCCAAAAAGCTAAGTCAAGAACGATAATAGTGTCAATTTCTAGCAAGCATTCAGTTTGTCCAATAGGGGAATATGTTTAATGAAGCGAGGATCCAAATATGGAAATTTTGATACAAATTTATAGGCTTAAAGGCGTGGATTTGCCAAAATACTATAAGGTAAGAGTATATGCGCTATGTCACTACCTCTTGAATGCCAAGAATGTATGCACCCCTATATAAAATCCATAATTCATAAAATTAGAAATTTGATCCCTATTTTAGATATTTTTTGTTTACAAAAGTTAATATGACTCTCTTTTTATTTGAAATGGTCCTTACTAATATTTCCAATTTGGTCAGATTACTTCTAGTCACATGGATTCCAAGAGAGACCCGATTGCATTATTTTCTATAACCTTTCTTTAGTTTCGGGGTGTGGCACAAACCCATTACAAAGGTTTGTACACATTATGTTGAACTTACATGGTCAAATTTTCAACCTCGCTAAAATGTATGCACCTACTGATGCTATGGAAAGAAATTCATTTCAAAACTGGATGGTCGTTAAGTTTCGAGATTCTTAGTTTCTAGTGACTAGTTTGCAAGAACTTCCATAGAGTTAAACTCTAGATGATAATTAAGGTATGCTGCCCCATAGAATTTCCTGCATACAAAAGGTCACTAAGTGTTAAGATAACACGAGATAAACAAGGATCAAATGGAACCAACAAAAAATCCTAAATTAGAAAAACAACAAGCACATAAAGAGAAGAGAAGACCATTAAAAACCACATGAAAAAAAAACACATAAAGAGAAGAGAATACCATGAAACACCACATGCAGCTAAAGAATTTAAGAGAGAACTTTTCTTCTTATCAAAAAATTTATTTGTACCATATTTGTACACACTCTAAAGTGGGACACACTCCCTAAGAGGGGTTACATGCCCATTAATCTAGGTTGGTCCCAGCCACCTACACATAATATAATAAAGAGTTGACTAGGATATATTTTAAGATAAAATCCTTGCTAGACTTGAACAATATAAAATATAAGTCATCCCATGATATGACATACCTATGAGTGGAAAATGCATCAAAATAGTTGAGACTAGTGACCCTTCACAAATATGAATCGTAGGCTTGTTAGAGCCAATATGAATCATTGTAGATGTATGATTAGGACTAACATTACCAACCACAATGTCTAATATAAATATACGAACCTTTTAAATATATGAATAATGTCTCCAAATAAGGTGGATTGAATACCAAGAACATTATGATATAAAAATGCTATATTGTTGAATAAATATTGTAAGAAGGTAGCAGCATGACATGAAGCTAGACCAGATGAGAATATTAATGGCTCACTCTCTGAAGGAATGATGAAAGTGATGCATGGTTTTTTCCCAATGGAGAAGTCCCGAAAGAAGAAGACTTCACAACATGACATTGAAGGAAGAAAACCACTCCGAGCATCTGGACGTTCCATAAAGTTGCTGCAAGTCCCTATTTAAGAGGGAGCTTGGATTCAGCCATCCCTCATTAAGAGGGAGTGAGAGTTGTATTTTTCTATTTCATGTGTCATTCACTAGACCAGTACTAACAACTATAAGTCTTATTGAATGCCATGAAGAGAAATGTAGACACATAGTAAATGGATCCTCCCTGATTGAGATAGAGAGATAGACACACCATTATAGCCTTTAGCTGAGAATATAGAATGGAAGATTTAGTAACCATTTGGCATCTTCTACTCTTTGAGAATATGGTAGGGAATTCTGATAAGAGTAGCCATGGATGGATATTCTTTTAGGGTTAGATAATATAGTCCAATAAGGTCATACTCAGTGAACACCCTAGTTGTGTATGTACCTTGGAGACAATGATAATCGTGTCAATAGTAATTGGTCTCACCAACCTTTTAGCTCATGGTCTCGTAATGAGATGGATTTTTTAGTTAAGGCCTTGCTATGTGACAATGATAGATTAATATGATGCTAGTAACAGATGGGTTACAAATATGACTCTTCTTATGAGATCTATTCAAAGTTATAAAGTTTTACATGGTATCATAATGAATACCTCCCTAGTTAAGAGGGAGCGTTGTAAAGTGTAACTAGGTTCAGTCTTCATAATGACTTGTAACAATGATCGAAGAAAGTAAAATGTATTTATTGTATTCCTTGCATCATGGGTTTCATGAGAAAGATTTTTTATTTATAGGTCAAATACTTCTTCTTAATGTATTTAGTATTTATCATAAATATATTTCATTGTCATGTTACACTTGAAATAAGACCTCCAAAAAGACAAGTCGACTTCAATAAGACCTTCAATAAGACCTCAACATATGACCTCCAATAGAGTCATGTTACACTTGAAATAAGACCTCCAATAAGGCCTCAACATATGCTTAAAGCCAACATGTTAGTGATTTAAAGAGAGGATATCACAACTGTGAACCCAATATGGTCCCAAAATCTTCGTAGCTTCAGGATTATTAATAAAGTGGAATCATAACCATTGATTGTGTAAAATGTTGAAAATATAAGAGTACTTAAGAATAGGGTACCAATATTCTTTAACCCAGTATGCCATGTGAGAGCCATCCATTTGAAGATAAAACCACTTACTGACCAAAGCCGAATTTTATAATCCTACCACCCAGTCCCAACTAACATCGAAACCAGAAAAAATTTTCTTGTAATCTGCATCAACCTTAACTTCCTTCATTTTTCTGCGAATGATGGAAAAACATTTTTCGTGGATTACCACATTTAGGTTCAATAGCCAGTGGGGATACTGAAACATGCAAATCCACATGTACAGTTACATGCATAGGGGATTTCCCAAAGGGATAGACTCCCGACATAGGGTAGAAATGACTCTCTGCCTCAATAGTCGCATGTACCAACACATCGAGTAATGGCACATCACCGTCCAAATTTCGTTAAGTATCAAGTGGCATACTTACAATAGATATAAATGGCAGTTGTATAAGGGACACCGCCGACACTCTGCAATCCCACCTATATGTGCACCAAAGTAGAGAGGATTACTAAAAAATATCGTATGTAGTAGTGTTTGAAAATACCTCAATAAAATATGTAGACAAAGTAAATTAATGTCACTTATCGATTATTGAGCCCACTAGATGTAGGTTGTCACCATCTCAATCCACTAGGAAACCCCTTGAAATAAAATAGAATCACCAATCACCGTCGACCAATGTCCTTCAACAAATCTCATCAAGCACACAATAAACAAAGATTTTCAATGATGGCGCAAACCATTAATGGATTGTCCCTCATTTAATGCAAAATAAATATCCCCTAGACCAATTAATGACCCCAAGAGACTCCTTCATGATCCAATAAGAAATTCAAATATGTTACCAACTCCACCAACCAAAATAAATACACTTACATAGCAGTAACAATCCTAAAAAATTCTCCTATCGACTAGTCCTGAACCAGGGAGGAGCACGAAGATCCATATGAGCAAAGGTTTAGAAGAAAGACCGTGTAAAACAACCATCCAGTGTGTCATAGATAGGCCATAGAGAAGAAAAACTAGTAGCAACTAACGTCCTTGGAAATCTCCTGATTAACCAATCTTAAACCAAAGAAGGAGAAGGAAGATCCACACGAGAAAAGGTTCAGAAGAAAAACCATGTAAACAACGAGCTAGTGTGTCTCAAAAAGACCATAGATTAGACCTATACTTAGAGTGGAAAATAAATTTTCATTAGTGTACCTTCGAACAAACGAACCAATAGAGATTCCTGATATCATTCAAAACGAGAATACAAATTGAATATAACTCAAATAATTATGTTTCTATGCATTGCACCCAACAACACTAGCAAAGGCTACACTTAATCCATCTACCTCAACACTTGCGACCAAAATTACCGTCCTTGTGAATTTTGTGACTAATTCTTCCACAATCCTATCTTTTATCTTCAATGTCTACTTCTTGCAAAAGTGGTCGTAGCGATTTTGAAGTAGGCATAGTGTCTTCCAATGAATATTTTGTAATTTGTCTCCAAAATCCTTCAGGTGAATATAGTCCATGTTGTTGATGATCGTTAGAAGTTTTAGCACAAAAACATACTGATAGCAGAAACCAACAGATAGAAGTAGCGTTCAAAATAAATGAAATAGTAAAAAAACAAAAATTAAAACACAAACGATGGAGACTCCTAAAATTATTCCAACTATGTTACAGCCTATCCATGTTCAGCAAAATTTACTTTGTCCCTCCTCTCAAGAAGCACCTCTGTTGCCAGCCTCCATTGCACTAAATCCCATTAATTTATTTTTACCTCCATCACTTTGCTTCCTCGAGAACCCATCAGCAACATAAATACATAGCCTTAATGATTTACTTTTACCTTTTTTACTAGCACCTCGTATCCAAAATTTTGAGACAAAATTAAATTTTAAGAAAAAATATTTCTTTCGTCTTAAAAGGCCTCTTTATGCAGTAGTGTCGAATGCAACGACATACAATTTGTCTCTAATGGTATCAATAGAGATCAAAGGGACATAAGAGGGATAGATGTGTGATAAATCTTGCTAGGAAAAGTTGTCGCATTCTTCAAAGTCGGCTACGTCACCAAAACGAAGAGCCTAACAAATCGTTGTATTTGTATAAGATAACATGAATGGTAAGTGAAATAGCAACCTTGGTATAAGCACGAGACAGTAGTAGCCTACAAGGTGACGGACTTAGGGCACACTATCAAAATCAATTATGTAGGTGTTATCTAATATTGTCTTAAACTGAAATGGTTTTGTCTTAATTGTTAATTATCTTAAATGAGTTTCACCTTAATTGACATTGTCTTAATATAATGTTTCTACTTAAAATATTTTTGTCTCAACTTGTTTTTTTCTTAAATATAAGGTTTTGTCTTAAAATATTTTTGTCTTAAATTGCTTTTGTCTTAAGATATTTTTGTGTCAAACTCCTTTTGTCTTAAATATAAAGTTTTGTCTAGAATATTTTGCCTTAAATTGCTTTTGTCTTAAATATAAAATTGTCTTAAAACTTTTCCAATTGTTTTTGTCTTAATTATATAGAGTTGTCTTAAAATATTTTGTCTTAAACTATTTTTATGTTAAATATAAGTTTTTTTTTTTTTTTCATTTCAAAATATTTTTTTCTTCAATATAAAATTTTATGTTAAAACACACACACATATATATATTTAATTTTATATTTAAGACAATTCAATTAATATTATATTTTAATGTAAAATTAACATTATTTTAATGTAAAATTATTAAAATAAAAAGTGACTTTTATATTTTCTTAAACAAATTTCTTAAAAGTACCCTTTATGTAAGAGTGAGAAATTGTACAGATCGTATCAAAATGGAGGGGTTGCAAGAAATAATGTGTTTTCAAAGATAATATTATATCTTGTAGGAAATCCTTTTTTCAAAAATAATATTATAACAATGTTTACTCTTTGCGTTGTTGGGTAAGCAGATTGCAGAATTGGTTTTATTCTAAAAGAAAACCTGTCTTTTGTTTCTGGAAAACCTTTTTTCAAATATAATATTTTGATAACATTTAATTTTTGGGTTGCTGGGTAGGCAGATTGCAGAATTGGTTTTCTTCTTTTAAAAAATGGAAAAATATATATATATATATATATCTCTTTTGTTGCATGAAATCATTTTTCCAACAAGAATATTATGATAACGTTTAATTTTTAGCTTATCAAGGAAGCAGATTGCAGAATTGGTTTTCTTTTGAAATAGAAGCGGTTAATTTTTGTGCTGCTGAGAAAGCGGATTGCAGAATTAGTTTTCTTCTAAAACAAAAATATGGGAATCATTTTTTTTGAAGTATATTTAATCCGGAAATCTGGATAATATGCCAGAATATTTAAGCTTTACATTATTTATTATAAGCTAATAAGATTTTTAGGTTTTTTGAAGTAAATTTATAGGGTTAAATTGTTCATAATCACAAGTTTAAGTTTTAATTTTTTTATAATTTTAATGCTTTAAAAGTTTTTTAAAATATAAAATTTATATTTGTGACAACAAACATTAAAATTAAAATAAGAAGAAAAAATGAGCATCATTCTAATAAAAACTCCAAAACATATAATTATTACACAACTTATCAGTTACATACTCTAAAATATAGACGGGTAATCCATGAAATATAATAAAACAAATTACATGAAGTTTATAAGCACATTGTTAACAATAAGTAAAATGGAGTTGTGAGCTACAACACATGTATATCTCCAGTACAATTTCTTTGATTGCGTGAATATAATATGTATATATAAAAAGAAAGAAACCCTGAATCTACGTGATACTCAAATATAGTAGAGATCACCAAAAGGGATGACTTTGTTTTAATAAATTGAATCTGAGACCTCCTCCTTAGTGTTGAGATTTAGTTGTCTAATGTCTCCAACGCTTTTTCCATACATTCTCCATTTCTTTTTCTATATTTAATACTTCTAGGTCTATATGTGCATGCAATTTTGGTGGGACTATTATCTATGGCTTCTGCTGTAAAAGAAGAATTACTGCGTGTTAGATTAGGTGGTGGCTTTCTCCCATTATTTCAATAAAAGAAAAGTGAGAAACAGTGGTAGGATATTCGTCTTTTTAAGAGATTAAGGGCAATCATTGTATCAATAGTGATTTATTTTGGCTTCCCAAAGTAACTTCTTCTGATATAAATGGAAGGAATCGTTGACAACTTCTATTTGCCCTTAACAATGAGGGTCAACCATGGATACAGAGAGGATACTACTCCCCAGCCAATAGCAGGATGAATAGAGTAGGCAACAATAATAGCAGCAGGGGATTTTCATCTCCCGACACCAAACAGGAAAGATAATAATAGTGGGATGCATTGTGTTTGTAGGGATATGATAAATGTAGGGATATGATAGTTTATTGGCCTTTGGATTTATGATTGGTGTTCTTGCTAAGTCATAAATTCTTGATATATCAAGCTTACTGGCTATTGGATTTACTCTTCCTGCTATAGTGGCAACCCCTATTTTTTATCCTTCAATTCAACTCTTTCTTTGGTGTTATAGTGGCAACCCCTAGGCTTTATCCCTAAATTCAGTGCTTGTTTCCTAAGTCATATATTCCTAGTAAATCCAGATTATTGTCTTATTAGATATACACTTGGTGTCATAGTATCAGATTCCTAATATATCTGACTTTCTAGCTACTGGACTCCTAAGTCATAAAATCCTGGTATATCTGACTTATTGGCTATTGGATATACTCTTAATGTTATAGTGGCAGATTCCAAGTATATCTAGGTTACTCGTTTCTAGATATACCCTTAATGTTATAGTGGCAACCCCTTGATTTAATTATCTTCTGCTTTGTTCAGATTAAACCAACAAACCTAGCCTAAATTACGCCAAAGATTATAGATTTGCAAGATAAAAACAAAAGTGCTAAATCCCTCTATAGTCTATAATACCATGAACCATGATTATGATTACCATAGTATAGTACCATAATTATACCATGATTATGATTACCAAAGTACCATGATTACCATGAAAATTACTATCTAACCATGATAAAGTTATATTTGAGTCTTGACAATCAGATATAAATTAACTTTTATTTAGTAGTTTGAATTATTCCACAACAATCAATTTTAAATTTTCCTTTAAAAAAAGATTTGTTTTATAATCAGTTTTGCACTTAATGTTTTCTTTTGCATTTATGTTGGAGCGGCTTAATTCCTTGCTTATATTATCATCATATTTCCAATTTTTCTTCAAAAACTCTAAACCTACCTTTATCAAAAATTTACTTCAATGATGTTGTTGCTAGTTTTCCTTTTTTAACTAATTGAGTCAGTTTTTCATGTTGTAGGCTAAGGGAGTTTTGAATTTGATCTTGATCGCACTTGGTTTTCCCTACTAATCATGTTTTTACAGTTATTCCATCTTGTTATTAGCAACAAACATCTTGCTAGTGATGATTTGTCGTAGTCATGCAAACATTATTTGCCTTTACGGACAATCATGTGTCTATTTTTAGCTTATCCATTTTTCTACGATAATTTTGACAGGGACAGAGTAATGGGTTGCCCTCCCATTGACCCTCGCACTAGGAATTCTCTATGTCCCTTTCCTAATCCTTCCGAAGAAAATCAAGAAGGTCCCATGGCGGGAAACTTTGTGCAGGGCCACGGAAATCCATTGTATGTCAAGGTGAAGATGGATGGCAAGCCCATTGGTAGGAAACTAGATTTGAATAGCTATCAATCTTATGGGGATCCTGTTCAGGATTTGAATAATATGTTTCAACTAACCATTTGGAGTAAGTACCTATTGATCTGAAATGTGTGTTTATAGCTTATATTCATATAAACAAGTAAGCTCAAACTGTATTATTTTCAGATAATGTGGAAGCTTTCCCTCCTCTGGCGGAAAGGCCTATTGTGATGCCTTTGAGGCTTTTGGGCCCTAATGCTGATTTCACAATAACCTATGAAGATACTGAAGGGGATTGCATGCTTGTCGAGGACGTTCCATGGAAGTAAGGTCTGACTTATGGGTTGCTAGAAGTACCATACTTCCTAGTAATTTTATTCTAGTAAAAAAAAGTATCCAAAAGGACAACTGATTACAAATTTTATTAATAAAACTGTGTTTTGCAGAATCTTTCTTAAGACAGTCATACGGTTAAGGATCAAAAGCACCTCTGGCCCAAATACCTTTGGTATACTAAATTAAAAGTCTTGTCATTTTTATTTCGTCGTTTTCTGCTTTATTGTTAGATAATTTTAAGGCTAGCCTGATTTGTTTGGTGTTTCATATTAGAACACTACTATATGTTTTTGCATCTGACAGTAGGGTTACTTTTTTTGTGGCTGAGAAATGCCCAAAAAAAGAGAAAGTCCACTTGAATGACTGTGCCCATATTAGGGTTCATTGAGTCATAGATACTCTCCCTCATAGGGCCATTCAACCAAAAGATTGGTGGATCACAAGATTCTCATACTGCTCTTGGAGACCATGCTATAGAAGGGGTTTATTATTGTTTTTCAGCAATTCCATCTCGCCATTCTTTCTGCCATTTACCATTCTTGATTATGATATATAATATAATTTGAATATTTCATCACAATTTACATTTGATCTTTTTGTTATGTCCATCATATTGTCTTCTAGTATTTAGCTAGTATTGTACATATTCATCAGACTCGTCTGCCAAATTTTTATTAATTGAATTTGTCTTAAGGCAAAGATTTGCAAAATTAGCTAATTTGTACATGTGAAACCACTAAGTTCATTGTTATCAACATTGTTTTTTCGTCAGAATGCATTTTCTTTGTTCACTTTTCTTCCCATACAAGTGTTCAATGTTGGAATTTCTGAACAATTCCTAACACACAGAGGAAATAAAACAATTCCCCTTTCACAACACAAAGATTAAATAAAAACTAAATTGCGTACACAAAGAGATGAAATATAAAAACTTCTATTTCATTAAACTAAAAAACTCTGTTACAAGATGAAATCTTTCTTCAGAATGAAGTTCTAGATTCACAACAAAATTCACTAGCTATTGCAGACACAACACTACAAGAATTTTCTCTCTTTCTGTCTCTCTGTTTTTTTCTCTGGACTTCGGGCTCTCTTAAAACAAAATACACAGTCTGCCCAATACAATGCACTCACGGCATATATATATGAAACATTAAAATATTTTATATTATAAATATTTTATATTTATAATATATATAATCAAAGTTAAAAATCTAAATGTACCGTGGTAAAAACAATTAACCCAAAGTTAAAAATAAAATATATGCGGCAAATAAAAAACAAAGTAAAAACATTACAATAAAATTTTCCTTTATACTTTCCATGGGGTGCATGAAAGACCTTCAAGCCAGTTCTATTTACCCCACATATCTCTTTCCATTGGTTTGGAGAGGAGGATGATGTCACCTCCTCTGTCAGTTTTCCTTCCCCCTTGCTGCTCAAGTCTGCTGCCCCCCCGGAATGTGTTGGCTATGTGATCAATTCATAATAAATGTTGTTGGTCAGTGTTTAATGTGGTAGATCAATGCAGATAAGAAAATGGGTGCAGAAACTTGAATACGAGAGGTTGCGTGTGGATCAGAATTGGAGATTTGCTGCCGCCAACCTTCAAGAAATTGACATCAGAATTAAACTTATTGTCTTTCAATCCCATCATCATTAAGGTTTCCATCCTGCTGCTTTGTGCGGGCAGTTGGAATTAAATTCCAACACTCCCCCTTAATTTGAACTGTTGGGTTTTCTTGCATACCCAGGCATTTCCTTAAATAATTAAAACTCTTGAACGCTAATGGCTTTGTCAATATATCAGCAAATTGTTCCTCTGTCTTGCAGTGCTGCAAAACAATCTCACCATTATTAACCAGTTCACGTATAAAATGAAATTTTGCATCAATATGCTTTGTTCTTCTATGGAAGACAGAATTCTTTGATAAAGCTATCGCTGAGCTGTTATCACAATAAATTATTGTTCCTTTGTCATGTTCATGACATAAATCTCTAAGCATTCTTCTCATCCATACTGCTTGGCATGCTACTGTTGTTGCTGCCACATATTCTGCCTCTGTTGTTGATAAAACAAGTATTGGTTGCTTCCTGGAAACCCATGAGACGGCCCCCGATCCCAAACTAAACACATATTCAGATGTGCTCTTCATGTCATCTACACTTCCATCATAATTAATGTCAGTGTAACCAATCAATTTAAAATTTTTAGATGGGGAGTATGAAATACCATACCCCTTCATTCCATTCACATACCTTAGAATCATCTTGGCTGCCTGCCAATGAGTCTCTTTCGGCCTTTCCATAAATCTGGAGATTAAACTTACAGTGTGCATAATATCCGGCCTAGTTGCAGTCAACATGAGGTTGCCAACTATGCTCTTGTACAAAATTGAATCAAAATCCTTGTTGATGTCTTCTTTGCTTAATTTTAACCCCATGATAGTTGGAGTTACAGTTGCCTTTCCGTTCTGCATGTTGAATCTTTTCAACACTTCTTCAACATATTTTTCTTGGGAAACAAAAATCCCATTTTCATTTTTCTCTACTTCTATTCCAAGAAAATATCTCAAAAAACCCAAATCAGTCATTTGAAATTCACTCTTCATGACTGCATTAAAATCAGCAATCAGAGAAACTTCATTGTTAGTAAATATTAAATCATCTACATATAAAACAACAATAAGCATCTTACCATCATTTTATTTTATGTAGAGTGCGGGTTCTCCATCACATTTCTCAAATCCATTTTCATTCAGGTGAGCATGTATCCTATTGTACCATGCCCTCAGTGCTTGCTTTAGCCCATAAAGAGCTTTCTTCAACTTGCATACTTTGTGCTCTTGGCCTTCAATTTCATAGACTGGAGTTTGTTCAACATATACCTCTTCTTTCAACACTCCATTCAGGAATGAAGATTTCACATCCATTTGGTAAACCTTCCATTTGTGTTGTGCTACTATGGACAACACTGTTCTCACAGTTTCCATCCTTGCAACTAGTGCAAAATTTTCTTCATAATCTCTTCCTAGTTGCTGCTTGTAGCCTTTGACAACAAGTCTGGCCTTGTGCCTTTCAATCTTGCCTTCAGCATTGCTCTTGGTCTTATAAACCCATTTTACTCCAATGACTTCTTTAACTGTAGGGAGGTGCACTAACTCCCATGTGTTACTCTTTTCTATTGCACCAATTTATTCCCTCATTGTTTCAATTCATTTTTCTTCTTTTACAACATATTCAAAATGAATTGGGTCATCAACATGAAAATACAAAGCAAATAAAGAGTTCAAACTGGCATTATCATTTACACCTCCTTGTTAATAAATCTCACTCATATTTTTGAATCTCAGTCCTCTTGGTGTACTTGGAGTTCCACTTCAACTCGATGGAGTTTTAGTTCCCTGTGGTGTGCTTGAAGAAGTACTTCCTTGATTTCTCAAGGTTGTTCTGTTTGTAGCTTGTGGTGTGGTTTGTTGTGCTTGTTGTGGTGGACGAGTAGCCACCGTGAAGGAATTATTTGCCGTTGTCTCTTCCTCTTCTTCTTCATGAGACACACATGTCTTCACATTCACTGTTTTCTCTAAGCTTCCATCCCAAGCTTCTTCTTCAATAAACTACACATATCTGCTTATTATTACTTTCTTGGTGTATGTATTATATTGTTTATATGCCTTGGACTCATCACTGTATCCAACAAAGATACGTTTCTTCCCCTTATTGCCCAATTTCTTTCTCAATTGATCTGGAACATGTGCATAAGCCACACATCTGAAAACTCTCATCTGGGTGACATGCTGCTTTATGCCGCTCCACGCTTCTTCTGGAACATTGTTCATGATAGCTTTGGTTGGGCATCTATTCAAGATGTATGCTGCGCAATTTGTAACTTCAGCCCAATAATCATTTGGCAAATGTTTTTCCTTCAACATACTTCTGACCATGTGCATGATGGTCCTATTCTCCCTTTCTGCAACAACGTTTTGGTAAGGTGTTCACCTTGTGGTAAACTGCTTATGTATTCCATCCTCCCTACAGAAACGTAGGAGCTCTTTGGAGATTTATTCGCCACCTCTATCAGTTTTTAGCACTTTTATGTAGTGCCCACTCTGCTTCTCAACATGAGCTTTGAAGTGGCAGAACTGTTCAAACACTTCACTCTTCTGTTTCAAGAAATACACCCATGTCTTTCTGGTGTAATCATCTATTAATGTCAAAACATATTTGTTGCCAGCTAAAGATGGCATTTACATTGGTCCACACAAATTAGAGTGGACAATTTCTAAGGGTGTCTTTGCCCTTATGCTCTTTCTTGCTGGAAATATTTCTCTGTGTTGTTTGCCCAAGATGCAGCCTTCACAAAGGCTGTCTGGTTTCTCAATCAATGGTAATCCTTTTACCATTCTATTTTTGTGCAACAAGCTCAGGCCTCCGAACTTGAGATGTCCAAATCTCAAGTGCCATAACTAGTTTTCATCTTTCACTTCCTCTTGAAAGACCTCTTGTGTTACAGCCGCTACATTTCCTCTTTCCTTCAAGTCAGCTCTAAGCTTGAGAGGAAACATCCTATTTCTTGTCATCTACACCTCTGCAATGACTTTCTTGCTTGGAGGTATATCCATGATTGTGCACACATCATCTTTAAAAAATACATTGTAGCCCTTGTCAATGAGCTGTCCAATGCTCAAAAGATTACATTTCAAGCCAGGTACATAATATACATCTGGCAAAAACTTCTGTTCTCCATTTCTTGCCAGGATACTTACTCTGCCTTTTCCCTTGACTTAGATCTTACTATCAGTTCCTGAATTTACTTCAAATTTAACATTTTCATCAAGATTGGCAAACATTGTTATGTTTCTAGTCATGTGGTTACTACAACCTGAGTCTAAGAACCATACATCATCTTCTCTATCTTGTGTTACATTACATGTTAACAACACATTCTTGTGGTTCTTTTCTTCTTTTGTAAGATTAGCATTCTGCCTATTATTCATGTCATTTTTCTTTTTCCTACATTCATTGGCATAGTGCCCATATTTCTTGCAATAATGACATTGGACTTGGGATTTATCATACCTTTTTCCATGTGCTTGATGTTGGCTTGAGCCTTCATTCTGTTCTGATTGCTACCCCTTCCACTCGAACTTGCAGGGTTGTTTATTCTTCTGTTTTGGCTTCTGCCTCTTCCTCGGTTGTTTGCTCTACCTTGACCTCTACCTCGTCCAAAAGACATTTGAGTCTTGAAAGCTTGTTCCAATGAGGAATCTGTTCCTCTATTTAGTCTATGTTCATGAGACATCAAGGATGCACTAAGCTCATCCACTTTAAATAGTGAGACATCCTTTGTCTGTTCTATTGCCACTATTATGGCATCAAATCTTGAGGGTAGGCTTCTCAAGATTTTCTCCACTATCCTTCTTTCTTCAAGTGTCTCTCCATGAGACCTTATCTGGGTAACCAGCCTAATAACATGCGTGAAGAATGAGTCTATAGTTTCAGACTCTTTCATACAGAGAGTTTCAAAATCTCTCCTTAGCATTTGCAACTTTGTTGTCTTCACCTTCTCCATGCCTTGATAGGTTGTTTTGAGAATATCCCACGCCTCCTTAGACTTTGTTGCTGCTGCAATCCTTGGGAAAATACTCTTGTGTACCGATTGAAATAGATAGAAGAGGGCTTTGGAGTCCTTCTTCCTATTATATTTTAACAAATCTCTTTATGTTGTTGTCAAAGCAGCCAATGCTGCTGCATCTGATGGTTTTGGGTAGCCATTCTCAACTAGCTCCCATATGTCCTGTGAAGCAAACAGGGCTCTCATCGTGATTGCCCAGTACTCATGGTTCTTCCCGTTAAACTGTGGAACTTAGAGATTCGTCAGACTGGTGCCTGCTGCTGCCATATTAACTGTGCAAACCAGACAATTTTCTTCACTGTGTAAAAAGAAACAAACAGAAGCTTTCTTTGTTGTATAAGTCCTCTTCAACAAACTTCTTATAGCTTTTGCAGTGAAGAGCGATCTCTGCTTCGGTCACTGAGTGCCTAGGCTAGCTTTGTCTTTTTCTCTAGCCTTCGGGCTCTCTTAAAACAAAATACACAGTGTGCCCAATACAATGCACTCATGGCATATATATATATATATATATATATATATATATATATATATATATATATATATATATATGAAACATTACAATATTATATATTATAAATATTTCATATTTATAATATATATAATCAAAGTTAAAAATCTAAATGTACTGCGGTAAAAACAATTAATCCAAAGTTAAAAATAAAACATATGCGACAAATAAAAAACAAAGTCAAAACATTAAAATAAACTTTCCCTTTATACTTTCCATGGGGTGCATGAAAGACCTTCACGCCAGTTCTCTTTAACCCCTGGAACTCTTTCCATTGGTCTAGAGAGGAGGATGATGTCACCTCCTCTGGGGTTTGCCTTCCCCCTTGCTGCTCAAGTCTGTTGCCCCCTCGGAATGTGTTGGTTGTGCAATCAATTCATAATAAATGTGGTTGGTCAGTGTTTAATGCGGTAGATGAATGTAGATAAGAATGTGGGTGCAGAAACTTGAATACGGGAGGTTGCGTGTGGATCAGAACTGGAGATTTGCTGCAGCCGACCTTCGAGAAATTCACATCAGAATTAAACTTGTTGTCTTTCAATCCCATCATCATTAAGGTTGCCATTCTACTGCTCTTTGTGAGCAGTTGGAATTAAATTCCAACATTCAAGGCTTGGGACCTTGCCAATCATACCAAAAATGAAAATTTCCTTGCACATCCTCTCATTTGTTTGAGTTTTAATCTTGTTCTAACCTTTGGTTCTATGATTGTTTAATTTTCAAATATTTACTTCTGTAATGGAGGGAACCTATGTGTTTCTCCCTATATCTGTATTTTAAAGCACATGTAAGAGTCTATCCGATGAAACACTAAATTCAGCATTAGATATATATTTTCTGAGCAATATTATATATATATTTTCTGAGCAATATTATTGTTGGTAATTGAACATGACAACTCTGACGGGATTATCTCTGAGGTGGCTTTATGTGATTGCTACGAAGAGATCAATCTCATGTTGGGTTCGAACTTAGTACTTTTGGTTAAATAAGGTGAGATCAAGCATATAAATCTTCAGCACTAGACATGAAAGTATTACTCCAAATAATATGTAATGTACTCTGAATCTAGGAACATCGTGAATGATGGGGTTAGGTTTAAAATACTTGTTTTGAAGTGATTGTTAGCAAACCAAGCCTAGTTCATCGCAGTTCTTTCCTGATTCTGAAAATTTGTTCGCAGGAAATCCTTGAAGCCTAGTTTTGCAAATTTTCTAGCAGAATTAACAATCTCAAGAGTTTTTTGTGTGATAATAATGAGATACATGGCTTTTTTTTCGATAATGGTAATTAAAAATTAAGAAACTCATATAAAATAAGTGTTAGAGAAATGTTTATAAACATGAATTTATAATAAGCATAAAAAAAAACACTTACTACATCATAATCATGAAAATTTAAATCTATTTTATTATAAAAAAAATTATTCTAATTATAATACTATAAATACCCAATAAAAAAAAAAAAAACTATAATAATTTATTATTCAATTATTCATGATTGAAAAATTGAATTCTAAACCAATGATGAATTAATAAGCTCAGTTATTTTATTTTTACCTAATACTATAAGGCATTCCATTCAAATGATATAACAGCATTTATACCGCTATATCACAAGTGATTTCAAAATGATTTTGGTGCGAATGTGAACAGAGTCCAAATATGGTGCCATCTCAAATAGTGTCATATTTCATAAATGAGTTACACCGAAAATTGGGTTCCATAAATGGTCCCATTTCAATGGACTTCGATGTTATCATTTTTAGAAAATTGACTCCCGCATTGTTATCTATCACCGTTCATAATTTTTAGAAAATGGTAGAGCAAAATAGACTCCCGCAATATCTATCACCGTTCATAATTTATTTAAAAGACCTTTACGACAGAGAAGTTCATGAAAACATGATAAGTAAACTTATCATTTTAAATCTTATATTGTTTTTCTTCAATGCAATTCTCAACTCACGATTTCCCAAATGTAGCCGTTTATAATATTTTATAACGAGACCACTGGACAATTTTCAAACTGACGTTTTCACCAACTGTAGTTATCGCCTCTTTAAATAATACTTACCAAATTTAGTGATCTATCAAAAAAATGCGACTTCTTCCTCTAGGAAAATCCAGTTTTGTATGAGTTAAGGACAAGACTCCATTAAAAATAATATTTCCAACTCCGTCCTCTCTTTTAAAAAATTATTCTTTAAATTTTTTTCTTTTATATTCTGTGTAATATTATTATAATTATTTTGAATTTTGACTTTGATATAAATATATCAGATATAACCTTAAAAAATTATTAAATCATATGGAAATATCATTTATTAAATTTTTTAAACAACATATTTTTAATTTTTTTAATTTAGTATTTTATTATATTTCTGCAATAAATTAATAACAATTAAAAATATATTTAATTTTTAAATTTAAGATTATTTAGTTTTAAATTTAAGATTATTTTATATTTATAGGGTTAAATTGTTCATAATCACAAGTTTAAGTTTTGAATTTTTTATAATTTACGGACAATCATGTATCTATTTTTAGCTTATCCATTTTTCTGTGATAATTTTGACAGGGAAAGAGTAATGGGTTGCCCTCCCATTGACCCTCGCACAAGGAATTCTCTATGTCCCTTTCCTAATCCTTCCGAAGAAAATCAAGAAGGTCCCATAACGTGAAACTTTGTGTAGGGCCATGGAAATCCATTGTATGTCAAGGTAAAGATGGATGGCAAGCCCATTGGTAGGAAATTGGATTTGAATAGCTATGAATCTTATGAAGCTCTTGTTCAGGATTTGAAGAATATGTTTCAACTAACCATTGGGAGTAAGTACCTATTGATCTGAAATCTGTGTTTATAACTTATATTCATATAAACAAGTAAGCTCAAGCTATGTGATTTTCAGATAATGTGGAAGCTTTCCTTCCTATGGCGAAAAGACCTATTGTGATGCCTTTGAGGCTTTTGGGCCCTAATGCTGATTTCATAATAACCTATGAAGATACTGAAGGGGATTGCATGCTTTTTGGGGATGTTCCATGGAAGTAAGCTCTGACTTGTGGGTTCCTAGAACTACCATACTTCCTACTAATTTTATTCTACTAAATAAAAGTATCCAAAAGGACAATTGATTACAAATTTTATTAATAAAACTGTGTTTTGCAGAATTTTTCTTAAGACAGTGAGACAGCTAAGAATCAAAAACACCTCCGGCCCAAATACCTTTGGTATGCTAAATTAAAAGTCATGTCATTCTTATTTCGTTGTTTTCTGCTTTTATTGTCAGATAATGTTAAGGTTAGCCTGATTTGTTTGGTGTTTCATATTAGAACACTACTATATGTTTTGGCACCTAACAGTAGGGTTTCTTTTTTGCAGCTGAGAAATGCCCAAAAAAGAGAAATTCCACTTGAATGTCAGTGCCCATATCAGCGTTCACTGACTCGTAGATTCTCTCCCTCGTAGGGCCATTCAACCAAAATATTGGTGTATCGCAAAATTCTCATACTGCTCCTCGACACCATGTTGCAGAAGGGGTTTATTATTGTTTTTCAGCAATTCCATCTGACTATTCTTTCAGCCATTTACCATTCTTGATTATGATATATGATTTAATTTGAATTGTTCATCAAAACTTACATTTTATCTGTTTCTTATGTGCCTCATATTGTCTTCTGTTCTTTATCTAGTGTTGTACATATTCATCAGACTGGCCTGCCAGAGTTGTATTAATTGACTTTGTCTTAAAGCAAAGATTTACAAAATGAATTTATTTGTAAATGTGAAAACACTAAGATCATTGTTATCAACATTGTTTTTTCGTTGGAATGCATTTTCTTTGTCCACTTTTCTTCCCATACATATGTTCAAGGCTGGGGGCCCTGCCAATTGTACCAAAAATGAAAATTCCATACACATCCTCTCATCTGTTCTTGAATTTTATCCTTGTTCTCATCTTTGGTTCTATGCTTGTTAAATTATCAAATATTTGCTTCTGTAATGAAGGGAACCTATGTGTTTCTCCCTGCATCTGTATTTTTAAGCACATATATCTGATGAACCACTGAATTCAGCTATATTACTATTGGTAATTGAATGTGTCGACTCGGGCGGGACTATCTGAGGTGAATTTATGTGATTGCTCTGATAAAAATGGAAGTTCCAATTTATTACTTTTGGTTAATCATGAAGAGATAAAGCATAGAGATCTTCAGCACTGAACAGTAACGTATTAATCCTAGTAATATGTATTAATCCTAATAATATGTAGTGTACTCTGATTCTAGGAACATTGTGAATGTCGGGGTTACGTTTAAAAAGCTTGTTGTGATAGTTGGCAAACCACGCCTAGTTCTTTGCACCTCTTTTACCACTCTGAAAAAGTATCAGTAGGAAATTCCTCTGATTAGAAATATTTAAGCCCAACTTTTGACATTTTGTAGCAGAACGAGCAATTGTAGGAGTGAAGATCACATAAACGAAAGAAAATAGTACTTTGAAGATTATCTAACAGAATTAGCAATCTGAGTATTTATGTGATAATGACTGGAGATAAGTAACAATCTGAGTATTTATGTGATAATGACTGAAGATAAGTAAGTATGTATGGCTGGTAGTTTTTTTTGGATAATGGTTATTAAAAATTGGGACAAGTCATATAAATTACATTATCGAGAAATGTTCATAAACATGAATCCATATAATATTATGAGCTAATATTATGGTTTATGAGTATTATATGTTTAAAAAAAAACATAACTGATTTTATACAGCACTAGTTGATATGATATTTTTTTAATTAATCAATTTAATTAAAAAAAATAAAAAGTGAAAAAACTGCTTAAAAAATAAATCTTAATTTTTAATTTATATATATTATTATAAATATTTTAGAATATTTCATAAAAATTAAATCTTTATTATTTTGAAAATTTTATTCCAAAATAAGATTAACATACTTATTTTTAATTAAAACATGTTCACCATAGGTTAAAACGATGGTAATAATTAATCACAATAACTGTGACATGTTAAAGAATTACCAATGCCATATATAATATGTTTGAGCATTTGAAATGCAGGTATCCGTTTGATAATGAAACCATAATTCGTATCAAAATAAGATATTACAAATACTTCATCATGATTTTCCAAATAAATATAGAATTAAATTGCAAACAAAAAAATTATTTAAAAAAAAAAACAAAAACAAAAAAAACAAAAAAACAACATTCGTAATCCTTAAAAAAATTAAATAAAAAAAACTAATTAGCAGACGAAGAAAAAAAAATGTATCCAGTTTTTTTTGCTTCAACAATTTAGAAGGCATTTCAAAGCTTGGGGATTGTGAGACGAATCATTGCTTTTAATTTACCCAATTTTAAGAGCTATCCAATCATAGAAGACAAACACATATATAGGAAGGTACAATTGACCTACATGATAACTATATAGAAGTAAAATATCTAAATATAATCGAAGGAAATTGTGATAAAAATGAAACATTTATCTATAATTGTGATAAAAATAAACATTGATTTATAACTTATATTGATTTCAAATAAATCACTGTACGAAGTTAAAAATTAAGCAAAATGAATTTTTTTAATATAAATAAAAGCATAATATTTACATTTTTATTAAGAAAATGATAAATCTTTTCATAATAGTTTTCTTTTAACAAAAACATGACTCTATGAATGTAAGGATATATGCCATATTTATAATGTGTGGTACATTCCCATAAAATTATTTGTTCAAAATGCTTTACCCAAAAAGCCATATAAAAATGCAGAGGATTTCCATCCTTTAGTTTTAGTGAGCTTCTTCTATATCAAGTCACTACTCTACAAAGGGGTGTTTTAAGATAATATTTAAAATAAATTTTGAGTAAATTATTTTAACTTGAGACCAAAAAAAAAAAATTATAAATCTTCTCAAATAGTTTTTTTTAAATGGGTGTCTTAATTATAGTCTTAATTTTTTTTCTCTATAAATACAATATAGAAGACTAGTCTTTCAAGTGACAAATATCAATTATTGTCTCTTATAGAAAACCAATCTTTCAAGTGACAAATATCAATTATTGTCTCTCAAGAGACAAATAACAATTATTGTCTCTATAAAGGCATTATCTTTAATCCCAGTTACTGTCTCTCTAGAGACAATAAAAAATTCTCTTTATAAACAAAATATAGAATGTGAATCTTTTTGTTTCTTCAATGATTAATTAGTGTTAGGGCACGATGGAATCAAACCACCAACCTCCTTCTTACAAGGCAAGTGCTCTTTATTGAGCTAGCACCCTTTAAATAAAGTTATTATCTCAATCATAAAAGATACAAACAAATGAGCCAAAATGTATTGTCATATTAGTGACAAAAATTATGTTACATGTTGCTACATGACATATTTCAGACAAAGGAAAAAATTGTACATGGTATTGACTCTTAGGTTAGCTAGTGGGATAAATTTCACAACATTTATTTGTCAACCCACGCTAGATAATACTATCTTATAACATGTAGAAGAAATTTATGTTCAAGACATAAATTTTTCCATAGTAAAGGGCATAAGTAAACTAATATTGTATACAATTCTCTTCAAATCATCTAGGCAGCAAGCAACTATGAGGGCATCAACCCATGGGTATTTTTTTCTCTGAAATTGAGATATAAAGAGATGTTTTACACTAAAAATCTAAACATGGAAATAAATACAGTAAAATATGGAGAGTCTTAATGGTAGAAATTGTCAGACATGAGAATTAAAACTGCAACTACAATGGATTAGCATCAATGTATGGGCAGTTGTAAGGAAATTTTCTGACATGGGAAGTAAAATTCTAATTACATTTGATTAGCATATGTCTGGAAGGGAAACCAAAACTACATTTGATTAACATAAATTATGGGTTTTTGTAAGAAAAACAAAAACAATGACCCATAGAAAATGAGTTAAATGAATGGAGTCTGAATATTAGCATATGTCAAAGAAAAATCAATTATTTAGGGTCAACCTTCAGGTACTTAACTTCATCATCTAGATCTATCCAAAAACCATAAATATAATCTTAGAATTCTTAACAAACTATTTGGATTGAAGTGTAAGCATGTGATGTTTTTTTTTTTTTCTCAAGTTGTTTGTGATCCTCGAGGTTTGAGATTTGGGTTAAGAAGTCGCGACCCAGGGCAATCTAAGCCGTCAAAGTGACCTAGGGATCGCAGCCGGAGTGGGCCACACCAACCCCTAGCTGACTGGATTTTTAGCATGTCTCCTCCCCCTAACACAAGGCACAACCACCCACCTTGAGGTTTGATCCTTGGTCCATGAGGCCCATCCTCAACCAGTTATGTTAGTGAGACATGATCATTTGATGTTTATTTTAAATAAGTGACATTTTACATTAAAAGGGGCAAAGAATAAATCATGACCGATAATTTTAATGCATTAAGGCATTAATGCAACTACTAGAAGTGTATTAAACGGTAGATGAAAATGATGTCCAGTCAACTTTATTAAAAAGATTTCCCAAAAAGTAAAGATGATAAATAATAATAAAATATCAAAATATTCCAAACCATACTCAGAACAACATCAAATAAAAGAAACAGAAATCCAAAAACCTACAATCTATGTTGTGAATTGTAGAATTTGTAAATACTGGAAACCTTATTATAGCCACAAAAAAATTTCAGGTATATATGCATCCCTTTTCTATTACTAACTTCATTACTTTTCATGACAATTTAATTGTCCCACAGTGTCTCCAAGTGCTTATTACACCTATCCCAAGGAAGCCAAAGGGAATCTTAATTCCATCCTATGAATCGAAGACAACCTATCTGATCATTAGAACATGGTTTTCATCCATGGCTCTCTAATATTCCTACTATCTATTGTCTCCCATGTCTCTCTAAGATTTCCTTAGTGGTGTTATCTTCATACGTGGATTTCTCACCCAAATAATGTGCCCAATGATGTTGTTTTGAGTGGGTTGAATGCCCAAACCAGCATATGCAATTCCAAGGCTTTCGAGATTACATCTATGCACCTATTGGGGTGTTATCCATCAAAATTTTTGAAGGAATTTCCTTGAAATATTAGGGTTGGTACAAGGTGATTCGAGGCTTTCTATATTTCAAGGAATTTATCTAAATTACGGTTGGGAAAAAGTGATTAAACATCCAATGAGGTACATCAACCTCGAGAATCCTCATTTTAGGTGCCAAATTTTTTTTCATAGAATTTGGGATTGCCTCATTATGGTTAAACCTAATGACCCAATTGATCAATTAATTCTACTCCTCAAAACAAAGATCAAAATGTCTCTCAACGAAATAACAAAGGTGGGTTCATGTCACTTGAAATAAGTAGAACTCTTAAGAAATAAAGTGGTGATTCCCTAGAAGGCCCAACTAGCTAAGTCGAGAACTATAATAGTGTCAATTTCTAGCAAGCATGCAGTTTGAACAACAGGGGAATATGTTTAATGAAGCAAGGATCCAAATATGGAAATTTTGATACAAATTTATAGGCTTAAAGGTGTGGCTTCGCCAAAATACTATAAGGTAAGAGTATATGCGCTACGTCAATACCTCTTGAATGCCAAGAATGTATGCACCCCTATATAAAATCCATACTTCCTAAAATTAGAAATTTGATCCCTATTTTAGATATTTTTTGTTTACAAACGATAATATAACTCTCTTTTTATTTGAAACGGTCCTTACTAGGTCTCAGACTATTATACATTTCAACAAAGAATACATTCCTTAAGTAAGGTGTCTTGACAGCGAAGGGATATTACGAGGAGTGTTACGAAGCATGTGATAAATTACAGAGGAGAGGTAGTGCTATCCTCTGTAATTTAGTTCATGCTCCCAGATAAAACTCATTAATACACAACGTTAAGAAGGGATACTCTAGCAAATACAAGAGCTTTGACATGGTGTTGCTTAGCGCAAAGGTGATGCTCAGTATAAGGTCTCGGTAATGATATATGCATCACAATGCTACATGATGAAAATAAGTGCTACACGGTGCAATCAAGGAGGGTGATTTTTTCTTCATCTAGGAGAGACAGTTTAGGTCAAGGTTTTGGTCATGGTCTTTGTACTCATCTGGTGAAGAATCTATAAGAAGAGTTTTGTGGGTTTTCTCTTCAAGAGGAGGGGCTTTACCTTGTCTTAGAGCCTAAATATTTTGTCAGTGATGTTATTTTTTTTATAGTTTTTTTATATATTGAACATAATAATAATGATGAACGAATATAATAAGTAAAGATGTAAGACAAGTAGTTATCATGTAAGAGAATTTGTATTAATTTGTTCCCTGCCTAATTATCATCACTTCGTTGCATAATTATGAAAGAATTTTGTATTCTTTTCTCCTCCGAATACTTAGAGAGCATGAGTTTTCAGTCTCGACTCCTCCTCATGTAATTTCAAACTATCATTCTTCCTCTTTTTTAAATCCATAGCTAGTAATTGATGCACCACCAAGAAATAATATGCATGTGAATGATCAACCAATATACCAAGTTTTTTATCAGTAACCAAAATTTCATCAATATGATTCCATTTTTTAGCCTTAATCTAGTTACTGGCAAACTTTTTTAGAACCCTCAACTTAATCCTAATAATTTCCAAAGGATATGTGATCAAGGGGCCTAATCCTATTGCCAAAAAGTAGGCACTAATGAATCAAATTAGAAAGGGAGATCAACCCAATACCCATCTCCCTGCCACTGGAGTATGATAGGGTAATGGTCTGAAATTTGGGATGGAATAACCCAAGATTTCATAGACCCTAAGCACTCCACCAAATTTTCGTGAAGCATGAAACAGGAAAGTCCTTTAGTGATGCTTATGGAATCATCACAACCATTTTTCCATGTCGGAATAAATGGGTGAAACAAATATCCACCAAGTGGTTCCTGCCAAAAATATCGTTGACTTTCCCTGCCAATGAGTGCACTTTGCAACCTGAAACCCTCAGTATGTTTAATGGTGAGGTTCAAATCCCCCACCAAAATAAGCGACCCCATATTTAAGAGGCCACAAGATTCCAATTTATCCTAGAAGTATCTTCTCGAAGAATATGGTGTATATGTATTAATAACATTAAATTTGTCCTTTAAGCTCCTCATGAAACTACGTAGAAGGATACCTGTAAAGTATTTATAGATAAGAATATTCATCACCTTAGGATCCCAAAAATCTGCAATACCACCAGATAAACCCAAAGCATCCACTACACATACTGACCACTCAGGATAGATAATAAGGAGAATGGGCCAAATTTTATCTCCAATCATCATCTTCTCTTGTAACATGACAATAGAGGGTTGATTAACCCCAATAAAGTGTTGGAGTACAAGGATTTTTCGGGAACTCCCAAAGCCCCTGATGTTTAAGGACATGATTATCATGGTAATCCCTCATAATCAAGTTCATAATCTTTAAAGACACGAATAGGAGAGAAATAAGAAACAATAGGTGATGTATGATAAGATGATGGAACAGGATCCAATGTTTCATAAATATTATGAAGATCAATATCAACCCCATTCGAATTATTCAAAGGTTTCGAACCTCATTCCTTCCTAGTGGTCACATTATGATGATAATTTGTACTGATAGATATCTTAGGAGAGGATGATGAATGAATCAACATTCTCTCTAAATGTATATCAAGGTGAAGCCAGAGGAAATCGATATCATTCCCCACTGAATTGGTAAGATAAAGGTCTATAGAAAAGTTCTAAAAGTGAATGTTAGTATGGTCAAGGCTAAAATTTAATGAGTCATCAATAGTGGTGGTATTCCCATTCGCATAAAAAGATAGAGTGTGGGTAGATTTCAAATTTTCTGAATAGGGAGGAATTTCCTATACATATAACAATGAAGAATGTTCAATTCAATCGAAACATGACAACTGAATATGTGGAGAAAAAATATATTAAGGACAAAAATTATAATTACTAAGAAAAACAACACTCAATACCAAGTCATTATGAATATGTTGGTCAAGACATGTCATAGGGGGTGTGATTTTAAGCTTACCCGAGAGAGAGTGTTGACCAATATCATGAGCTGTCGGAGAGTGTATAGATGTCAATAGGCAAATCCCATCGCAAACATTCTCTGATATTCCATGTCATCGATTTCCAAATCTACATGGGTGCTCTTCAATAAAATGTCAAACATTATGACAACCCAGGAAACGAAAAGGAATTTCCCAATACTCAATTCATTTCCTAGTAGAGAAGCCACTCTAATTGAGCTTCACCTCTGCATCAAGACCAGCAGCGAAGTCCACCTCCACCAAAAGGAACATGATATATTTATCTCTTTGTAACAAGCTTTATTCCACTAGGAAAGAAAATATGCCAATGGAATTATCGATCATCATTAATTATTCAAATTACCAAAATACGAGGGGTAGACTAGGGAGTTTAGCTTGAAACTATTTTCATTCGTGGAAATTCTAGGTATGGATGAAAGCCCACATGTTAGTGATTTAAAGACATAAAATCACAACCATCAACCCAATATGGTCCCAAAATCTTCGCAGCATCAGGATTATTAATAAAGTGGAATCATAACCATTGATTGTGTAAAATGTTGAAAATATAAGAGTACTTAATAATAGGGTACCAATATTCTTTAACCCAGTATGCCATGTGAGAACCATCCATTTATAGATAAAACTACTTACCCACCAAAGCCCGTTTTTATAATCCTACCACCAAGTCCCAACTAACATCGGAGCCAGAAACGAGTTTCTTATAATCTGCATCAACCTTAACTTCCTTCTTTTTTCTGTGAATGATGCAAAAAAAAATTCCATGGATTACCACATTCAGGTTCAATAGCCATTGGGGATACTGAAACATGCAAATCCACATGTAAAGTTACATGCATAGGGGATGTCCCAAAGGGATAGACTCCCGACTTAGGGTATTCATGACTCTCCGCCTCAATAGTCGCATGTACCAACACATCAAGTAATGGCACATCACCGTCCAAATTTCATTAAGTATCAAGTGGCATACTTACGATAGATATAAATGGTAGTTGTATAAGGGACACCGCCGACACTCTGCAATCCCACCTATATGTGCACCAAATTAGAGAGGATTACTAAAAAATACCATATGTAGTAGTGTCTGAAAATACCTCAATAAAATATGTAGACAAAATAAATTAATGTCACTTATCAATTATTGAGCCCACTCGATGTAGGTTGTCACCATCTCAATCCACTAGGAAACCCCTTGAAATAAAATAGAATCAACAATCACCGTCGACCAATGTCCTTCAAAAAATCTCATCAAGCACACAATAAACAAAGATTTTCAATGATGGCGCAAACCATTAATGGATTGTCCCTCATTTAATGCAAAATAAATATCCCCCCAGACCAATTAATGACCCTAAGAGACTCCTTCATAATCCAATAAAAAATTCAAATATGTTACCAACTCCACCAACCAAAATAAATACACTTACATAGCAGTAAAAATCCTAAAAAATTATCCTATCGTCTAGTCCCGAACTAGGGAGGAGCACGAAGATTCATATGAGCAAAGGTTCAGAAGAAAGACCATGTAAAACAAACATCCAGTGTGTCGTAGATAGGCCACAGAGAAGAAAAACATGTAGTAGCTAAGGTCCTTGGAAATCCCGTGATTGACCAATCCTAAACAAAAGAAGGAGAAGGAAGATCCACATGAGCAAAGGTTCAGAAGAAAAACCACGTAAACAATGAGCTAGTGTGTCTCAAAAAGACCATAATTAGACCAATACCTAGAGTGGAAAATAAATTTTCAATAGTGTACCTTCGAACAAACGAACCAATAGAGATCTCTGATATCATTCAAAACGAGAATAAAAATTGAATATAATTCAAATAATTATTTTTCTATGCATTGCACCCAACAACACTGGAAAAGGCTACATTTAATCCATCTACCTCAGCACTTGCGACCAAAATTACCGCGCTTGTGAATTTTGTGACTAATGCTTCCACAATCCTATCTTTTATCCTCAGTGTCTGCTTCTTGCAAAAGTGGTTTTAGAGATTTTGATGTAGGCATATTGTCTTCCAATGAATATTTTGTAATTTGTCTCCACCATCCTTCAGGTGAATCTAGTCCATGTTGTTGATGATCGCTAGAAGTTTCAGCACAAAAACGTACTAATAGCAGAAACCAACAGATAGAAGTTGCGTTCAAAATAAATGAAATAGTAAAAAAACAAAAATTAAAACACAAATAATCGAGACTCCTAAAATTAGTCCAACTATGTTACAGCCTATCCATGTTCAGCGACATGGCCTTTGTCCCTCCTCTCAAGAAGCACCTCTGTTGCCAGCCTCCATTGTGCTAAAACCCATTAATTTTTTTTACCTCCATCGCTCTGCTTCCTGGAGAACCCATCAGCAACATAAATACATACCCCTAATGCTTTAATTTTACCTTTTTTACTAGCGCCTCGTATCCAAATTTTGAGACGAAATTAAATTTTAAGAAAAAATATTTCTTTCATCTTAAAAGGCCTCTCTATGCAGTAGTGTCGAATGCAACAACATACAAGTTGTCTCTAATGGGGTCAATAGAGATCAAAACGACATAAGAGGGACAGATGTGTGATAAATCTTGCCAGGAAAAGTTGACGCATTCTTCAGAGTCGGCTACCCCACCAAAACAAAGAGCCCAACAAATCGTTGTATTTATATAAGATAACATGAATGGTAAGTGAAATAGCAACCTTGGTATAAGCACGAGATAGTAGTAGCCTGCAAGGTGACGGACTTAGGGCGCACTATCAAAGTCAATTTTGTAGGTATTATATAATATTGTCTTAAACTGACATGGTTTTGTCGTAATTGTTAATTATCTTAAATGAGTTTCACCTTAATTGCCATTGTCTTAATATAATGTCTCGTCTTAAAATTTTTTTGTCTCAATTTGTTTTTTTCTTAAATATAAAGTTTTTTCTTAAAATATTTTTGTCTTAAATTGATTTTGTCTTAAAATATTTTTGTCTCAAATATAAAGTTTTGTCTAGAATATTTTGCCTTAAACTGCTTTTGTTTTAAATATAAAGTTTTGTCTTAAAACTTTTCCAACTCTTTTTGTCTTGATTATATGGAATTGTCTAAAAATATTTTGTCTTAAATATAAAATTTTATGTTTATATATATATATATATATATATATATATATATATATATATATATTTAATTTTATATTTAAGACCATTCAATTATATTATATTTTAATGTAAAATTATTAAAATAAAAAGTAACTTTTATATTTTCTTAGACATATTTCTTAAAAGTACCCTTTATGTAAGAGTGAGAAATTGTATAGATCGTATCAAAATGGAGGAGTTGCAAGAAATAATGTGTTTTCAAAGATAATATTATATCTTGTAGGAAATCCTACTTTCAAAAAGAATATTATGACAATGTTTACTCTTTGCGTTGTTGGGTAAGCAGATTGAAGAATTGGTTTTATTCTAAAAGAGAACCCGTTTCTTATAATATTTTGATAACGTTTAATTTTTGGGATGCTGGGTAGGGAGATTGTAGAATTGGTTTTTCCTTAAAAAAAGGAAACGGAAAAAAGGAATATCTCTTTCGTTGGATGAAATTATTTTTCCAACAAGAATATTAGGATAACGTTTAATTTTTAGCTTATCGGGGAAGCAGATTGCAGAATTGGTTTTCTTTTGAAATAGAAGTGATCTCATGTTGCAGTAAATATCATGATAGTGCTTAATTTTTGTGCTGCTGAGAAAGCGGATTGCAGAATTAGTTTTCTTCTAAAACAAAAATCTGGAAATCATTTTTTCAAAGAGAATATTATGATAATGTTTTTTTTTCAAAAATAATATTATGATTTTTAGATTTTTTTTAAAAAGAGAACCGGTCTTCTTAATATGAGGTGAACTCGTAAATCACTGTTAAGAAGGTTAAGAATATTTTTTTTTTCATCTTGAAAGTGAAAATCCCAATGTCACCAAAATTATTACACACTACGTATCACCCAAGCAGACAAAGTTACACTCAGGCTAGTTGAATTACTATTGTTTCTGAGAGTGTACTACACGTATTTACTAACAGCAAAAGTGAGCAAGTTGTACCTGTTAAACAGTCGTACACATTTTCTTGAAAAGCAATTATCAGTTTTGAATTGCTATAGTCAATGTCAAATAATTGATATAATGATAATATGCCAGAATATTTAAGCTTTATATTATTTATTATAAGTTTCTTAAGTTTTTTTAAATATATTTATAGGGTTAAATTGTTCATAATCACAAGTTTAAGTTTGGATTTTTTTATAATTTTAATGTTTTAAAAGTTTTCTAAACTATAAAATTTATATTTGTGACAACAAACATTAAAATTAAAATAAGAAGAAAAGATTAGCATCATTCTAATAAAAACTCCAAAACATATAATTATTACACAACTTATCCGTTACATGCTCTGAAATATAGACGGGTAGTCGAATTGGTAGTCCATGAAATATAATAAAACAAATTACAATTAGCCGCATGAAGTTTATAATGACATTGTTAACAGTAAGTAAAGTGGAGTTGCAAGCTGCAACACATGTATATCGTGAAAAATATATGTATATATAAAAATAACGAAACCCTAAATCTATGTGATACTCAAATATAGTAGAGATCACCAGAAGCGATGACTTAGTTTTAATAAATTGAATTCGAGACCTCCTCCTCGGTGTTGAGATTTAGTTGTCTGAATGTCTCCAACGCTTTTTCCATACATTCTCCATTTCTTTTTCTATATTTAATACTTCTAGGTTTATCTGTGCATGCAATTTTAGTGGGACTATTATCTATGGCTTCTACTGTAAAAGAAGAATTATTGTGTGTTAGATCAAGTGGTGGCTTTCTCCCATTATTTCAACAAAAGAAAAGTGAGAAACAGTGGTAGGATATTCGTCTTTTTAAGAGATTAAGGGTGATCATTGTATCAATAGTGATTTAGTTTGGCTTTCCGAGGTAACTTCTTCTGATATAAATGGAAATAATCTTTGCAACTTGTATTTGGCCTTAACACTGAGGGTCAACCATGGAGACGGAGAGGATACAACTCCCCAACCAATAGCAGGACGAACGGAGCAGGCAACAATAGTGGCAGCAGGAGATGTTCATCTCCCAACACCAAACAGACAAGATAATAATAGTGGCATGCATTGTATTTGTAGGGATATCATAAATGTAGGGATAGGATAGTTTATTGGCCTTTGGATTTACTGTTGGTGTTCTTGCTAAGTCATAAATTCTTGATATATCAAGCTTACTCGCTATTCGATTTACTCTTCCTGCTATAGTGGCAGCCCCTACTTTTTATCCTTCAATTCAACTCTTTCTTTGTTGTTATAGTGGAAACCCCTAGGTTTTATCCTTGAATTCAGTGCTTGTTTCCTAAGTCATATATTCCTAGTAAATCAGGCTTATTTTCTTATTAGATATACACTTGGTGTCATAGTATCAGATTCCTAATATATCTGACTTACTAGCTACTGGACTCCTAAGTCATAAAATCCAGGTATATCTGACTTATTGGCTATTAGATATACTCTTAATGTTATAGTGGCAGATTCCTAGTATATCTAGGTTACTCGCTGCTAGATATACCCTTGATGTTATAGTGGCAACCCCTTGATTTAATCTCTTGCTTTGTTCAAATTAAACCAACAAACCTAGCCTAAATTACTCCAAAGATTATAGATTCGCCAGATAAAAACAAAAGTGCTAAATCCCTCTATAGTCTATAATACCATGAACCATGATTATGGTTACCATAGTATAGTACCATAGTTATACCATGATTATGATTACCATAGTACCATGATTACCATGAAAATTAGTATCTAACCAAGATAAAGTTATATTTGAGTCTTGAAAATCAGATATAGATTGACTTTTATTTAGTAGATTGAATTAATCCATGACAATCAATTTTAAATTTTCCTTTAAAAAAATATTTGTTTTATAATCAGTTTTGCACTTAATGTTTTCTTTTGCATTTATATTGGAGTGGCTTAATTCCTTGCTTATATTATCATCATATTTCCAATTTTTCTTCCAAAACGCTAAACCTACCTTTATCAAAAATTTAATTCAATGATATTGTCGCTAGTTTCCTTTTTTTAACTAATTGAGTCAGTTGTTCATGTCGTAGGCTAAGGCAGTTTTTAATTTGATCTTGATCGCACTTGGTTTTCCCTACTAATCGTGTTTTTATAGTTATTCCATCTTGTTATTAGCAATGAACATCTTGCTGGTGATGAGTTGTCGTAGTCATGCAAACATTATTTGCCTTTACGGACAATCATGTGTCTATTTTTAGCTTATTCGTTTTTCTGTGATAATTTTGACAGGGACGGAGTAATGGGTTGCCCTCCCATTGACCTCCCACTAGGAATTCTCTATGTCCCTTTCCTAATCCTTCTGAAGAAAATCAAGAAAGTCCCATGGTGGGAAACTTTGTGCACGGCCACTGAAATCCATTGTATGTCAAGGTGAAGATGGATGACAAGCCCATTGGTAGGAAACTGGATTTGAATAGTTATGAATCTTATGGGGCTCTTGTTTAGGATTTGAAGAATATGTTTCAACTAATCATTTGGAGTAAGTACCTATTGATCTGAAATGTGTGTTTATAGCTTATATTCATATAAACATGTAAGCTCAAACTATATGATTTTCAGATAATGTGGAAGCTTTCCCTCCTATGGCAGAAAGGCCTACTGTGATGCCTTTGAGGCTTTTGGGCCCTAATGTTTATTTCATAATAACCTATGAAGATACTGAAGGGGATTGCATGCTTGTTGGGGATGTTCCATTGAAGTAAGCTCTGACTTATGGGTTGCTAGAAGTACCATACTTCCTAGTAATTTTATTCTAGTAAAAAAAGGCATCAAAAAGGACAATTGATTACAAATTTTATTAATAAAACTGTGTTTTGCAGAATATTTCTTAAGAAAATCATACAGTTAAGGATAAAAAGCACCTCCAGCCCAAATACCTTTGGTATGCTAAATTAAAAGTCCTGTCATTCTTATTTCGTTGTTTTCTGCTTTATTGTCAAATAATTTTAAGGTTAGCCTGATTTGTTTGGTGTTTCATATTAGAACACTACTATATGTTTTGGCATATGACAGTAGGGTTGCTTTTTTTGTAGCTGAGAAATTCCCAAAAAAGAGAAAGTCCACTTGAATGACAATGCCCATCTCAGGGTTCACTGAGTCATAGATTCTCTCCCTCGTAGGGCCATTCAACCAAAATATTGGTGGATCACAAGATTCTCATACTGCTCCTGGAGACCATGCTGTAGAAGGGGTTTATTATTGTTTTTCAGCAATTCCATTTGGCTATTGTTTCTGCCATTTACCATTCTTGATTATGATATATAATTTAATTTGAATATTTCATCAAAATTTACATTTGATCTATTTCTTATATCTGTCATATTGTCTTCTAGTCTTTAGCTATTATTGTACATATTCATGAGACTGGCCTGCCAAAGTTGTATTAATTGACTTTCTCTTAAGGCAAAGATTTGCAAAATTAACTAATTTGTACATGTGAAAACTCTAAGTTTAGTGTTATCAACGTTGTTTTTTCGTTGCAATGAATTTTCTGTGTTCACTTTTCTTCCCATACAAGTGTTCAATGTTGGAATTTCTGAACAACTCTGAACACACATAAGAAATAAAACAATTCCTCCTTCACAACACAGAGATTAAATAAAAGTTAAATTGCGGACACAAAGAGATGAAATATAAAAACTTCTATTTCATTAAACTAGAAAACTCTGTTACAAGATTAAATCTTTCTTCAGAATGAAGTTCTAGATTCATAACAAAATTCACTGGCTGTTGCAGACAGAGCGCTACAAGAATTTTCTCTCTTGTCTCTCTATCTTTTTCTCTAGCCTTCGGGCTCTCTTAAAACAAAATACACATTCTGCCCAATAAAATGCACTCACAGCATATATATATGAAACATTAAAATATTATATATTATAAATATTTCATATTTATAATATATATAATCAAAGTTAAAAATCTAAATGTACCACGTAAAAAAAATTAACCCAAAGTTAAAAATAAAACATATGCGGCAAATAAAAAACAAAGTAAAAACATTAAAATAAACTTTTCCTTTATACTTTCTATGGGGTGCATGAAATACCTTCACGCCAGTTCTCTTTAACCCCCAAAACTCTTTCCATTGGTCTGGCACTACTACATTTGGGGGAAATTCCGACACTTGGTTCCGACGCTTTTGACCAAATGTTGGAAATTTCCCCAAATTTTTTCAATCCCGCCTGAAACTGTCACTATACCGACGTTTATAGAAAATTGTCGCAATACCGACACTTAGACAAAGTGTTGCAATTGCGACGTTTGAAGGAAGACGTCGCAATTGCGACACTATGCCCCAAAGCATCGCTATTGCGACGGCTGCCTCCAAACGTCGCAAGTGCGAAAAAATGTCTTAGTGTCGCAATTGCGATGTTTGGAGGCATCTGTCGCAATAGCGACGCTTTTTCCGCCTTCGATATAACGACACTTATATGCGCGCTACATAAAAATACGAAACTTATATGCGCGCTACATAAAAATGATTTTATTAAAAATACGAAACTTATATTCATCGAAATAGCTACATTAACGTCTGATATCACGCGCGCATTCGCCCTCAGCATTTGCCCTCAGCTCTTGCAAAACAGCATTTTCCCTTAGCTCTTGCAGAATAGCATTCGCCCTCAGCATTTTCCCTCAGCTCTTGCAGAACAGCATTCGCCCTCAACATTCGCCCTGAGCTCTTGCAGAACAGCATTCGCCCTCAGCATTTGCCCTGAGCTATTGCAGAACAACATTCGCCCTCAGCATTCGCCCTGAGCTCTTGCATAATAGCATTCGTCCTGCATTCACCCTCAGCTCTTGCAGAACAGCATTCGCCCTCAGCTCTTGCAAAATGGTAAGTTCTTACTGCAGGCCCTTCCTCCTATAGTAGGGTTGACTCTATTTGGGTTTTTTTGGTCAATTCCATTGGATTGTGTTAGGCTGTAGGGTTCTCTCTAGATGTCAAGAATCAAGATTCAATACCCTCTATTATCTTCATCACCTAATACAAGATTTAAATTTTTCCTGAAGAAACGCTTATTAATTTGGCAGCCATTATTTCTCCCTACTTTAAAAACCCTACATTTAAATGAAAACATGCATTGCATTTCAACTAAAAAAATATATTAGTGTTCAACTGTACATGTGTGCATCACTTGTGTAGGGTATTCCTTTTCCACTTTCACATTATCCAAGAATGTGTGCAATATAGTTCATATTTTTTGTGATTTAAATTATCTTGAAAAAGGAAAGGTAAATTATTTCCCATGGAAAAAGAAGGTTTTCCCTTTTTACTACTGGAAATGGTACAACAAAGTTCCATTTCTACCCGAAACTCCTATGAAACATGAACCAAATAAAGGCCATGTCCTCAATGGACATCATTTGGCTTTGAAAATGGCCATTGCACCGTGTTTTTTCTTATATTACATCACTATAGTTTCTTAGGTCATTTCTTGTTTCTTGAGATGAAAAACAACCAAATAAATTATGAAGATCCTTTCAAGAAATAAATGACCATTTCTCAATCATATCTCAACTATTTTTTATTTTATTCAGTGGTTGATTACTTTGGGAGAAATTTGACACTTTTATAAGGAATATAACATAAAAACACAAAATGGGAAGGAATTGATGAGGTAGATGTCCTTTAGTTGTTGTCAATTAAGAATTGATAATACACGATGCATGTTTAGTACTACAAACTAGATTCCTTCTTGGAGTTAGGACACAGAGTATTGAATCAAAGTTGTAGTTTCTAATGTCTTGTATTGTTTCATCAATCTTCAAATTCAGACATTGCGTGTCTTCATTGCTTCATGTTTGAATAATTTGCATCATATCGTACAATAGGAAATTGGGAATTATGATTATTATTACTTTATGGATCTGTTAAGTTACTTTTAAGTTTGCATGGTTTAGTGTGAAATTATTCCAGTGTGCCCCTAGGCCCAGGTGAAGGAATGCCAAGGACTGAGAACCCTATTTTTTAAATGGTATTGTTTCTAACTATTTTTTAAAACATACAAATTACAATTAAATTTTAAAACTTAAGAGTTAAAACTTAAATGATTCAAATGAATTGGTATGCTATTTGGATGAATTGGTCTGGCATATTTAGAAAGATCAAACCTCAGAAATAAACATGTCTATTTTTTAATGGTAAAGAATTCTTAGAAATTAAAGTTACGGCTCTGTTATAGTAGATGTATAAAATGCTTCCTACAGGTTTATTGGCATGGGGTTGATCGAATACAATCTAGACATACACAGCCTAATTTCCAAGAGGGATTATTTGTTCACACCAAAGGTGCTGTAGCTACTATGACTATGATGCAAAACTGGACAAATAGTGTATCTATCATACTAGGCATGGCTTAGACATAGTTACTGGTGAAGAAATTTCTGCTGGCTTTGACTTTAAATGTAACAGAAATTTAATCTCTTAACCAGAGGTTTCCTGGATCTTAATTCTGTGAATTTTCTACCTTGGGACTACTATGAAATATTATACAAAACAGCAGTGGAAGTGACCAGTATTCCAATTGTAATGTTCTCTTATAATCAAATTGCCCAAGGGAGGACAAAGTAGCCTATCCAACCCCATAGGCTATAGTCAATTATAAAGGGGGAAGTTAAAACTTAAAAAAAAAAAAATTAAACCTTAAAACATACCTACCTATCCATGAATCATAAGTTCATAACTTACCCAGCGAAAGCGTAGACTTACCACAAGCATCCATCCTCAAATTTCTATGGATGAGCCAGAACCTCAAGATGAGAGTGATTCCTACTTGGAGAGCATGCTAAGTGAAGATCTAAGTGATGCTGATGACATGGATGTTGATGATATGGCTTGAGGAAGCCATTGCTCACTATTAGGCTTTAGCTATTTTTATTTTATTATATCAAAATTTCCTAGTTCATGTTTACAGTTTGCCATTTGGAGATGCCTTGAGGAAAATTTTGAATTTAGTATGACAATGGACATATATTTTGAAATTTTGAATCATGATTCTAATTTCTTATAAGTTATTAATATGTAAACTGAGCTCCAATTTGCACTTGATATCATATATGAATCATGATATTATCAAACTAGAAATTTTGAAATTTCAATGACCAATGTCACATGTGAATGTTGAAACTTGAAAGTTGAATGTTGTGCATGTTTAAATCTTTAAAGTTTAAAGTTTATAAATTATTAGTAATTTACAAATTACTATATTAGTGTCATTAAATTTATAATTCATAAATTATAATTTAGAAAATATAGTATTATATATGATATATAAATTATAATATATATTAATATAAAAATAACCAGACGAACCCACGCACCCTGTTTCAAAAAATGCCATCCCCATCCCCGTCCCCGTCCCCGTCCCCGTCCCCGAACCCACGTTTCCTGGCAACATAGTTTCAAACATTAAATATAACCAAAATCGTTTAAAGGATATTGAAAGGAAAAAGGTGATGGAAGATAGAAAGTGCCTTACTTAAATGCTCTAAGGATTTTTCAATAGTTGCTCCAAAAGCTTCACTTCAAGGCCCTTCATGATCGTCTCCAACAATGCTATACCATCAGCTTCAACAATGTTGCTCCAAAAATGTCCTCAAGGTCTTCACAACAAGTTTACTAGAAGTTGCTCCAACAATATATTCAATAAGGTCTTCATTGTCAACTCGTCTCTTGTTTGGGTGCCTTAATGTGCAATGACATGTTTCCAGGACTAAATTCAATGCAAGGCATATTTGAAACTCTAACTCTGTCTTCCGGTGTCTTATTAGAAATTATTTTAGTTTTCATTTTGTGTTTTCAAGTTAGATATTGTTTTCAGGTTTTTACATTTATAATTTTATTGCAATGTGGCGGACTGATCAGGGCAGTATAGGAACAACCTCGAGACGGGATGATTGCGGAAAGAGGCCAGCGAAAGAACATGTAAAGCATTGCTCTATCTTCAGGTATTTAGTTATTTACATAATTGAAATCATATTAATTTTGTTCAAATATGTAGACACCTAGCCATGGTACGCCTGATGATTCCCTCTTTGAGGAAGAGCTTTCTTCATCCCTATCTCCAGTGTTCTTGTTGCGAAAAAAGGCACGAGATGCAAGGTCGAAATTTAATACTTTGATAGACGCGCCTCAAACACCTGAAACAGAAGAGAGGATAAAAAAACTTATGAGCCAGCTAGAAACATATCAGGTAATAATAAAAAGTCAAAAGGATTTTTTTTTTGTTCTGCATGAGATGAATTATGATAGTTTGATTTTTAATTTTTACATTGAATAAACTAACAAAAAGTTCTTTTGTATGTAGCGTTTTCTGGCACTTGCTGAACCCAGTGTTGGTGGTAGTGGGACACAAGGTCAAGAGATTGCCCAGCAACCCTCTCGTACACCTTCTACTCCTTTAGGTGCCAGCCAAGAAACACACCCTGCCCAAGCAGACACCCAGCCAACCGTTGAACGTGTTGGCAATGATGAGGCTGATATAGCCAACTACATTATTGCGTTTCCTGGAGCTACATGTGTCAGCTCCACAGGGACCATTAATGGCACGTTGTTGGTGAACGATGAAGGTGTCCCTATAAAACACGTACAAATCCTAGGTAAATTTTAATATTTTAACTATTTCATGTACTTTATCTAAAACATATTTATCATGATTTTTATTTTTAAATTAATGATAATATATTTTTTTTTCCTGTGTAGGAAACAATGAGTTCTACAGGTTTTTGGATAGCCATGCATTCATAATTTTTGGCCCAACCATACGCACAGGGTTGAATTCCTAGAATTCCAACCTGGAAAAAGAACTTCTAGATTATCTAGAAGCCCTTTCTGGGGTCGGCACATTTGACAGAACAACGGTGGCTCGGGTAGCCGGAAAATATTTGAAATATACCAGGGACACCTATAGGACGCAATTTCAATTTAACCCTAGATACGGGTGTCCTCTCACAGTCCCAGAGAGTGAGTGGAGAGCACTCATCCATGACGGAAAAGAGAAAAGGGCAAAGAAAGAAGAAAAAATGCCAACTGGACCCGCAAGGTAAATTACAACTTTAATTCAATAACTTTAATTTTGTCTATGTCTAAAATAAAAGTGTGCTACGTCATATCTGACTTCAATATTTTGATGCTAGGTTGCCTGACACCTCAAAGGCAACCAAAGCTAGGATTTAAAAAATGGGTCATCACAAGCTAGGCCAGGGCGGCTACTTGAAATTAGCCGCAAGAATTGTAATTAAGTAGCTAAACATCTTATAATTAATTGTATCGCCTTCCAACGTTTTTGTAATCCTATCAAATATGATTAAAAATACACAATCATATGTAATGTAGGGTGATGAGTTCGGAATAGAAACTATAGAGGAAGATAAAAATATCGCTTTCCATTTCGGCTATCAAGCCGTAGTTGAACATCACAAAAGCTTGGGGCAGGTCCCAAGATCCAGAATGCCTGATAAGGTAAAACATTAACCTTTCAATATTTTTGTTTTCATCCATAAATTTAATGTCTAACAACTTTTTTTAAATCAAGGGAGCAGCACTACCGACGAGGCAAATAACCCTGTTTTAGAGCCAGATGTAGATGATCCTCACATGCAACCTAATCATTGTAGTGGGGACCAGGCCGACAAAGCTACTATCAATGAGGGTTGTGACAGTAATTAATTTCCACTTATAATTTTTTCTAATTATACCTTAATGGTTGTCCTTATAACATTTTTTGTTTAAATGACAGAGAATGTTTCCCTTGAGGATCTTACCACCAGAGAGGAAGAAAGGGCAACAGTCCCAATAGCGACAACTGGTGCACCAGGTAAATAATCTATTTGCAATTTTTTTTATTAATATTACCGAACTAGTTCAATGATATTTAAAAACTGACAATTAAAATTTAATATTATCTGTTTTTGTAGGCGATGCCCCGTCACTGCATGAGACCAGACATCGTGACTACGCAACTAGGTCAGCGGCGACAACTGGTGCACCAGGTAAATAATCTCATTGAAATTTTTTTTATTAATATTACCGAACTAGTTCAATGATATTTAAAAACTGACAATTAAAATTTAATATTATCTATTTTTGTAGGCAATGCCCCGTCACTGGATGAGACTAGACATCGTGACTACGCAACTAGGTCAGCGGCGACAACTGGTGCACCAGGTAAATAATCTCATTGCAATTTTTTTTCTTAATATTACCAAAATAGTTCAATGATATTTAAAAACTGACAATTAAAATTTAATATTATCTGTTTTTGTAGGCGATGCCCCGTCACTGGATGAGACCAGACAACGTGACTACGCAACTAGGTCAGCAGCGACAACTGGTGCACCAGGTAAATAATCTCATTGCAATTTTTTTTATTAATATTACCGAACTAGTTCAATGATATTTAAAAACTAACAATTAAAATTTAATATTATCTTTGTTTTTGTAGGCGATGCCCGTCCTTGGATGAGACAGGACATCGTGACTAAACAAGTAGGTCGGCCAGTGCGGGTCGAAGGCACGAAACGAAGGGAGCGAGCACAATGATATTGATGATGCAGTTAGGAGCTTTAGAAGTGGGAATAAGAAAAGGAAAATTTGATAATGTAAAATATTGTATTATTATAAGACAAATGTTACCATACTTAGAACCTTTTTGCGTTATATAAAAACTCATTTATCATACTATTTTTATGCCAAGCACTTTCAATGTTTTCTTGCATAATTTTTGTTGCATTTTTTTTTTATTAGTTATTGAATAATTTTTTTTCTGCTCATGAAAGTAAAAAATGAAATATAGATTGGGTATTAGGGAATTGAGAGTGATGTGAGGGGGGGAGGGGTCATAAGAGCTTCCACCTTCACGTGGTTGGCCTTGTTTAGTAGAGAATAATTTATTGGAGTGATTTAATCTTGGAGCAAACCTCCCTCGATCCAATGTAGCAACAAAATTCCCGCCCCATTGACTTAGTCGTTTATACGGATCGTGGGAGAGCTTGTTCCAAGTTCATCGACTCCAATAAATTGTTCTTGAAACGAAGAGGAGCTTATTCGAGGTATGTTTTGACATTTTCAACATATGTTCTAACATTATCATAAGAATGCATCTTAGAGTAAAAAATAGTACATCAATTACTTATATTTATTGTATAGATAATGATGGATTTTGATTGACTTGGCGGTGTAGGTACAAATCCTCTTGCACCATGAGCAATAAAACTTGTCAACCAGGGTCATGTCCAGGATATTTTTGCTTGTGCACTTGACCAGGTTCGTAATGTCACATTTTGTAAGTTCCTTTACAGTTAATAATTCAATGTTAAGCTTGTTCATGATTATTATCTAGGTTTTTTGTATGTGTTTTTCCATGTTGATTGTAATCAACTACTATGTTTCTTGTTCACTATGATTTCTCTGTACCACTCCCGGGATGAATGCGACTTTATTTTTACATAGGTTAATTTATTGTTACTATGATTTCTCCATTTACGATTTCATAGGTTACATCATGTAAATTTGTCAATCTCAGATTGGTGATGAGCTTTAGTTCTCTAGATTTGGGGATTTTCTAACATTTTCTCCCTCATGTCATTCCTGCATCACCTCGGTGTTTGAGCATGCCAATTGTCTACCACTTGTACCAATTGGCACATGTCAATCTACGAGTGGTGCCACATTTCACCTATTTTCGGTGAGAGTTTAGGGTTTCTCTAACATAGCTTTAGAAATCCGATTCGATTACTGCTGCTTGAATATTGTCACATAATACTCATGGTTTGGATTGATGATCATGTTCTGAATGGTTGGTTGATTCATAAGAACCACCCATATAGTCATCTTGAGATATTTCAGAAGTTTTCTCGAGTTTCTTTTTTCACCGTTTCTAGTGGGTGGGATGGTGTGAGGTGACCATCAATACTGGTGTTCTTGTAGTAGGGAATTTGTTTTTGGGGATATAAAGGAGCATTTGAAGTAGATATCCCATTGGATGCATTCATAGATGGGCACGAGAGGTCAAGAATTTAAATTAAAAATATGCAACCTCTAGCATGGCAACCTGAGGGCCGCGAGAGACACTAGTTAAAGATTGTTTCGTGATGGCCTTAATATAGTCGTGATTTCTTTCTATTATCTTAATTCAAATATATAGTCCGGTCTCATTAAAATGAGGATTGTGGTTGTATTTCTCTTTGGTTTTTTCTCTCTTAATGCTCCAGAAGTTGCCAAAAGTTGCGGTAGTTGTTTAGTTTTCCTGTTACAACTTAAAAGTGGTTTTTAGCAATGGGAGTCATTTTTTTAAAGGTTCATACTAAGATGAAGATCTTGTAATTCTATATTCATGATAAGAGAAGATGGCCTTTGCTTTGGGTAGTATGAAAACAATTGCCACATCTACTTCATTGGGTAACAATGGAAAGGGGAAGAAGTTGGGTGCAATGTTTGATAATTATGGCAGACAATTGTCTTCTCTTTCAGTTTTTTCACCCATTTCCTTTAATATCTCAAGAAGAAGAGGGACTCTGAGTTAATACAAGAGCTATGTAAAAGGAGTTGTACTTTAACAAGGATGGCTGAGTGACAAAAAAATTGCAGGTCAGAGAAAAAATTGTGTTTAAAGGAAGGTCACCTACACGTGAAACTTCACTGCGGTGGATCTTTCCTTGTCCACTTATATTCGATTTTAATGTGTTATTTTAATTTTTCATGGAGGTTTGTTTTGGCATATGGTGTGGCATTCAATTTCACACTTACTGAAAGCATTGTCAATTTGTCTTGCAGGCGGTGTGAACAAACTTCTTTGATCTTGTTAAGTCATTTAAGTCACCCTTGGGGCGAGGGGAAAAAATGTTGTCTTTGAGAGCAAGCATGGTTCTCCGAAAATAGTTAATGATGGTGTGACGGTAGATAAGGAGGTAATTTTTGTAGATGTGTGCTGCGGTTTTATTTTTTAACGTTGTATTAGTTCCCACCCAAATGTCTTAGATTTGGTAGGCATAATTTGAAAACTCAAAGGTGAAAGGAAACGATTTGTTACCCAGTGGTTATATTTCCTGGACTAGCCACATTAGAGTAATGCATAAAGCTTTTCTGATAAAGGAAAGGGTTATGGCTGAGTCAAATTTTATTTTTATTGACAGTGTAATGAAATGTATCTCAATGCTATGGTTTTTTCCTTTTTATTGGTTGAATTAGAGGACCTGGTTGAAAATATTGGGGCCAAGTTGGTAAGGCAAGCTGCGGCAAAGACAAATTATTTAGCTGGGGATGGAACCACAACATCTGTTGTTCTTTCACATGTTGGAATATTGAAAAATTCCAGAACAATGCATGGAGAATAAATCTCCCTTCCTCTAACACAGAGAAAATAAAAATCTCTTTGACAGGAGACAGAGTTTCAATACTTTGAAAACAAACTTCTATTCCCTTCAATAACTCAAAAAAAAAATATTACACTTCTTCCTCACTGAGAGGGATTACAAAATTATGACTGCTACAAAACGCAGTGCATAAAACCAACTCACTGTCTGTTCAAAACAAACATACTTTGTCTCTAAAACACTCTGCTGTGTTTTTCACTTTCGCACTGCTGTGCATACACACTTAAAAAGTTACACTCAGTCTTTCACTTTTTACACACTGTTGTGTAATAAAAAAATTACGTACTGTCTATAAAAAAAAATACCAAGATTTTTTGTCCTTTTTATTTTTATATGTCGTAACATATAAAACATATTATAATAAACCCTCTTTTAAAAAAAATAAAATTAAAACTAAATTCTATGGCCCACCTTTCATTTCACATATGATATATATATAACATATGTTTAAAACATATGTATATATTAAATCATACATAAAATTAAACTATCAAAACATTAAAGAACCCTTTCCGTTGGACTTCAAAAGTCTGAATAGATTGAATTTCAAACCAAATTCGCGTTCCAAAATGGGATGCTGACGTCTGCCTAATTTGTAACACGAATTCTCAATCCAATGTGCCTTATAAAAAATTTGGGTCCGGTTTTCAGGTTTTCAGGTTCCCTTCAATGTCATGCGATCCAATATTAATGCTCCATGTGTCCTCCTTTTGAATTTACAAAACTGGGGGGTAAATTTTTGTTTGTTTAATTTCTGGTTGGTGAATTGCGTTAATGCTGGTTGTTGTGTTTAAATACAATCCTGTACAGAAATATGGCTGCGGCCGTCTACAAAAAAAACTTGCAGGAATTTTAAATGTTGAATTAAATTTCTGGATGGCATGCAAGCAACCTCCAAAAAAAAATGTTGTTGCCGCATCCGTCCTTCTGCTGCAGCAGTTGATGTTAAAATTCAACAGCACAGGGTTTAATAAGTGAGGGTGTAAAGGTAACTTTTTGTCGATAGTACTGGATTAAGATCATCTATTCATTTTTGTAGGGTCTTATGGTGTTTGATTTTTTAGTTTTGGGTTGGGCTTATTGAGTCTAAGATAGTTTTTGAGTGAAAAAATTGCTATCATGTAATAAAAAAATTTGGTTCTTTTGTCAAAATTTATGAGCTTGTTAGGAAATACAAAACTGACAATGGTTGTATCTTAAATTTGTGGAAAATAATTTGAAATGAAACCTTTTTGTTTAGGTTGTTGCAGCAGGTGCAAACCCCATTCAAATTACTAGGGGCATTGACAAGACAATAAAGGCCCTTGTTTCGAACTCAAAATTTTGTCAAAGGAGGTAAACGCTTGCCTTTTGAGTAGGCTGGTTTTCCTTTTTGCTGATGGTTTGGTGTATCTAATTGAATTAGTTGCCTAAGGTATTTTTTGGTTGCAAACTCCTTTTCATTTTTCATACAGTATTGGCCTTGTGGAATACATTTGATTGTGTGGTCTTGTTAGATCTACAACATTTGTATTTGTTTAGTCTTATGGCCGAGGTGCAATTTTATTATGGAAATAGTTGATGCAATATTGTCATTTAATCCTTACTGCAGGGTAGCATGTTGAGAAGTTTCTTGTGAAACATTTGGTATTCAAAATGACACTTGATCCTATACAGCATCATGCACTTGACTTCAAAATTAATATTCAAAGTGTGCCAGACAATTCTTGCAAAATTTCGAATATTTATGTTGTTTTAAACCATTGTCTTTTTCATGTATTGGATGCTGAAAATGAGAAAAATACTTTTGGTATGAAAACAACTGGTGAATAATTTCCAGCAAAAAAACCACTTCCAAGACATGATTTAGAAGTAGAACATATGTACTTATGAAGCATAGAAAGATATCCTTGATGCATTGTCAATGTTTGTCTAGGGTTATTTTTGGATAAAATAACTCCTTATTCCTAGAATAGTGATCTTCAATACAAGTAAATGCCAGAGAAGAGAGATCATCGTGTGACATAAACCTATTAAAAAAAGTGAACAGGGAATGATTATTAATTATGGCATACTAAGTTGTCAATGATTTTGACTATTTGTCTTTAACATGTAAAAATGTTAAATTCCAAACTTACATCATCACGGTTTGGCATCATGAGCTTGACTAATTGTCCACCATGCTCATAATTTCATTGTTGTCTTCATATCTATAAACAACGTTTCAAATAATAATAATAAAAGTTCTATAAGAAAAATCCAGACCTCCATGTTGCTGCTCCTTGTGAGACAAAGTCAAAACTGCATAACACAATCTGACACATAAGAATCTCCTATATCCTGGTGGTATGTATCCAAATTCTTATAATAGTGTCTTCAAGACTTATGTTGAAATTGCCAATGAGATATTTAAGCAATGAAATATGGAGCCTTCTTCATTGTTGTATATGTAACAGTCTTTTATTAATATAAAGATTGATGGTTTTGTCTTTCTGAAAATGAAATATAAAAATAATTTATTGTGGTCAATTGAAAAGTTTTTTTTTTTAAGCTTTTCATTATGGAAGGAAAACATATATATATGCCCTTCTAATTGAAATTCGGACCTGCCCTTCAAATTTTGTCACTTTGTGGGACCTTAAAAAACAATAAAACTATTCCGTCGTGCGTTATATAAAACATATAACAAAACCTTTGTCAAAACTTCAAACGAACCCTTTAGCCGTGGGTATTTCATCACGAATTGATCATTTTACCATGTACCTTCTTCTAGAGGAATATTCTTCCACTTGATCAGGTACTTCATAATGGTTATATGTCAAAGTGATATAAAATGTTTATTTATAACTTTTTGTGGTTCAAGAATCAACTTTCATTCTTCATCTAATTTTGGAAGTTCTATTTACATTGGCATATTTTTTCCCAAAACCTTTTTTAGGCAAGATACATGAAAAACCTTATGAATGCAAGAAGAAGGAAAATATAAATTCGATACCACTTGTGCAATCCTATGAATAATTATTTAGGGCCATAACATTCTTGAGCTAATTATTTATTCTTCTTTTTTTTGAATGAAGATTGCTTATAATGCTATAATCTAAAAAATACCCAATTACCCTCCTCAAATTATCTTTCACTTCAATGTCATTCCCCTTGTTGTTTTATCATGTTTCATGTCATTTGAAGGTTTTCCATAATAATTTTCAAAGTTTCTTTAGTATTTTCCATATGTGACTCTGTTTCCTATACTTTTGACTTATCTTGCAAAAAGTATGAGATACTAGGAGTTGGATATCCATAAAGGGCCTTAAATGGGGAAATTTTAGTAGATGTGTGATAGGTAGTATCATATTACCATTCTTCCTTGACGAACCCACTTCATCCATTAAGATTGCTATTCTAAAGAGTAACATTGTAGATAACCTTAAAAACATTTGTTAACTATTTTTGTTTGACCATTTGATTGTGTTTGATATGTAGAACTCATGGCAGCTAGTGTTTCTCCACTCATATTAAATAATTATTTCCAAAAGTTTCTTGTTACTATTACTTTAGGAAAACCATGAAGACTATGAATTTCTTTCACTGACACTTCTGCCACTTGGCTTGTTGTTTATGTACTTTGAGCTATACAAAAAAAATCTACAAAATTTGTCTATATAAATGACCACAAAAATGTAATACTTACCTTTATATTTCAGTAACCCTGTAATAAAGTCTATTGATATATCTTCTAGTCTTTGAATATGTATGTGGAATGCTTGAAGTAGCCCTAGAGATTTTACTATCTCTCTTTTATTTATTATGAAAACCTGACCTTCTCTTACAAAATTTTGAATATATTTCTTCATTCCTTCCAAAAATATATTTTTTGATCCTTTGAGATGTTTTAAGGAACCCTACGTCCTACCATCAGAGAGACATGTGACTCCCTTAATATTTGTTTATTCAAATATGCTTGCGTGCATAAAAATATTCTACATTTGCACCAAAGTATATCTCTCTTTCACTCCCAATGCTCCATAGAGTTCATCCCATCCTTTATAAATTTTAGTTTTTGTTTATTACTATTGTCATTTTTCCATTATGACAAGCTTCTTCTAGCCACCTAGGAATAGAAAATGTAATTGGATATAAATTTGAGGCCTCTTCTATTTTAGAAAGAGCATCATGTACTAAATTTTCCTTACCCTTTTTGCAGATTATCTCAAAATTAAAACTTTGCATTTTTTTCTCCTCATTTTTGTTAATCTTCTAATGAAAATCATAGCTTCAAAAAATAATTTATGCTATCATGGTATATCTTGACTTTAAAGTACCTCCCAATGATATACTATCCCCATTTTTTATTGCATGTAATATTGCTTCCATTTATTTTTCATAGGTAGATTTCACCAAATATTTTCTTTGAATTCCTTGCTTTTAAAAGCCAATGATATCCCTTATTGTGTTAATGTTACGTAAATTCCTTGTCCTAGTGCCTTACACTCTACTATGAATGTTTTACCAAAAGTAGGTGCAACCGATGTTGGTGTAGAAGACATGGCATCCATTAAAAGAGAGAATGCCAAAGTAGCCTCATCATTCCATATAAATGATATTTTCTTCAAGAGATATGTGAGTGGACTTGAAATGCATGCATAATTATTAAAAAATTATCAATAATATCATGTAAGTCTAAAAAATCTTCTAAGAACCTTGATTTTCTTAGGAATAGGTCATTTTGTAATAGCTTGCATCTTTTGAGGCTCCAACTTCACTCCTTCCTTTAAAACAATATGAACCAAAGACTCGAATTCTTATTTCCCAAAAGCACATTTGGATATTTTTACATAAAAATGATTGTTCTCAATAATTATTTATATAACTTTTCCACATGTCTAGTGTGGTATTCCCATGATTTATTATAAATATGTGTATTATCAAAGAAAACCAACACAAATTTTATAAGATGGGATCAAACAAAATTGTTCTAAAGTCGAGCCCGCCGGACTTCAAACGGCGATAAACCATAATTCAAACCAAATTCGCGTTCCAAAATAGCCTGCTGACGTCGGCCAATTTTGTGACGCGAAAACCAAATGAATTCCGCCCTAATCTTTTTCAGGTCCGAAGTTGGGCTGGCGTACGGAGGGAGAGTTGTGACGCAAATTTCTTATCAAATTCGCCCTAATATTTTTTGGGTCTGGATTTCCACTGCGTGAGCGGCCCAAACAAAGATCCGCTCCAATCAATTTCTGCCATGTGTCCTCAATCAAATGTTTCCCTGTTCCCGGATGCGGGTGCATTCGATGGCGTTTAAGGTGATGGGACATGGATGTGGCGATTTCATATCAATCGCATTAAGTTTTAATGTTGTTCAATTAAGTTCCAAGGTTTTCACATCTAATCACATTAAGTTTTAACACTGTTCAAGATCGGACCTCCACTCCTGTTAGCGATTCTGCATGCTCCAATATGATCCAGCCTTCGGCTCTCATTAATGATCAGAGATTAATTATGACGGGCGTCCTTCGATTGCATTGCAGTCGGGTCGATAAAATGGCATTTCGCTATGGTTTTTCAGACGAGTCGGTTGATGGATTACACTGCCTGCTCACTGTGACGAGAAGGAGAAGTGGCCAGCTGAACTACTGCTTAGACCTTGCTGCATATCTGCATTTCTCTCGGTCTGTTCCTTGTATGTCTTCCTCTATTTCTTGGAATTCTGCTTCTCCGTCTCCTCTTGCGCCCACTGCTGAGACTGCACCCATGCCTCGCCTGCGTCAAATGATGCATTGCCGCAGGGGGAGCACTAGAGGTCAACCCCTGCGCGCTCCCTCCAGCCCCTCAACCGAGTCGACTTCCCAGTCCAATGATTATCACGTAGGTCGCTATTCAGATACTAGAATTAGGTGTGGTTGGCTTCTAGGATCTGGCCACCATATGGGCTCCCCTGCTCCTCATTTCCCCATCGCTTCACCTTCTCCCACGATGCGCACTACGCTTTTTTCCTTTAATTTCTCTCTGAACTGTCCATGAATCACAGCTTCAATTACTGTGGTTTTCCATGAGGAGGCCCAAATGGAAGAAAAATGCGCCCGTCTAGCGGGTCTAAGCTCAGAAAAATCCAGCCAACATTCAGGCCTTCAGGAGGGGAGCGGTGGCATGAATGTGGATGTAGCACCTAGCGATCCTGGACCTTCCGAAGGATGGTGCCGAATCGTCGAGGAGCCGGAGGAGTAGTTTGGTTAATTTTTTTTTCTTGCTTCGCAGCCCACTGAATTGGGCTGCTTTTAGATTATTTTACTGTGCTGGACCTCTGTAATATTTTTGAATTCTGTAAATTAAACGTTCAAGACTGGTTTCCCCGTATGACGGCAGTCTTCTTAATTTTTTGATTTTTTGATGACAAATTTGCCATGAGTCTGGGCAATGTTTTTGACTTCGGTGTAATTTTATTCCCACTGTTAATAGATTAACTTTACTTAGAAAAAAAAAAAATCCATGTTTCTATTTTAAACCTGTTTTTTGAAATACAGAGCCATGTTTATATGGTCTACGTATTATACTCTTTCTCTGTATATCTACAGGAACCTTTTTTCTATGAACAGGGTGGATGCTATAGCGGGCTACTAATGGAAACAATCGAGCCTGAACCTTAGATCTCGAATGCAACAGATGGTTACCAATTTTGGAATCAAGCGAGCCTGATCTTACAAGCGAGCCTGGGTTTATGCAGATGATTTTTATTTCTGGGAACAAGCGAGCCAGAACATACAATCGACCGTGGGTTTATACATATTTTTGCTCTATCATGGATGCTTTTTGTGTGAGGTGTATATCAACAGTACATGTCTCTGCACATTTCCTGTATCCGCTTTATGATACTATTTTATGTGTTGACAGGTTATCACTCTGCCTTCAAAACTAGCGATGCTGGTCTATGTTGCTGGTTTATTGATATGGTCTGATGGTCTTTTTATATTTTGGACATATCACACTCCTCACATGATTAGCGTTTTTCTCTGTTCAATGATTTTGGGTACTTTAATTTGTATTTGGAACAATGGACGATGGTACTCTATATGTTGTTTTACTATTCTACATACTTCTATTTCACTTTCTTATAGATGCCTCGGGCATATTTGGATGCTTTCTCAGATTTGTCGATAATCTCCATGTGGACCGTTACCGGGTTTTATATCATGTCCCTGTATGTGACATGGGGTATTTTTCTATCATTGTCTGGGGTGGGACTTCCACTTTTCTGGATGGATATTTGGGTTCCAATCTTCAGATGTGAAAATGTAATGACTTCATGGATTGTTTTACTTCATATAATATATTCAAAACAACGTTTTTTCTCTTGTGAAAAAAATGATTAATGTTTATCACTCTGCCTTCAAAACTAGCGATGCTGGTCTATGTTGCTGGTTTATTGATATGGTCTGATGGTCTTTTTATATTTTGGACATATCACACTCCTCACATGATTAGCGTTTTTCTCCGTTCAAGGATTTTGGGTACTTTAATTTGTATTTGGAACAATGGACGTCGGTACTCTATCTGTTGCTTTACTATTCTACATACTGCTATTTCACTTTCTTATAGATGCCTCGGGCATATTTGGATGCTTTCTCAGATTGTCGATAATCTCCATGTGGACCGTTACTGGGTTTTATATCAAGTCCCTGTATGTGACATGAGGTATTTTTCTATCACTGTCTGGGGTGGGACTTCCACATTTCTGGATGGATATTTGGGTTCCAATCTTCAGATGTGAAAATGTAATGACTTCATGGACTGTTTTACTTCATATAATATATTCAAAACAACTTTTTTTCTCTTGTGAAAAAAAAATGATTAATGTTTATCACTCTGCCTTCAAAACTAGCGATGTTGGTCTATGTTGCTAGTTTATTGATATGGTTTAATGGTATTTTTATATTTTGGACATATCACACTCCTCACATGATTAGATTTTTTCTCTTTTCAAGGATTTTGGATACTTTAATTTGTATTTGGAATAATGGACGTCGGTACTCTATCTGTTGCTTTACTATTCTACATACTGCTATTTCACTTTCTTATAGATGCCTCGGGCATATTTGGATGCTTTCTCAGATTTGTCGATAATCTCCATGTGGACCGTACTGGGTTTTATATAAAGTCGTTGTATGTGACATGGGGTATTTTTCTATCACTGTCTGCGGTGGGACTTTCACTTTTTTGGATGGATATTTGGGTTCCAATCTTTAGATGTGAAAATGTAATGACTTCATGGACTGTTTTACTTCATATAATATATTCAGAACATCATTTTTTCTCTTGTGAAAAAAAAATGATTGTTTATAGTCGAAGCGCTGTGGGGTGGTTTATTATATTAATATTTCACGTTCATTCGAATGCCCACAATTCATAACAAATATTGGAGATTTACTGTCCTGTTTTAAAGTTTCATTTTTTTTTTAAATTGAACCCACCATCGGTATATCGACGCCTTGTAAGCGTCGAAATTGCGACAGCTTATAAATGTTGGAAGAGCGACAGTATAAAAACTTCGGACGAGCGACATTCAAAATGTCGGACCACATTTCGTCGAAATTGCGACAGTTTACAAACATCGAAAGAGCGACGTTCAAAACGTCTGACCACATTGCGTCGGAATTGCAACAGTTTACAAACGTCGGAAGAGCAACGTCCAAAACGTCGGACCACATTGCATCGGAATTGCGATAGTTTACAAACGTTGGAAGAGCGACGTTCAAAACGTCGAACCACATTTCATTGGAATTGCGACAGTTTACAAACGTTGCAAGAGTGACGTTCCAAACGTCGAACCACATTTCGTCAAAAGTGCAACAGTTTACAAACGTCGGAACCACAACGGTTTGGGAAACATAGAAAAAGCGACACTTATTTGGAAGCGGCGGAAAAAGTGTCGATAGTGCAACACTTTTTAAGTGCGTCAGAATTGCGATGGTATGGCAAACCACGTTTTTCCCGTCCTCGAACTGTCGCTCTTGCAACGACTATGTGTCGGAATAGCGACAAATTGGCCGTCAGAAATTCTGCCAAATTTTCTAGTGTGGAGAGTAGGATGATGTCACGTCCTCCAGGGGGTTGTCTTCCCCATTGCTACTCAAGTCTGTTTCCCCCCCCCTGGAATGTGTTGGCTGTGCAATCAATTCAAAATAAATGTTGTTGTTTAGTGTTTAATGCGGTAGATGAATGCAAATAAGAGCGTGGGTGCAGAAACTTGAATATGGGAGGTTGCATGTGGATCAGAACTAGAGATTTGCTGCTGCCAACCTTCAAGAAATTCACATAAGAATTAAACTTGTTGTCTTTCAATCCCATCATCATTAAGGTTTCCATCCTGCCCCTCTGTGCGGGCAGTTGGAATTAAATTCCAACACTCCCCCTTAATTTCAACTGCTGTGTTTTCTTGCATACCCAGGCATTTCCTTAAATAATTAAAACTCTTCAGCGTTAATGGCTTTGTCAATATATCAGCAAATTGTTCCTCTGTCTTGCAGTGCTACAAAACAATCTCACCATTATTAACCAGTTCACGTATAAAATGAAATTTTGCATCAATATGCTTTGTTCTCTTATGGAAGATAGAATTCTTTGATAAAGCTATCGCTGAGCTTTTATCACAATAAATTATTGTTCCTTTGTCCTGTTCATGATATAAATCTCTAAGCATTCTTCTCATCCATACTCCTTGGCATGTTTTTGTTGTTGCTGCCACATATTCTGCCTCTGCTGTTGATAAAGAAACAATTGGTTTCTTCTTGGAAGCCCATCAGACGACCCCCAATCCCAAACTAAACACATATCCAGACGTGCTCTTCCTGTCATCTACACTTCCATCCCAATCACTGTCAATGTAACCAATAAATTTAAAATTTTCATATGGGGAGTATAAAATACCATACCCCTTCGTCCCATTCACATACCTTAGAATCCTCTTGGCTGCCTACCAATGAGTCTCTTTCGGCCTTTCCATAAATGTGGAGATTAAACTTACAGTGTGCATAATATCTGATTTAGTTGTAGTCAAATACAAGAGACTGCCAACTATGCTCTTGTACAAACTTGAATCAAAATCTTTATTGTTGTCTTCTTTGCTTAATTTTAACCCCATGATAGCTGGAGTTACAGTTGCCTTGTTGTTCTACATGTTGAATCTTTTCAACACTTCTTCAACATATTTTGCTTGGGAAATAAAAATCCCATTTTCATTTCTCTCTACTTCTATTACAAGAAAATATCTCAAAAAACTCAAATCAGTCATTTCAAATTCACTCTTCATGACTACTTTAAAATCAGCAGTGAGAGAAACTTTATTTCCAGTAAATATTTAATCATCTACATATAAAACAACAATAAGTATCTTACCTTCATTTTCTTTTATGTAGAGTGTGGGTTCTCCATCACATTTCTCAAATCCATTTTTAGTCAGGTAAGCATCTATCCTGTTGTACCATGCTCTTGGTGCTTGCTTCAGCCCATAAAGAGCTTTCTTCAACTTGCATACTTTGTGCTTTTGGGCTTCAATCTCATAGCCTGGAGGTTGTTCAACATATACCTCTTCTTTCAACACTCAATTTAGGAATGCAGATTTCACATCCATTTGGTAAACCTTCCATTTGTGTTGTGCTGCTATGGACAACACAGTTCTCATAGTTTCCATCCTTGCAACTGGTGAAAAATTTTCTTCATAATCTCTTCCTAGTTGCTTGTTGTAACCTTTTACAACAAGTCTGGCCTTATGCTTTTCAATCTTTCCTTCAGCATTGCTCTTGGTCTTATAAACCCATTTTACTCCAATGACTTATTTACCTTTAGGGAGGCACTAACTCCCATGTGTTACTCTTTTCTATTGCACCAATTTCTTCGTTCATTGCTTCAATCCATTTTTCTTCTTTTACAACATCTTGAAAATGAATTGGGTCATCAACATGACAATACAAAGCAAATAAAGAGTTCATACCGGCATTATCATTTACCTCTCCTTGTCCATAAATCTCACTCAGATTTCTGAATCTCGGTCTTCTTGGTGTACCTAGAGTTCCACTTGAACTCGATGGAGTTCCAGTTCCCTGTGGTGTGCTTGAAGAAGCACTTCCTTTATTTCTCAAGGATATTCTATTTCTGGCTTGTGGTGTGGTTTGTTGTGCTTTTTGTGGTGGAGGAGGAGCCACCGTGGACAAATTATTTGTTGTTGTCTCTTCCTCTTCTTCTTCGTGAGACACACATGTCTTCACATTCACTATTTTCTCTAAGCTTCCATCCCAAGCTTCTTCTTCAATAAACTACGCATCTCTGCTTATTATTAATTTCTTGGTGGATGGATTATATAGTTTATATGCCGTGGACTCATCACTGTATCCAACAAAGATACGTTTATCCCCCTTATTGTCCAATTTATTTCTCAATTGATCTGGAACATGTGCATAATCCACACATATAAAAACTCTCATGTGGGTGACATGCTGCTTTATGCCGCTCCACGCTTCTTCCAGAACTCTGTTCATGATAGCTTTGGTTGGGCATCTATTCAAGATGTATGCTGTAAAATTTACAGCTTCAGCCCAATACTCATTTGGCAAATGTTTTTCCTTCAACATAATTCTGACCATGTCCATGATGGTCCTATTCTTCCTTTCTACAACAACGTTTTGTTGAGGTGTGTACCTTGTGGTAAACTGCTTATGTATGCCATTCTCCCTACAGAAACGTAGGAACTCTTTGGAGATGTATTCTCCACCTCTGCCAGTTCTTAGCACTTTGATGTAGTGCCCACTCTGCTTCTCAACATGAGCTTTGAAGTGGCAGAACTGTTCAAACACTTCACTCTTCTATTTCAAGAAATACACCCATGTATTTTTGGTGTAATCATCTATGAATGTCAAACATATTTGTTGCTAGCTAAATATGGTGTTTACATTGATCCACACAAATTAGAGTGGATAATTTCTAATTTGTGTTGTTTTCCCAAGATGCAGCCTTCACAAAGTCTGTCTAGTTTCTCAATCAATGGTAATCCTTTTACCATTCTCTTTCTGTGCAACAAGCTCACGCCTCTGAAATTGAGATGTTCAAATCTCAAGTGCCATAACCAGTTTTCATCTTTCACTTCCTCATGAAACACCTCTTGTGTTACAGCTGCTACATTTCCTCTTTCCTTGAAGTCATCTCTGAGCTTGAGAGGAAAAATCCTATTGCGTCATCTACACCTCTGCAATGATTTTCTTGCTTGGAGGTATGTCCATGATTGTGCACACATCATCTTTAAAAAATAGATCGTAGCCCTTCTCAACGAGTTGTCCAATATTCAAAAGACTACATTTCAAGCCAGGTACATAATATACATCTGGCACAAACTTCTGTTGTCCATTTCTTGTCAGGATACTTACTTTGCCTTTTCCCTTGACAGAGATCTTACTATCAGTTCCTATTGTTACTTCAAATTTAACATTTTCATCAAGATTGGCAAACATTGTTATGTTTCCAGTCATGTGGTTACTACAACCTAAGTCTAAGAACCATACATCATCTTCTCTATCTTGTGCTACATTACATGTTAACAACACATTCTTGTGGTTCTTTTCCTCTTCTGTAAGATTAGCATTCTGCCTATTATTCATGTCATTTTGCTTTTTCTTACATTCATTGGCATAGTGCCCATATTTCTTGCAATAATGACATTGGACTTGGGATTTATCATACCTTTGTCCATGTTCTTGATGTTGGCTTGAGCCTTCATTATGGTTCTGATTGCTACCCCTTCCACTCGAACTTGCAGGGCTGTTTCTTCTTCTGTTTTGGCTTCTGCCTCTTCCTCGATTGTTTGCTCTGTCTTGACCTCTACCTCGGCCAAAAGACATTTGATTCTTGAAAGATTGTTCCAATGAGGAATATGTTCCTTTGTTCAATCTATGTTCATGAGACATCAAGGATGCACTAAGCTCATCCACTTTAAATAGCGAGAGATCCTTTGTCTCTTCTATTGCCACTATTATGGCATCAAATCTTGAGGGTAGGCTTCTCAAGATTTTCTCCACAATCCTTCTTTCTTCAAGTGTCTCTCCATGAGACTTTATCTGGGTAACCAACCCAATAATATATGTGAAGAATGAATCTATAGTTTCAGACTCTTTCATAAAGAGAGTTTCAAATTCTCTCCTCGGCATTTGCAACTTTTTTGTCTTCACCTTCTCCATGCCTTGATAGGTTGTTTTGAGAATATCCCACACCTCCTTAGACTTTTTTGCTACTGCAATACTTTGGAAAATACTCTCGTGTATTAATTGAAATAGATAGAAGAGGGCTTTGGAGTCCTTCTTCCTATTATCTTTTAACAAATCCCTTTCTGCTGCTGTCAAAGTAGCCAACGTTGTTGCGTCTGCTGGTTCTGGGTAGCCATTCTCAACTAGCTCCCATATGTCCTATGAAGCAAACAGGGCTATCATTTTGATTGCCCAGTACTCATGGTTCTTCCCACTAAACTGTGGAAGTTGGGGATTCGTCAGACTAGTGCCTATTGTTTCCATCTTAAATGTGAAAACCATACAAGTTTCTTGACTGTGTAAAAAGAAACAAACAGAAGCTTTCTTTGCTAGAGAAATCCTCTTCAACAAACTTCTTACAGCTTCTGTAGTGAAGAGCGATCTCTGCATCATTCACTGAGTGCCTAGACTAGCTCTGATACCATGTTGGAATTTCTGAAAAATTTCGAACGCACAGAGGAAATAAAACAATTCCTCTTTCACAACACATAGATTAAATAAAAATTAAATTGCGGACACAAAGAGATGAAATATAAAAACTTCTATTTCATTAAACTAGAAAAGTCTGTTACAAGATGAAATATTTCTTCGGAACGAAGTTCTAGATTCACAACAAAATTCACTGGCTGTTGCAGACACGTCGCTACAAGAATTTTCTCTCTTTCTGTCTCTTTGTCTTTTTCTCTAGCCTTCGGGCTCTCTTAAAAAAAAATACATAGTCTCCCTAATACAATGCACTCACGGCATATATATATGAAACATTCCAATATTATATATTATAAATATTTCATATTTATAATATATATAATCAAAGTTAAAAATCTAAATGTACTGCGGTAAAAACAATTAACCCAAAGTTAAAAATAAAACATATGAAAAAAATAAAAAACAAACTCAAAACATTAAAATAAACTTTCCCTTTATACTTTCCATGGGGTGCATGAAAGACCTTCACGCTAGTTCTCTTTAACCTCTGGAACTCTTTCCATTGGTCTGGAGAGGAGGATGATGTCACCTCCTCTGGGGGTCTGCCTTCCCCCTTGCTTCTCAAGTCTGTTGCCCCCTCGGAATGTGTTGGTTGTGCGATCAGTTCATAATAAATGTGGTTGTTTAGTGTTTAATGCGGTAGATGAATGCAGATAAGAACGTGGGTGTAGAAACTTGAATACGGGAGGTCGCGTGTGGATTAGAACTGGAGATTTGCTGTCGCCGACCTTCAAGAAATTCACATCAAAATTAAAAATTTTGTCTTTCAATCCCGTCATCATTAAGGTTTCCATTCTTTTGCTCTGTGCAGGCATTTGGAATTAAATTCCAACATTCAAGGCTTGGGACCTTGCCAATCGTACCAAAAATGAAAATTTCCTTACACATCCTCTCATTTGTTCTTGAGTTTTAATCTTGTTCTCACCTTTGGTTCTATGATTGTTTAATTTTCAAATATTTGCTTCTGTAATGGAAGGAACCTATGTGTTTCTCCCTATATCTATATTTTAAAGCACATGTAAAGGTCTATCCGATGAAACACTAAATTCAGCATTAGATATATATTTTTTGAGCAATATTATATATATATATATATATATATATATATATATATATATATATATATATATATATATATATATATATATATATATATATATATATATATATTCTAAGCAATATTACTGTTGCTAATTCAACGTGACAACTCTGATGGGATTCTCTCTGAGGTGGCTTTATGTAATTTCTATGGAGAGATCAATCTCATATTGGGTTCTAAAATGTGGATGCAAATTAGAGTTTCATTTACTTATCAATCCAGGTAAGTAAACTTCGAGGATCATCCAATATATATGGACTTAGAGACAAACTAAACTAGGCTAGGTGAAGAAATGCCAAAGTTCCCTTACAGGAGGTCTTTCATTAGGATCTCCAACACCTATTTAGTCATTTAACAAAATGAAATCTAAAGATATTGTGACAAGTGTAAGAAATATTAAGGTTCCCTTACATGAGACTGTTCAATAATATTTCTAATCATCTTAATAAAAAAATTATTTAATCTAATGAAATTAAAGCCCTTAAACTTAATTCTGATTGATTGCATGAAATGTTAAAGCTCTCTTACAAGAGACTATTCATTTATATCTCAAGCATATAAATCAGAAACTTAAACTAATGAGATCAAACATTAAATAACAAATCAGATTCATTGAAGGAAACATTATTACTTTATTACGAAAGGTCATTCGTTAATATTCCAAATATATGAACGTAATAATTTAATAAAATTCACAAACAAACATAAAATAAAAACCTACTAAAATAAAAGTGTACCTGCTAGGCAATGGAGACCCTTCCAAGGATTCACAAGCACACAAAAAGAAAAGTCAAATGTAGAGGATCAAAGAAGCTTTGTCTTATTTATCATCAATTGCAAATTGCAATTGCAACCATTACATTGATTCTCCAATCTAACTTCTCACTACCAACCTATAAGATACTAAGATTACAAATGAAGGAGATAACACTCCTATTTATACAAAAGCTATGATAACAACCTCATAAATGTAAATCCTCTATTCCCTCCTTTGACCCACATATTTCTCAACTAATGGTGACACATAACCCTATCCTTCATGATCTTCTCTATGAGGTCCATGATCTCCTCCATGAGTTCCATGATCTCCTCAAATTCGAATTTAAACATAGAGTGTCACGTAAGGGTGCCTAGGAAGCTTCTTTTGTACCTACACATGTCAAAAAACTCATTTTAATTGTTAGGTATAAGTATAAGCATATTATTTTCTAAAGTTTAATCACAAATCCACTTTAAAATGTTAAGAATTAATAAACTTTGAAAAAACATAGTTATAACCCAATGATTAAGTAAATGTAATGATGTGGAGGTGGAATGAAGGTGACATGAAGGTAATATGGAAGTAATGTGAAGGTATTGGTGAATAATGGAGTGAGAATAGGGACTATTTTGAGGCCCAACATACCCCCAAATTGAAGGTATTGCACATCCTCATGCAATCTATTACATTACTTTTTGATACTTGAGCTTTGGCTTAAACTTTGCATGATATCATTTACTTAACTTTTGCAAAGTGTTTTTGATGAACTGCAACTTGGTTGGTTCTTGTGTTTCTAACATATTTTGTTTTTTCCATTCAATTTTAATGTATTATCTTTGCATATTGATAATGAGATTTTTATTGCAAAGTATTTTTGTTGGAATGCATCATGGTTGGTTCTTGTGTGACAACCATGATTGTGTTGGCATCCAATTATCTTTTAAGTACTTTTTGAAAAGACATATATATGTTCATGATGATGTAATAGTAAATATATTTTGAAAGTATGTGGGCTTTGAATGTGATATGAATTTTTTGAATTTTATATGAATATGGCAACATATGAATGTGAATGTATTTCCCCCCTCAACTGATGGTTTTGGCAATTTGACAAAATGACGAAAGGAAGTGAAGTTTTTCCAAAAATTATCATTCTAACTTTTCAAGGAATTAAATGGTTAAAAGTTAGAAAATATCACACCTTAACTTACCCTTTCAAAAATGGATGAGAGTTATGCACGTGTGGCTGCAAAATTTTGCTCATAGTCTTCTTTACTTGGTTGTGAAAATGGTGGATGAAATCAAAAAAGTGAATCTTTTATTGTTGTTGCATCTGCTGCTAAATCTATTGTTGGATCTTCTGCTGAATATTTGGAATCTACTACTGAATGCGGCTGAAAATATATAAGGCTTGGAAGGTATACAAAATTCAAAATTTACACTTTCCCCCCCCCAGCCTTATTTATTGACTTGTCCTCAAGTCATTTACATCAAAAACTGAAAAGTAATGAAAGTAATTATGTGTCCTATGCTACAAAATGATTGGTCTTCAAGTCTTCAACACTCATTGGCACAATTCTTGTCATGTGAATAAATTTTTCGGTGTCGAGCATAACAAGAAATTGTTAACTTAGTGGCCATTGATGGATGCCACTAGTCAACACGAGAGCTCCCATTTTTAATGTGGATGAGAGTCAAGATGCCCCAAACACATCTTTCTAAGTATGAATGATTTTTTTGTTGTCAAATACTCAGAAGATCCGATGAACAAGGGAAATTGATGTATTCCCTTTGTTTATTGGCATGATAGCTTGCCCTTAAGGCATGCAAGCTTCAAGGTGTTTTTAGAAAAATATTTAGACTCAAGGACTATGGACTCAATGGTGTATGGAAGAAAGGTTTTATTTGCAAGTGTAGGAAAAATGAAACTGACAATGAATATGTAAAGTGGACCAAAAAGCTTGTAGATGAGCTTTGTTGGTTTTATTGGTAGGTTAGGATTGAAGAAAATGTAATGAAGTGTATGTTGTAATGGAAAATGGATAATGAATCTTGCTGGAAAAGAAAAAAAAATGAATTATGGCATGCAAACTCTCAAATATAGCAAATCTGCTCCTTAATTCTGGACTACCTGATAAAATAGTTGAGTTTGACCAGCGTTGACCAGCCACCTGTACACGTCGAATTCAAGTGTGGATAGGTATTTCACCATCCTTGTACATTTAGGAACAAACCCCAGTTCTTTGAATTTTTCTAATTTGTCATGCAACATGTCAAACCATTAAGCTATTACAGGAAGTTGCAAGAACTTGTAATTTTCTGGAAATTTCAGTTATGATCATGGACTAGTTCTTTAGAGTTTCTCATGAAATTTGTATTTGGAAGACCAATTGTCTTCACATTGTAATCTCCTTACTGATCACTTGATTAACCTATAACCTAGGAAAAAAACTTGGAAGAAAGAAAACATAAGTGTGTTCAAGAAGAAATGGCCATTTCCCTCATGATTCTTACGCAAAAATTTCGTACCAAATAAAATAGATTAAAAAAAATCAAAGTGTTGAAATTAACTCAATTCATGATATTAGTATCAATCCATTCTTAAAGAAATAACCATGAAAAGTAAATTTACTCCCTGTTTTTGTTAGCTAAATTTTGTGCATGGCGAAAAGTTTGGCATTATATATTTGTTGTGTCCTGCAGATTAGTACATTATAAAAGCATACAAAAATTTGAAGTTTCCATGCAAATTACCATCCAACTGAATAAATTTCATTTGCATTACGTGATTTTTTTTATTTTTATTTTTGCACCTATACCAACTCTTGCAGTCTTAACCAATTCCTGTAATTCTCATGATTCTCTCAATTGTTGAACCCTTAGTTAAACTAAGAGGGGGGGGGTGAATCAGTTTAACACATTCATGGACTTTTAAAACTAATCATTAAAACTTATTTACACCTACATTTCATGTCCAACTTAATATGTGAGTAATCTTAGAATGTGAGCAGCAAGTATTAATATAATATAACATTAGACTTAATATGAGAGCAGCAGGTATTAAGAAGATGATATAAATCAGATCAATACATAAACATCATGCACAGAGACACCAGATATAAGTGGAAACCCATAAAGGGAGAAAACCACATCTTATTATTGTTGTGATGCAAAGGCAAGCTGCAACTCCCTCTCACCATTGTTTTTCTGTAGGCACCAACCTACAGGAGGCTCCAACCTCAATTCTGCAAGCTACAACTTGCAAGGAAGCCCCAAATCCCTTCAATTTTTCAAACTGAATGTTTGTTGATTTACCGCAGATATCAGCTCTATTCTGTAGCATCTCTTTCTGCTCTTCTTTTCTTAATCTTCTCTGCCTCACTCTTCTATACTCTGCATTCTCTATATTTACTCTCTCTTTCCTCTATGCATATCAAGATGATATTACTTATAGAGAATTCTTGATGACTGTTTGTATTCCTCATGGAATTCGAAATGGATAGCCATACCTCTTAGACTTCTTCTTTCTCATTTCTTTTTCAGCTTACTTAGAAAAATGTAACTGTAGGTGCTTATTTTAATATTACAGTGGGATTTTTTTTTCGTCCGGAGGCTTGCCAATGCATCACAACAATATAAATTAAAATTATTTACATTCAATTACAATTAGAACTCCAGCTCACTCATTCAACCTCTTGGATAGCTGTGCATTTGTGTTTTCTTTGACTATGTTTTTGTCCCTTTCGGCTCTGTTTGTTTCCTTATTCACTGTCGCAGGGTAACGACAGTGAATAAGGAGGGTAATAATCACCCTCCACCTTAAGCCGAGGCCCGTGGGTCCTCAGACCACGCGGCACATTTCAATACAATCGCAACAACGTTTTATATATATAACAGCGCCTTTTATATATATAACCCAATTTCATTTCTCAGCATAATTATACAGAGTTTAATCATACAAGCTTCCTTTTTAATACGCCTTAAACCTACTCTCGGCGTAAATAATAAAACCTGTTTAAACATATAAAAACCCCTTTCAAGCCTACCTGCCACGTTTTCCAATGCGCTATACTACTCCTCCAACGATTTCCGATTGCGATTGATCGCAATCGCAAACTTCATTAACTTGATCCGTTGTGCTGCCTTGCTCTGATGAGATTGCTTTGATGCGATGTCATTACTTCGATTGCGATCAATCGCAATCGCAACTTTTAGTTGCAAGTCCCGCTGCCCTGCTTTCACTCCGATGTGATTGACCACTGTTAAGTTCTTCCGATTGCGATTAATCGCAATCGTAACTTGCGTTTGCATGTTCTAATGCCCATACTCCGATACTCCGATGCGATTAGGTCGGAATTCAAATACATTTGAATCATAGTTCATATATCCATCGAGTCCGGAACTCAATCGGAACTCTCGTCGATATGTTCCGTTGCTCAGTTTTTCTCCGATGCGATTGGGAAAGGGTCCCACCATATAAAAATTTGTTTGTTTTAAAACCAAGCGTTAATACCTTTGGTTCTTTGTCCACAAAGCGCTCCATCTAAATATATATATATCTATATAAGCTTTGAGCTGATGCGATTAAGCCAGAACTCAAACCTATCAAGACACAGTTTATATGCCCATCGGGTCCGGGCTTCAATCGCAATCGCAACTTTCTGTTGATAACCTGTTCCGCTACCCTTATATTCTCTGATACGATTGGGTGAGGGTCCCACCTTATGGTACTTTTATTATTTGTTAAAAAGGTGCTCCATATAGATTAATATATATTCTTTGGACCTTTGTGCATAAGGCGCAATATGCTGCATATATACTCCAGCATGGGTAACGATTCCCGAAATGAGATTTATATATATATATATACTTTGCTGCTCCAACCTTTATTGTATCTTCCAGCTGGGGAGGTGATTCTCGGAATTTGTTTGTATATATATATATATATATATATATATATATACTTTCCGCTTGGGTTATACAATTCTCGGAATTGTGTTTATGTATCCTCCAGCTGGGGTAGCGAATCTCGGAATTAAAAATGGCTCTGCCTCTGCTTGTGATAACGGCTCTGCTTCTGATAATGGCTCTGCCTCTGTATTCGCGGCCTTTGCCTCTGCCTCTACCTTAGCTGCTTCTGCTACTCGACCTCTACCTCTTTCTTCGCTATACATATTACCTGCTGTTATTCTTTGCCTATCTTTGCATCTACTGCCTTCATTGTCTGTCTCTGTCTTTGTTGCCTCCATTTCCATCAATGAAAATATTTCCAACAGTCCCCCCCTTTGGCATTGATGGAAATACACTTCCACTGTTTGCCTGTTAGGATCCTTTATCCTGTTTCTTGCTCTTCCTCCCCCTTTGACATCAATGGCAAGGGGTTTGAATTCTTAGTGTAGATTCTATTCTTTGATCCTATGTTTTTATCCTTTTTCAACATTTCGTGCATTTCCTCTCCCTGAAATTTTCTGACTTTGTACGCTGCTGCTTCAACCTTTGGATTAGATTCAAGTCGGGTTCACTACTCTTCCATGTTCGGTTCACGTCGGGTTCACCGCTCTTCCGCTGCACCACTAACCCTTTTGCCTTTTTATTGATTCTTTTATGCTGAAAGTATTCTTGCCATAATCCTTTTGATCCTGAGGACCTGTTTTCATACTTCCCTTGTTGGTTGATCTCCCCCTGGGAATGATATTTTCATTTATGTTCTCCCCCTGAAATTTTTATTTCTCTTCATATTAGAGATTCGCATCTACAGATACTACCCCTAGTCTGTCTCTCAAATATTCAAATGGTTCTCTGGTAAGCAGTTTAGTAAATATATCTGCTGTCTGTTCTTTTGTTGGTACATACTCTAGTTTTACTATCTTCTGAGCCACTTATTCTCGGAGAGAATGATACTTGATTGGGATATGTTTAGTTCTTGAGTGAAGCACAGAATTTTTAGATATACTTGTAGCATTTGTATTATCACATTTGATTGAGATATGTTCATCAATGCTTACCTTCATGTCTTGGAGGGTTTGCTTCATCCACATGACTTGTGTACAACATGTTGCTGCTGCTATATATTCTGCTTTTGCTATAGACAGAGAGATAGATGTTTTTTTCTTGCTTAACCATGCCACCATACTTTCTCCTAGATAGAAAGCACCTCCACTTGTGCTTTTCCTGTCATCTACACATCTGGCCCAATCTGCATCTGTGTATGCTGTCAAAGTGAAGCTTTTGCCTTTAGGATACCAAAGTCCATATTGTGTTGTTCCTTGTAGGTATCTAAATATTCTTTTGACTGCAAGAAGGTGGTTTTGTTTAGGTGTTGCTTGATATATAGCCACTAGTCCTACTGCTAGCATGATGTTTGGTCTTGATGCTGTCAGATACAACAAACTTCCTATCATGGATCTGTAGTGTTTTTGATCTATATCTTCAGACCCATCATCAGCACATAGCTTGCATCCCGTGATCATGGGAGTTGACACAGGTTTGCAGTCCTCCATTTTGAATTTTTTCAACATTTCTTTAAGTATTTTTCCTGTGAGATGAATGTACATGTGTTATTTTGATGAATTTGAAGTCCTAAGTAGAAACTGAGCTCTCTAATCATAGACATCTCAAACTCTGTTTTCATCTCATCAGCAAACCCTTTTGCTAGTTCTTCTCTGTTGCTTCCAAACATAATGTCATCAACATATACTACAACAATCAGGAGTTCATTTTCATGGGCTTTTATGTATAGATTGATGTCTACTCCACCTCTCTTAAAGCCTTGTTTTTGCAAATATTTATCTAGTCTTGAGTACCAAGCACGAGGAGCCTATTTCAGTCCATAAAGATCCTTCTTCAGTCTGCATACATAGTCTTCTTTGTTTGTTAATGAGAAGCCTTCTGGTTGTTCCATGTAGACTTCTTCTTCTAAGTCTCCATTCAGAAATGCAGATTTTACATCCATTTGATATACCTTGAATTTTTGGTAGCATGCAAATGCCAGGAACATTCTGATAGTTTCCATTCTAGCTATAGGGGCAAATTTTTCATCGTAATAAAGTCCTTCAATTTCTGAGTATCCTTTGCAGACAAGTCTGGCTTTATTCTTGATTACCTGTCCTTCTTCATTCATTTTATTTTTGAATACCCATTTTGAGCCTATGACATTTTTCTCAGTGGGTCTAGGAACTAGTTCCCAGGTATTGTTCTTCTCAATTTGGTCCAATTCTTCATTCATAGCATTCACCCAATACTTGTCCTTACTGGCTTCTTCAAATCTCTTTGGCTCTATTTGTGATAACATGGCTATGTATACCTCTTCTATCTGTTCAGTTAGTTTCCTTCTAGTTTTGACCCCTACTCTCTTATCTCCAATGATCTGATCTTTAGGATGGTTCTTCTGAGTATATCTTGAGGGAGCTTTAGAACTTAGCTCTGTATCTTCTGTTGTCTTGCTTGTTTCCTCATCATCTTGGTTTTCTTCTTCATGGTTGTCTGATGGACTGCAGCAGTCTGTATCTCTTGTATTGTTTGGAAGTTCTTCATCAAATCTCACATCAATTCTTTCTACTATTTTTCGAAGAGTCTTGTTGTAGCACCTATACCCTTTACTTTTGGAAGCATATCCTAGAAAAATCCCTTCATCTGCTCTTGCATCAAATTTCCCAAGATTTTCATCATTATTCTTTATGTAACACTTGCTTCCAAAGATTATAAAATGTTTAATTGAAGCTGGTTTCCCATGCCATAGTTCATATGGATTCTTATCACTACTTGGTATTAAGTGGGCTTTATTAAGGATATGCACCGCTGTGTGTACTGCTTCTGCCCAGAAGGTTTGAGGAATATTACTCTCTTGCATCATGGCTCTGGCAATTTGTTGAATAGATCTGTTTTTTCTCTCTGCTACTCCATTCTGCTGAGGTGTCCCTGCAATAGTAAATTGTTGTTTTATGCCATATTCATTGCATAGATATGCAAAGTCATAATCTATGAATTCACCTCCTCTGTCCGATCTGATGCATTTTAGTTTGCATCCTGTCTGATTTTCTGATAATGCTTTGAATATTTTGAATTTGTCCAGAGCTTCCGATTTATTCTTGAGAAATGCAACCCATGTCATTCTAGAGAAATCATCTATTATCAACATGAAGTAGGATTCTCCACTTGGTGTTTTAGTTCTTTCAGGTCCACACAAATCCATGTGCACAAGCTAGAGTGGTCTTCTTGTTGATAACTCATCTCTGGCCTTGAAGGATGTGCGAGTCTGTTTGCATAATTGACATGATTTGCATATGGTATTAGAAGGCCTATTTATTTTTGGCATGTCTCTAACTGCTTTCTTCTTGCTTAGTCTGATGATGTGATCGAAGCTGAGATGTCCCAATCTTTTATGCCATAACCATGACTCCTTAGGTTTTCTAAGATGACATTCTTCATCTTCCTCTTTCACAATGTAAACATTACTCTATGTTCGAAATCCTTTGAGAAGAGTCTTACCTATGGTGCTTGATCTAACTTCACAATCTTGTGCTCTAAAAAGAACTTCACAGCCTTTGTCACACATTTGACTGACACTTAGAAAAATTTCTTTTAGCCCATCTACAAATAATACATCTTGGGCATTTCCTCTGCCATTGTCTATGCTGACTGAGCCTTTTCCTTTTATTTTTCCTCATTTATCATTGCCAAAGGTAACATTGCCAGATTTCTTTTCATCAAGAGTTATAAACTTGCTTCTATCTCCAGTCATGTGTTTTGAGCAGCCACTATCCAAATACCACTGGATTTTCAGGTCTTGAGAAGTTAGAGCCAAGTCACATTTATTCACCTTCTTTATCCACTGGAGGCACCCTTTTGCTTGGTATCTTTTGTGAGGTGATGAACTACATCTTCTGAGAGAACATTTGGAAGGCATATCTCCAACTTGATTGCATACACAGCATTTGATCATAATTTTTGCAGAATTGTGAGTATGAACAAAATTTCTTTGATTCATAAACCTCCTTGAGGTGTTGAACATCAATCTTTGTCCATACTTTCTACACTCAATGATTTTATGGCCAAATTCCTTACAATAAAAACAGTAACCATAGAAACTATTTGCATACCTGATGTAAGGTTGTCTTTTCCATTTGTTTGCTTGAGGCAGTCTCTTCAATGTTTACATCTTTTGCTGGTTTGAATTACTCCTCCTTGCATGACAATATGCAGCAATGTGTGCCAGCTTGTGGCAGACATAACAGGTGGCATTCTTCATAAGAGGGAAGAATCTCCTTTGATGGCTTCCAAATTTGACATACTCAGGGGCATATGATATTTTTTCTGTTGTCTTAGTGTTTACAACATTCTTTGTTACTGGAGGTTTCTTCTGATCTCTGTCTTCCTCATTACATGTTTCTTCTTTTGTAGGAATTGTTTGAGCTGCTTCATCATCCTTCTTTGCTTTTACAAAAATAATCTCTCTGTTTTCCTTTTCTTTTCTTTTACTTGATTCTCCTTCATAGCCTATTCCATTTTTTATCATAGGAGATCTTTGAGCAACCATAATTTCATTCAACTTACTAGAGCTTGTTGTTTGAGAAGAATTTATAACCACTTTCCTTTGAGCATTTTCTAATTTCTTCCTGAGACATACTACTTCTTCTTCCAACTTCTCTTGTTCTTGAGTTTTCTCCTTGATTTGCTTAAGTAACATGTCCTCTGTCTTCTTGGCTTCTTCAAGCTCTATCTTTAGCTACATAAGGACTTCTGAATTTTTTTCTTCTCATACATACTTGAGGAGAATGTCCTTTTGTTTTCTGCATTTCAGCTTGAGTCTATCAATCTCTTCCAGAGCACTTCTTAGCTCCCCCTCAAGGTCGACTTCACCTTCTTCTTCTTCATCTTCTAGTAGGAGACCTTCAAGTTCTTCTATGGCCATCAATAAGAATTCGGAGGTTCCTTCTTCACTTGAGGGTTCATCTGAATCTTCAGATGTACTACTGTCTTGTTGAGCATAGAAGGATTTTCTGCTGAACTTCTTTCCTTTCTGCCAGTTCTTTGATTTATTTCTCTCTGGCTCTTGAGGCTGATTCCTTACTTTCTTGTGAGGACACTTAGCAGCATAGTGTCCAACTCTTCCATAGTTAAAGCATTTGAAAGGAAGTTTACCTTTGTATTTACCTAAGCCTCTATCCAATTTCTTGACAAATTTTGCCTCTTCTTCATCTGAGCAAGAGCATATGTCTTCCTCTTCTTCTTTCTTCTTTTCTGTTTTAAAGGTTGCCTCCCTCGTACTTGGCTTCTTCTGTGGGAGCCTCATCTCATATGTTGTTAAATTTCCAAGTAGCTGGTTCATGGTCAAGGTTTCCCAATCAGTTGTTTCTTCTATTGCAGACACCTTGGGATTAAACCTGGATGGAAGAGATCTTAGAATCTTTTGCACAATTATACTTTCTGGCATGGTTTCTCCAAGAGCTTTCATATGGTTAACAATTTCTGCAACTTTTAGGAAGAAATTGTCAATGTCTTCATCATCATTCATTTTTAAGTTCTCAAACTAGGCTCTATAGACTTGAAGTTTGGCAGTCTTTACTTTCTTGTCTCCTTCATGGATGTTCTCCAGAGTATCCCACATCTCTTTGGTAGTGTCTTTGTGCATTACTTTGATAAAATCTGCTTCACACAATCCATTCAAGATGGCATTCATGGATTTTGCGTTAGCTACAAAATCTTGTTTGGATTCTTTCTCTGAGTCAGTTGCCTTTGGGGCATATCCTAATTCCACAGCACCCCAAACTTCTATTCCTAGAGACATTATGTATGTCCTCATCCTGATTTTCCAGAAGGCATAATTTGCACCCGTAAAGAAAGGGGCTTTATTGGTTGAGCATCCTTCTTTACTAGCCATCCTGAGAACCTAGAATCTCCTTTCAGTTGTTAAACTGGTACAAAGGAACCTGCTCTGATACCAATTGTTGAACCCTTAGTTAAACTGAGAGGGGGGGGGGTGGGGTGAATCAGTTTAACACATTCATGGAATTTTGATAATTTTCAGTAAAACTTATTTACACCTTCATTTCATGTCCAACTTAATATGTGAGTAATCTTAGAATGTGAGCAGCAAGTATTAATATAATATAACAATAGACTTAATATGAGAGCAACAGGTATTAAGCAGATGATATAAATCAGATCAACACATAAACATCATGCACAGAGACACCAGATATAAGTGGAAACCCATAAAGGGAGAAAACCACATCTTATTATTGTTGTGATGCAAAGGCAAGCTCCAACTCCCTCTCACCACTGTTTTTCTATAGGCACCAACCTACAGGAGGCTCCAACCTCAGTCAGCTACAACTGACAGCTATCAAGCTGCAACTTGATAGGGAAGCTCCAACTTCCTCAATTTATCAAACTAAATGTTTGTTGATTTACCTCAGATATCAGCTCTGTTCTGTAGCATCTCTTTCTCCTCTTCTTTTCTTAACCTTCTCTACCTCACTCTTCTATAATCTGCTTCTCTATATTTACTCTCTCTAACTCTTTTATGCATATCCAGTTGATATTACTTATAGAGAATTCGTGATACTATTTGTATTCCTCACTAATTCGGAAATGGATAACAATACCTCTTAGTCTTTCTTTCATTTATTTTTCAAATTTTACCGTAAAAAATGCATAATCGTAGGTGCTTATTTTAATATTACAAATTGGGATTTTGTTTTCTTCCCGTGAGGCTTGCCAATGCATAACAACAATATAAATTAAAATTATTTACATTCAATTACAATGAGAACTCCAAATACTCATTGTCTTCTCAAGGAATACAAGATTTGTCACATTCGATCGTGTTTTTGTCCTTTCTGCCTCCTCGTTTTTTTCCTCTTGTTCACTGTCGCAGGGTAACGGCCATATGCCATACATTTGTAACTATGCTTGTTATATCAACACCTTTATATATATATATATATATATATATATATATATATATATATATATAAGTAACTGCTGAGTTTAAATCTGGGAAAATTCCAACACTTTACACACAGAAAGTGTCTCGTTGATGTGGTGAGTTCCGTAGGCAGAACATATATACACCACGGCCTTTGTTTTATGGCCCGATGCGATTGCACACATCGCAATCGTATTCTATTAATAATCGCCCTCCACCTTAAGCCGAGGCCCGTGGGTCCTCAGACCACGCAACACATTTCAATACAATTGCAACAACGTTTTATATATATAATAGTGCCTTTTATATATATAACCCAATTTCATTTCTCAGCATAATTATACAGAGTTTAATCATACAAGCTTCCTTTTTAATACGCCTTAAATCAACTCTCGGCGTAAATAATAAAACCTGTTTAAACATATAAAAACCCTTTTCGAGCCCACCTGCCACGTTTTCCAATGCGATATACTACTCCTCCAGCGATTTCCAATTGCGATTGATCGCAATCGCAAACTTCATTAACTTGCTCTGCTGTGCTGCCTTGCTCCGATGCGATTGCTTTGATGTGATGCGATTACTTCGATTGCGATCAATCACAATCTAAAATTTTAGTTGCAAGTTCCGTTGCCCTGCTTTCACTCCAATGCGATTGACCATTGTTAAGTTCTTCCAATTGCGATTAATCGCAATCGCAACTTGCGTTTGCATGTTCCGATGCCCATACTCCAATACTCCGATGTGATTAGGCCATAATTTGAGTACATTTGAATCATAGTTCATATATCCATTGGGTCCGGAACTCAATCGGAACTCTCGTCAATATGTTCCACTGCTCAGTTTTTCTCCGATGCGATTGGGAAAGGGTCCCACCATATAAAACTTTGTTTGTTTTAAAACCAAGCGTTAAGACCTTTGGTTCTTTGTCCACAAAGTGCTCCATATAAATATATATATATATATATATATCTATATAAGCTTTGAGCCGATGCGATTAAGCCGGAATTCAAACCTATCAAGACACAGTTTATATGCCCATCGGGTCCAAGCTTCAATCGCAATCGCAACGTTCTATTGTTAACCTGTTCCGCTACCCTTATATTCTCTGATGCGATTTGGTGAGGGTCCCACCTTATGGTACTTTGATTCTTTGTTAAAAAGGTGCTCCATATAGATTAATATATATGCTTTGGACCTTTGTGCATAAGGCACAATATATGTAATGCGCTGCATATATACTCCAGCGTGGGTAACGATTCCCGGAATGAGATATATATATATACTTTGCTGCTCCAATATTTAGTGTATCTTCTAGCTGGGGAGGTGATTCTCGGAATTTGTTTGTATATATATATATATATATATATATATATATATATATATATATATATATATATATATATATATATATATATATATATATACTTACGCTTTTAGGTTATATGATTCCCCGGACTAGGCTTATGTATCCTCCTACCTCGGGGTAGCTAATCTCTAATTAAATGAGGCTCGCCTCTCGTCATGGACTATGGCTCGCCACCCTCCGCTCGCTCTCGCGCACGGCTCGCCTCCGCCGTGATAATGGGCCCGCTCTCGTACCGCCGCCCGCCCGCCCGCCTAGCCGGCTCTCGTCGCTCGACCGCCCGCGCCGTACACACTGCCATCGTTCTTGCCTATCTTCGTATCTCGTTTACCTCTGTCTCCCTATATTCCAAGTTCGTTGCCATCAATGACAATATTTCCAACATCAATTTGCATACCACCAAAGTTTTGTTTTATGCCAACATCCTTCACATAATTTATCATGCCAATATTCACCCTTTAAATCCTTCAAAACAATAACTATCACAAAACACATAACAATTTTTTTATTTTTACTATATATATATTTTTTAAAAATGATAACAATCATAACATAACAATAACAATCATAACCTAAAATTATAAAACAATATATTAATATATTAATACAATCATATATTAATACAATTGTAACCTAACAACATAACGAACATTAAATATATACAACAAATTACAACTATATTAATATATTAATACAATTATAACAACATAACAAATATTAACTATAACAACAAATTAGAACTAAAAATATATAACTAAATACAAAAGTAAATATAAATGAAAACTAAAAACGAAAAACATGTGAAATACCGGAATTGAAGGCATATGGAGGGTTTTTTTTTGGGTTTTGCAAGTCACCAAGGTGTGCACATTTATCAATTGCTAGAGCTACAACATATTACGATGAGAAAATTAGCTTGGGTGCAAGAGTAAGTGTTATGGAACAAGATGAGCAGGTTCATTGTGCAGTGTTGATGTATGGTTTCCTCCCGGAGTTGTTGGTTTTCGCTATCATTACTGTAGTGCTTATGACGAGATTCCCCAACCTGAAAAATCCCGTCAGGAAACTACCAGGAAATCGATTCACAACAATAGAAAATCATGTGTCATGCACATTCAAAAATCCATAAATTCTCCAACGCCATCCCCACTAGCCTCAATCTCTTCAGGAGCCGCCAAAACGTCAAGCTCAACAATCGCCTGGCACTAGAAGGAGGACAAAAGAGTCTGATTCATAGTAATGTACACAAGTGTCTCACTGTCAACCCATTCCAAAGAATCAGCAATTTCCATTAACGTACTACCAATCAATTCTCCATTTTGTGCATCAATGACATAAAAAGTGTAAATTTTATCACCTTTAGTGCCTTCTGCATATGAAATCATCCTGTGATTCGGGCTCACCTTGAATGCTGCAATCTGATAATACGCATGTTTCTCAGCCTCCTTCCTGGATATGTCCTCTTAACTCATTATAAATCTCCTCTTGCAATTGTCTTGTATCATCCATAACTGCGTTGGTATAGACATTTTCTTGCTGTAGATGGGAGAGAACTTTGGGGTTTGATCTGGAGTCGTCTCTGAGCGAGTAATATTGATCATTTCAGACATCTCCAAACATATCCATGATATGATCCACTTTCTCCCCAATGCGACGGATATTAAGGCAGTATTAAGGCGATATTCTCAGCGTTAATCACTAGAGTGCAGGGTGAGATTGGGATTGTGATATATCACGAGTTCTGCTTCAAGCTTCTCCACCGACTATTGCAAAATGCATAACAACCAGCCGCTCATATTCACGTTTGAATTTCCATCATACTCATCAAATCTCTCCAAATAAGGCTCAATAATTGGATCTCATAACTGGATTGCATATTTGGATAATGGTTGAATAACTAAATATATAAAATTAGCACAAAATTGAACTCATAATCTCCAAATAAATGTCATTTCGTCAATGTCTGACATAGCATTTAACAAGAATAGCATTTTCTGTATCAAATGAGTGAGATCCCACATCTGTAGTGATAGCGTTTTGACCAATTGCTGTTGGGTTCATCTATAAAATTATATTGAACCAAATTGTTCTTCAAATTCATAGCTATCAAGAGTTTTGCGAGATTGAGGAGGAGTAGCAGAAGCATAGCCCAACATTCCAATTTCGGTTTTGAATTGTTCGGGTGTGTAAGGAGATGGAGTTCATAGACATTGACAAGGGAATGCCTCCCATGGGGGACAGTATACAAGCTTTCGTGTTGACTCTGGTAGGCCTTATGTGGAACGAATATCCGCGACATCTAGAGCCTTCGGATGTTGCTCATCAGCAAGTTGCTAAGTAGATGTAGGCAGTTGTATTGTTGTACAATTATTATCATCAGAAAAATTATCCACATCTTGAATTCCTTAACTGTTTCATGCGCACAACTTCTAGCGCATATGGGAGTCATGAAGGGTTCTAGTCAGTCATTATCTAGTTATTCTCCGCATTGTGTTACACCCACTGAGAGAATGGTTAAGGAGGCATGTGAAACATGCATAGTGCTCGAATCTGCGAGAGCAATGTCTGATATAAAGGCTTGGCCAACATCTAAAGTTGCAGTATTCATAGTTGACACTATGAAAAAGAGGTGCATCCTCACTTATGGTTCAATTACAAAAGAAGTCTGGTTTCTTGTCGAGAAAGAAGTCGATGGTTTTGACAACTTACCTAGAGGATCTTCTGAGTCTAACAAGAAGAATTGGGTAAAGCAGAAGGGAAAAAGCGCAAATAAGAGGGCAGTGGGAAGTGTTCTAAATGATTTCCCAACAAACCAATCGAAGGATTTTCTAACAAGAAAAGCATGATTTGGGTGTTGGGAATTCTGGCACTCCACTTATTATTTTACATTTTGGTCCTATGGCATACTTCTTCAATGCTAAATTCAGACACTACAAGGTTGGTATTTAGGCAGGTACCGGTGTGCCATTTTGACAATGTAGTGAGAGATCTAGTGACAGCCACTGAGAATGAAGAACAGATTTATAAAAGAGAATATTTTTTTATTAGGATTCAAACAATCAATAGCAAATTTGCAATTAAATTTTCGGCAAGATGTTTTTATTATTTTTTTAAATAATTCAATAGATTTTTTGATCTTCGTGATCGCTTGAAGCGCAGGAAGAGAGCATACTAATTTCTTGAATTAATTTTATTTATGTAGGTTAGTGTGGATGGATAATAAACACAATCAAGATTTGCGACAAAACCTTGCATTGTCTATACTCTTTTTGCAATTTCGCAGGGGCATTTAGACTCTCGGAAGACAAAGCTTTCTGATAATCAAGCTCCTGGCTTACCTGTGATACAGAAACAAGATATAGAAATGCGATGATCAAGCAGCTCTTACTGTGCCACTGAATTTATTCATTTATTCATGATGATTTATTATTTTTTTATTTTTGAAAATAAGACTAAAAACTTCTAACGAGCTCGTTTTATTTTCTTACTTTATTCTATCTAACTTGCTTGAAAGATTTTTTTATTTCCTAGGTAAAAGAATGCTTCCAATGAAGCCACCTACGGACTAAGAATATGAAAATGCTCACATCAAGATTTAAAATTTTTAACTTATGATTCGCAAGAATGTGAGTAACCTGTCTTATTTTTGGATTTTGCGCAAGGTTATTTTGGAACCAGTCTTCAAGATTATTCTTTTTCTCCAAAAAGTACTTGTTTAACATATTCAAATTTCTCATCCGTAGATGAATTAGTAAGAAATGGGGGATTTAAAACTAAATTTGAAACTAACTAAGTATGAAAATAAAAATCAAAAATCTCAACTTAAACTCGTTTATGAAGATCCTGTTGTCACCAGGTTTCACAAGTTAGTCCATAAAAAGAAATTGCAATAAAAATGTCTTCCTAAGTCTATCTCTAAATCATCCTCCCTAGCAACGGCGCCAAGATGTTTGGTCTAAAATGTGGATGCAAATTAGAGTTTCATTTACTTATCAATCCGGGTAAGTAAACTTCGAGGATCATCCAATATATATGGACCTAGAGACAAACTAAACTAAGCTAGGTGAAGAAATTCCAAAGTTCCCTTATAGGAAGTCTTTCATTAGGATCTCCAACACCTATTTAGTCATTTAATAAAATAAAATCTAAAGACATTGTGACAAGTGTAAGAAATATTAAGGTTCCCTTACAGGAGACTGTTCATTAATATTTCTAATCATCTTAATCAACAGACTATTTAAACTAATGAAATTAAAGCACTTAAACCTAATTATGATTGATTGCATGAAATGTTAAAGCTCTCTTACAAGATACTATTCATTTATATCTCAAGCATATAAATCAAAAACTTAAACTAATGAAATCAAACATTAAATAACAAATCAAATTCATTGAAGGAAACATTATTACTTTCTTATGAAAGATCGTTCCTTAATATTCCAAACATATGAACCTAATAATTTAATCTAATGAAATTCACAAAAAAACATAAAATAAAAACCTACTAAAATAAAAGTGTACTTTCTAGGCAATGGGAACCCTTCCAAGGATTCACAAGCACACAAAAAGAAAAGTCAAATGTAGAGGATCAAATAAGCTTCGTCTTATTTATCATCAATTTCAAATTGCAACTGCAACCATTACATTGATTCTCCAATCTAACTTCTCACTACCAACGTATAAGATACTAAGATTACAAATCAAGATTACAAATGGAGGAGATAACACTCCTATTTATACAAAAGCTATGATAACAAACTCATAAATGTAAATCCACTATTCCCTCCTTTGACCCACATATTTCTCAACTAATGGTGACACATATCCCTATCCTTCCTGATCTTCTCCGTGAGGTCCATGATCTCCTCCATGAGGTCCATGATCTCCTCAAATTCGAATTTGAACATAGAGTGCCACATAAGGGTGCCTAGGAAGCTTCTTTTGTACCTACACATGTCAAAAAACTCATTCTAATTGTTAGGTATAAGTATAAGCATATTATTTTGTAAATTTTGACCACAAATCCACTTAAAAATGTTAAGAATTAATAAACTTTGGAAAATCATAGTTATAACCCAATGATGAAGTAAATGTAATGATGTGGAGGTGGAATGAAGGTGACATGAAAGTAATATGGAAGTAATGTGAAGTTATTGGTGAATAATGGAGAGAGAATAGGGACTATTTTGAGGCCCATCAATGAGATTAATCATATAAATCTTCAGCACTAGACATGAAAGTATTACTCCAAATAATATGTAATGTACTCTGAATCTAGGAACAATCTGAATGATGGGGTTAGGTTTAAAATACTTGTTTTGAAGTGATTGTGAGCAAACCAAACCTAGTTCATCGCAGTTCTTTCCCGATTCTGAAAATTTGTCCGCGGGAAATCCTTGAAGCCCAGTTTTGCAAATTTTCTATCACAATTAACAATCTCAATACAATCTCAAGCGTTTTTTATGTGATAATAATGGGATACCTGGCTTTTTATTCGATAACGGTAATTAAAAATTAAGGAACTCATATAAAATAAAGTGTTATAGAAATGTTTATAAACATGAATTTACAATAAGCATAAAAAAAACACTTACTACATCATAATCATGAAAATTTAAGTCTATTTTATTATGAAAATTTTTATTCTGATTACAATACTGTGGATACCAAATATAAAAAATAAAAAATAAATAAAAATTAAAATTAAAAAAAAAAACTGTAATAATTTATTATTCAATTATTCATGGTTTGAAAATTGAATTCTAAACCAATGATGAATTAATAAGATTCTACAGGTATTTTATTTTCACCTAATACGATAAGGCATTCCAATTAAACGATATAACATCATTTATACCGCTATATCACAAGTGATTTCAAAATGATTTTGGTGCGAATGTGAACAGAGTCCAAATATGGTGCCATCTCAAATAGTGTCATATTTCATAAATGGGTTACACCGAAAATTGGGTTCCATAAATGGTCCCATTCGAATGGACTTCGATGTTATCATTTTTAGAAAATGGTAGAGAAAAATAAGTAAACTTACAATATATTTCTAGTAAATCAGGCTTATTGTCTTATTAAATATCCACTTGGTGTCATAGTATCAGATTCCTAATATATCTGACTTACTATCTATTGGGCTCCTAAGTCATAAAATCCTGGTATGTCTGACTTATTAGCTATTGGATATACTCTTAATGTTATAGTGGCATATTCCTAGTATATCTAGGTTACTGGCTGCTAGATATACCCTTGATGTTATAGTGGCAGCCCCTTGATTTAATCTCCTGCTTTGTTCAAATTAAACAAACAAACCTAGCCTAAATTACTCCAAAGATTATAGATTCGCTAGATAAAAACAAAAGTGCTAAATCCCTCTATAGTCTATAATACTATGAAACATGATTATGATTACCATTGTATAGTACCATAATTATACCATGATTATGATTACCATAGTACCATGATTACCATGAAAATCAGTATCTAACCAAGATAAAGTTATATTTGAGTCTTGACAATCACATATAGATTGACTTTTATTTAGTAGTTTAAATTATTCCACGACAATCAATTTTAAATTTTCCTAAAAAAAAGATTTGTTTTATAATCAGTTTTGCACTTAATGTTTTCTTTTGCATTTATATTGGAGTGACTTAATTCCTTGCTTATATAATCATCATATTTCCATTTTTGCTTCCGAAACTCTCAACCTACTTTTATCAAAAATTTACTTCAATGCTTTTGTTGCTAGTTTTCTTTTCTTAACTAATTGAGTTAGTTGTTCATGTTGTAGGCTACGGGAGTTTTGACTTTCATCTTGATCGCACTTGGTTTTCCCTACTAATCTTGTTTTTACAGTTATTTTATCTTTTTATTAGAAATGAACATATTGCTAGTGATGAGTTTTCGTAGTCATGCAAACATTATTTGCCTTTACGGACAATCATGTGTCTATTTTTAGGTTATCCATTTTTCTGTGGTAATTTTGACAGGGACAGAGTAATGGGTTTCCCTCCCATTGACCCTCGCACAAGGAATTCTCTATGTCCCTTTCCTAATCCTTCTGGAGAAAATCAAGAAGGTCCCATAACGGGAAACTTTGTGCAGGGCCACAGAAATCCATTGTATGTCAAGGTGAAGATGGATGGAAAGCCCATTGGTAGGAAATTGGATTTGAATGGCTATGAATCTTATGAGGCTCTCGTTCAGGATTTGAAGAATATGTTTCAACTAACCAAAGGGTGAAAATGTGAAGCTGGGTCACACTTTTTGCCCTTTTTTGAGAAAAAAGTTTCATTTTTTTCGGTTCTTCAACTTTCTGCAAACTATAACAATTTTTCTGTGTAGAATTTCATTTTGCGATAAAAATAAAAGTTCTGAGAAATTTTGTTAGCTTTCTATTACTTATTTTTTGAAATTTTTTTATGCAGATTTTATATGTCAACTTAGCGTTTCTTTGAGTGTGTGTTTCTTAACAATCAAAGGATTCATAAGAAGTCATGTTATGACGCAATTTTGTATTCATTGAAAATTTGTGTGTTTTGAAAAAACAAAATGTGTTACAACAATCTAGACAGAGTCTACTTTGTTTTCGTCATATTTACAAAGCCAATGGATGCATATCATAATTACTAGAATTTTTTGAACTGGTCTAATACGAAAATCTGCGTATTTTGGATATGTTTCACGTCGCAAAAAATTTCTTAACATATAGGTTATAAACTAAAAATATAAAAGCTACCCATTAGAGACGACGGACCATTGTAATGCCCCATAATTTTTTCAATTTTTTTTACAATGTATTTTGGGAGATACACAATTTTGATTTCACTGAATCATAATGACCCTCAGAAATTGTTTGTACCCATTTTCTTGGAAAAATAATTAAAATTAATAAACGTTTATGAAATTCCATAAAAGTTATACTTCCTGAAAGTAGATTCAATTTTGAAAATGCTTGTCTTGGTTCCGACAGTTAATTAACAACTTCTCATGGAGTTTAATCAGTGCAAAGTTGCAGAACTGTATTCAGAACCTGGTTTTGCGTAATTGGTGACGCGTTAGTTCGGCCAAAGTATGTTTTCCGTCGTACGCTCGTTAAATATAACGTCTTAATAGTTCGGCCGAAATATTGTATAACTTTCCGTCGGCTGGAAAGTTTTGCGGAGCCCCTACTAAAAATACATTTCGCGGCAATATAAATTCCCGCGAAATGATTCACAATTTTTGCACATTTCGCACATTTCATCTCATTTTATAAAGATCTTGGTTTGGGTTCAAAAAATTATCTTCAAATTTTGGGTTTAAAAGCATTTCTTGGAAGCAAATTCATTTTACAAAGAATTTTTTTGGAAGACATTTCTTGGAGGCGGCCTGATTTTGGAAAAAATTGTTTTGAACTTAAAAAAAATTCTTGGACGTACATTCAAAAGACATTTCTTGGAGGTATGTACGTGTTTTAAGTTGAAGTAAATCTTTTGAGCTTCGCTTCATTTTCATAAGACATTTTTCTCTTGAATTTTTTGAAGTGTTTTGGATTGGAGTATGTATTTTTTGCAAAAAATTTACACTGAATTTTTTTAAATTAAATATTCTGTGATATTTTTTGTAATTGAGTTATTGTCTAATTTTTTGAAGGAAATTTTTTGAACTTCATACCCTATTATCATGGGAAATCGAAGAACTTGTGCGAGAAAATATGATCGAAAAAGAGACCCTGAGGAACGTAGAGAAGAGACAAGACAATCTTGCAAAAGAAAGTTAGAAGCTCTCTCAAATATTGAAGAGGAAAATCAACCTCAAGAAGAAATTGAAGCAGGTATGTAAATGTAAATATTATGATCTATTGATATATTTAAAATTTTCCTTATGTAAAATGTGAAGCTTAATTTTTATTTGATGAACTAATTTAAAAAATATTTTGTTTAATGTAAACAGACAGAGATATTCTTCAAAATATTGAAGAAGAAAATCAACTTCAAGCAAAAATTGAAGCAGGTATGTAAATGTAAATATTATTATCTATTGATATGTTTAAAATTTTCCTAATGTAAAATGTGAAGCTTAATTTTTATTTGATGAACTAGTTTGAAAAATATTTTGTTTAATGTAAACAGACAGAGATATTCCTCAAAATATTGAAGAAGAAAATCAACCTCAAACATAAATTGAAGCAGGTATGTAAATGCAAATATTATGATCTATTGATATATTTAAAATTTTCCTAATATAAAATGTGAAGCTTAATTTTTTATTTGATGAACTAGTTTGAAAAATATTTTGTTTAATGTAAACAGACAGAGATATTCCTCAAAATATTGAAGAAGAAAATCAACCTCAAACATAAATTGAAGCAGGTATGTAAATGTAAATATTATGATCTATTGATATATTTAAAATTTTCTTAATGTAAAATGTGAAGCTTAATTTTTATTTGATGAACTAATTTGAAAAATATTTGAAATTTTAGATATATTTATTAATTTAGTTATTTATTGAATATGTACTATTTTTTCGAATATGTACAGATGAAATCACTATCAATAATGAGATGTTAGAAAATTTTGACACTCACACATATGGAGATAAAAAACCTGACCATGTTATACGATATCGTGTTAACTGCATTTTTGAAAAGTGTTTCTTAAATGAGTGGGTGACAGTTCAGGCTCAAATGTTGAAAGGTCTCCTATCATCAAGGAAATTAAAAGAAGCTACGACACTATTGGGTATTCGAAAATCAACCAAAGATAATAAAATGAAGGAAGAAGTGATAAAAAATATGAGTAGTGCTATAAAGTCAATTAAGAGATCTAGAGAGAAAGGTGTTTGAATTGTACGTAGAGGAATACAGATGGCAATGCTTTCCTCAAGTACTCAAGAGAATCGTTTGGTAACATCTATGGCACGAGCAATGGGAACCTCGCGAAAAACTTTGCACAAACATCGGAAATTTCGGTTGCAAATAGATGTAAATGATGAACTCGCTTGTTGGAGAGCTATTTGTAGGCAACCATACAAAGATAGACTTGGAGAAAATGTTAAAAAAATAAAATATGAATATTGGAAGAACAATTCGCGTGTTTCACCAACTGCAAGGCATGTGATGCAAAGAAGAATAGCACGAAATCAGTACGAAGAACATGAAAAACATCTCTCGGAAACCACTCAGATAGAGTTATTCAACAAGTTCAAATAAGAGAATCGTCAAATTCATGTTTGACTCAGTGCTTTTGTTCAACAAAAACCATGGTATGTAAAACCTATCACCATACGCGACACTTGTTGTTGCCATTATCATGTGGAATTTGAGTTATATTATGACACATTCTTTGATTTCGGTAGAACATTATGGAAGGATTCACCTCCTCCTTCCACTATCCGTGATTTCATATCTCAAATTCTATGTGAAAGAGAAAGCGATGAACTATTATACAAAAAAGAAATGTGTTGGTGGTAAAAAATGCGATGATTGTGGACATTTGACTAAATTTCAAAACAAATATCGTATTGATATAAATGATCAATCATTGTCCAACATGAAAGTGAAATGGAAGAGATATGAATATATCGATACATCGATTCAAGGTGCAAATAATGTTAAAAGAATTGAATTAGTAAAAGATGAAATTTTTCTGATAGACTTTTTGAGAAAGTTTGAAGCAGAAATTTACAAATATACCAAGCATTCCCATAGAGCTCGATGGCAAGACTTGCAATTCAAAAAATCTCGTGAAGTTTTGCCACCAAGGACCATTTTGTCAGTGATTGATTTTGCAGAAAACTACACATTAGTTCCACAGAAAGAAATTCAGAGTGAATACTATCATTCTAACCAAGTCTCCATGCTCGTCCATATTCTATATAGACATGCTGGACAAAATGTCGATCATATAGAAAGCACGAGTGAAAATCGACATATCATTAAAGAATATCACTTTGATATCAGTGACGATCGTACACATGATACATGTTTTGTACAACATTGTTTTGGAAAAATTTATGATTCAGTGAAAAATCGTGGAATAACATTCAATGAACATTGGATATGGTCAGACGGATGCGCAGGTCAATTCAAATCTGCACGATCATTCTTTTGGTTGTGTTTTCTTCATAAGAAAACCTGCATTAAACATTGTTGGAATTTCTTTGAAACTGGCCATGGAAAAGGAGAACATGATGGTGCAGGAGCATGCATAAAACGAGTACTTCAAAGATATCAAATGAAACACTCTGCAAGCCGACTTGTGAACACTCAAGAAGTTGTTCAATGGTGCATCGCTGCTCTAAGCCATGAGAGAAACCCATCAAGAGAAGTGCGAAGGTACATTCAATTTAAAATTTATTGGAAATCTAATTTTAAACATTGTACATTTATCATGCAATGATTATCTTTGATTGTATTTTGATATCATATTTACAAATTCTTCTTCTAATTTTCCATATAAAGGTTTTTATGGCATATTGGAATCGAAGACATAGATAGATCAATTGGAAATGACGTTGAAACAATAAAAGGGACTCGAAAATTGCATTCAATTCAAACAAATTCGTCCAAAAATGTGTTTGCATTGGATAAAAGAAAATATTCTTGTTTTTGTGATGTTTGCATAGACAACAAAAAATCCAATGACGTTTGTGAAAACAAAATGTATGTGAACGATTGGAAACATACAGAGCTAAATACAAAGGGCAAAATGTCTGTTGCAATGTTTGAAGAAATGCAATTAGAGGAAACTACAATATCATCCGATGGTGATCGAGTTTCTGATCTTGTTAGAGAAGGTAACATTTGAATTACTTTCTAATGATTTAAAGATCTAAAAATAAATTTAAATATATTGGAATCGAAGACATAGATAGATCAATTGCAAATGACATTGAAACAATAAAAGGGACTCGAAAATTGCATTCAATTCAAACAAAGTTGTCCATAAATGTGTTTGCATTGGATAAAAGAAAATATTCTTGTTTTTGTGATGTTTGGATAGACAACACAAAATCCAATGACGTTTGTGAAAACAAAATGTATGTGAACGATTGGAAACATACAGAGCTAAATACAAAGGGAAAAATTTCTGTTGCAATGTTTGAAGAAATGCAATCAGAGGAAACTACAATATCATCTGATGGTGATCGAGTTTCTGATCTTGTTAGAGAAGGTAACATTTGAATTACTTTCTAATGATTTAAATATCTAGAAATAAATTTAAATATGCATAATTTTGTTAAATTCATTTTATTGTGCAGGAGATGTTTTTGCTGTAATTGCACCTATTGACAACGATGAAAATGTGAAGTATTATTTGATGCGTTGCACTGAATGAAAAATGAAATTATTACAAAACTATGATGATCACGGATTTCAGTATGACAGAGGGTCTATTATACTGAAAGGTTATTTTTTCAAACAAACTCATCAAAGTGGAGACTTTGTTTACTTTGAAGACTATGAACCCGATTCCATAAGTTGTCAATATAGTCACTTGGTGTGTGCAGCACGCATAAAGTTGATAGAAGTTCAATCAAAGAAAAAATCAAAAATTAAGAGATGGAAAATGTCAAAATCCAATCATGAACGGATTATTGAAGATATAATTTAAAATGTGAAGCTGGGTTACACTTTTTGCCCTTTTTTGAGAAAACATTTTCATTTTTTCGGTTCTTCAACTTTCTGCAAACTATAAGAATTTTTCTATGTAGAATTTCATTTTGCGATAAAAATAAAAGTTGTGAGAAATTTTGTTAGCTTTCTATTACTTATTTTTTGAATTTTTTTTATGCAGATTTGATATGTCAACTTAGCTTTTCTTTGAGTGTGTGTTTCTTAACAATCAAAGGATTCATAAGAAGTCATGTTATGACGCAATGTTGTATTCATTGAAAATTTGTGTTTTTGAAAAAAAAATGTGTTACAACAATCTAGACAGAGTCTACTTTGTTTTCGTCATATTTACAAAGCCAATGGATGCATATCATAATTACTAGAATTTTTTGAAGTGGTCCAATACGAAAAACTGCGTATTTTGGATATGTTTCGTGTGGCAAGAAATTTCTTAACATATAAGTTAAAAACTAAAAAATCTAAAAGCTACCCATTAGAGTCGACGGACCAATGTAATGCCCCATAATTTTTTCAATTTTTTTTACAATGTATTTTGGGAGATACAATTTTTTGATTTCACTGAATCACAATGACCCTCAGAAATTGTTTGCACCCATTTTATTAGAAAAATAATTAAAATTAATAAACGTTTACGAAATTCCATAAAATTTATATTTCCTGAAAGTAGATTCAATTCTAAAAATGCTTGTCTTGGTTCCGACAGTTAATTAACAACCTTTCATGGAGTTTAATCAGTCCAAAGTTGCATAACCGTTTTCAGAGCCTGGTTTTTGCGTAATTGGCGACGCGTTAGTTCGGCTGAACTTTTAGTCCAAGTTCGGCCGAACTATGTTTTCCGTTTATGAGTCACTAAATCTAACGTCTTAATAGTTCGACCGAACTTCTTCTGAACAGTTCGGCCGAACTATTGTGTAACTCTTCGTCGGACAGAAAGTTTTGTGGAGCCCCCTACAAAAAACACATTTCGCGTCAATATAAATTGCCGCGAAATGATTCACAATTTTCGCACATTTCGCACTTCATCTCATTTTACAAAGACTTGGTTTGGGTTCAAAAACTTTTCTTCAAAGTTTGGGTTTAAAGAACTTTTTTGGAAGACATTTTTTGGAGGCGGCGTGATTTTTCTTGGAGGTATGTACGTGTTTTGTGTTGAAACAAATCTTTTGAGCTTCTTTGTTCAAAAACTTTTCTTCAAAGTTTGGGTTTAAAGAATTGGGTTTAAGAGCATTTCTTGGAAGCAAATTGATTTTACAATTTTGGATTTAAAGAATTTTTTTGGAAGACATTTCTTGGAGGTGGCGTGATTTTTATTGGAGGTATGTACGTGTTTTGTGTTTTTTAAATTGTGTGTTTTGGATTGGATTACGTATTTTTTACAAAAAATTTACACTGAATTTTTTTTTAAATTTTTTTAAATTAAATCTTTTGTGATATTTTTTGTAATTGAGTTATTGTCTAATTTTTTGAAGGAAATTTTTTGAACTTCATACCCTATTATCATGGGAAATCGAAGAACTTGTGCGAGAAAGTATGATCGAAAAAGAGACCCCGAGGCACGTAGAGAAGAGACGAGACAATATCGCAAAAGAAAGTTAGAAGCCCTCTCAAATATTGAAGAGGAAAATCAACTTCAAGCAGAAATTGAAGCAGGTATGTAAATGTAAATATTATGATCTATTGATATATATTTAAAATTTTCCTAATGTAAAATGTGAAGCTTAATTTTTATTTGATGAACTAGTTTGAAAAATATTTTTTTTGATGTAAACAGACAGAGATATTCCTCAAAATATTGAAGAAGAAAATCAACCTCAAGCAGAAATTGAAGCAGGTATGTAAATGTAAATATTATGATCTATTAATATATTTTTAAAGTTTTCCCAATGTAAAATGTGAAGCTTAGTTTTTATTTGATGAACTAGTTTGAAAAATATTTTGTTTAATGTAAATAGATAGAGATACTCCTCAAAATATTGAAGAAGAAAATCAACCTCAAGCAGAAATTGAATCGGGTATGTAAATGTAAATATTATGATCTATTGATATATTTAAATTTTTCCTAATATTTATTGACATATTAATTAATTTAGTTATTTATTGAATATGTACTATTTTTTCGAATATGTACAGATGAAATCACTATCGATAATGAGATGTTAGAAAATGTCGACACTCACACATATGGAGATAAAAAACCTGACTATGTTATACGATATCGTGTCGATAGAATTTTTGAAAAGTATTTCAAAAATGAGCAAGTGACAGTTCAAGCTCAAATGTTGAAAGGTCTCCTATCATCAAGGAAATTAAAAGAAGCGACGACACTATTGGGTATTCGAAAATCAACCAAAGATAAAAAAAATGAAAGAAGAGGTGATAAAAAATATGAGTAGTGCTATAGAGTCAATTAAGAGATCTAGAGAAAAAGATGTTTCAAATATACGTAGAGGAATATAGATGGCAATGGTTTCACCAAGTACTCAAGAGAATCGTTTGATAACATCTATGGCACGAGCACTGGGAACCTCGCGAAAAAATCTGCACAAACATCGAAAATTTCGACTGCAAATAGATGTAAATGATGAACTCGCTTGTTGGAGAGCTATTTGTAGGCAACCATACAAAGATAGACTTGGAGAATATGTTAAAAAAATAATACATGAATATTGGAAGAACAATTCATGTGTTTCACCGACTGCAAGACATGTGATGCGAAGAAGAATAGCACGAAATCAATACGAAGAACATGAAAAACATCTCTTGGAAACCACTCAAATAGAGTTATTCAACAAGTTAAAAGAAGAAAATCGTCAAATTCATGTTTCACTTAGTGCTTTTGTTCAACAAAAACCATGGTATGTAAAACCTATCACCATACGCGACACTTGTTGTTGCCGTTATCATGTGGAATTTGAGTTATATTATGACACATTCCTTGATTTCGGTAGAAAATTATGGAAGGATTCACCTCCTCCTTCCACTATCCGTGAATTCATATCTCAAATTCTATGTGAAAGAGAAAGCGATGAACTATTTTACAAAAAGAAATGTGTTGGTGGTAAAAATGCGATGATTGTGGAAATTTGACTAAATTTCAAAACAAATATCGTATTGATATAAATGATCAATCATTGTCCAACATGAAAGTGAAATGGAAGAGATACGAATATATCGGTACATCGATTCAAGGTGCAGATAGTGTTAAAAGAATCGAATTACGAGAAGACGAAATTTTTCTGATAGACTTTTTGAGAAAGTTTGAGGCAGAAATTTACAAATACACCAAGCATTCCCATAGAGCTCGATGGCAAGACTTGCAACTCAAAAAATCTCGTGAAGTTTTTCCACCAAGGACCATTTTGTCAGTGATTGATTTTGCAGAAAACTACACATTTGTTCCACAAAAAGAAATTCAGAGTGAATACTATCATTCTGACCAAGTCTCCATGCTCGTCCATATTCTATATAGACATGTTGAACAAAATGTCGATCATATAGAAAGCACGAGTGAAAATCAACATATCATTAAAGAATATCACTTTTATATTAGTGACGATCGTACACATGATACATGTTTTGTACAACATTGTTTTGGAAAAATTTATGATTCATTGAAAAATCATGGAATAACATTCAATGAACATTGGATATGGTCAGACGGATGCGCAGGTCAATTCAAATCTGCACGATCATTTTTTTGGTTGTGTTGTCTTCATAAGAAAACCCGCATTAAACATTGTTGGAATTTCTTTGAGACTGGCCATGGAAAAGGAGAACATGACAGTGCAGGAGCATGCATAAAACGAGTACTTCGAAGATATCAAATGAACCACTCTGCACGCCGACTTGTGAACGTTGAAGAAGTTGTTCAATGGTGCAAAACTGCTCTAAGCCATGAGATTAACCCATCAAGAGAAGTGCGAAGGTACATTCAATTTAATTTATATTGGAAATTTAATTTTAAACATTGTACATTTATCATGCAATGATTATTTTTAATTGTATTTTGATATCATATTTACAAATTCTTTTTCTAATTTTCCATATAAAGGTTTTCCTGGCATATTGGAATCGAAGACATAGATAGATCAATTGGAAATGACGTTGAAACAATAAAAGGGACTCGAAAATTGCATTCAATTCAAACAAAGGTGTCCAGAAATGTGTTTGCATTGGATAAAAGAAAATATTCTTGTTTTTGTGATGTTTGCATAGACAACACAAAATCCAATGACGTTTGTGAAAACAAAATGTATGTGAATGATTGGAAACATACAGAGCTAAATACAAAGGGCAAAATGTCTGTTGCAATGTTTTAAGAAATGCAATCAGAGGAAACTACAATATCATCCGATGGTGATCGAGTTTCTGATCTTGTTAGAGAAGGTAACATTTGAATTACTTTCTAATGATTTAAAGATCTAGAAATAAATTTAAATATGCATAATTAAATGTTAAATTTATTTTATTGTGCAGGAGATGTTTTTGTTGTAATTGCACCTATTGAAAATGATGAAAATGTGAAGTATTATTTGATGCGTTGCACTGAACGAAAAATGAAATTATTACAAGACTATAATGATCACGGATTTCAGTATGACAGAGGGTCTAGTATACTGAAAGGTTATTTTTTCAAACAAACTTGTCAAAGTGGAGACTTTGTTTACTTTGAAGACTATGAACCTGATTCCATAAGTTGTCAATATAGTCACTTGGTGTGTGTAGCACGCATCAAGTTGATAGAAGTTCAATCAAAGAAAAAATCGAAAATTAAGAAATGGAAAATGTCAAAATCCGATCATGAACGGATTATTGAGGATGGAATTCCATTAGAATTTTTTTGAGTGAAGTGTCCAACAATTTATTATCTTTGGATTAAATATGTTTTAGAACTTCCAGTACTCAACTAAAAATTGCCCTGCTTATGTTATTTATGGTTTGCACATGTTACAAATTGTTTGGGTACAAGCACGTGCTCTAGTATCAACTGAAAGTAGTTTTTCTATACATGTGCATTGATGAAAAATGTTATATGTATTAGATATATATATATATATATATATATATATATATATATATATATATATATATATATGTATTAGATATATATATATATATATTCTAGAATGAAATTAATTGTTCTTGTATATTAATTGTTCTTGTATATCAGTAACCAACCATATGGTACAAATTATTTCACTTTATTTTGTAAGGTCAGATTCAGTCCCCATATGGCCTAGCCTCCAAGGGACGAGATAACAAGTGGTTGTCCCCACTTGCCCGAATCTTAGCTTTCAAGTACAATTTTACTGTTTATGTCAGGCATCTTACATGATGTCCTAGCCAAAGATAGATTCTCTTTGTTTCAAGTTTCCAGTAAAAGTTGTCACCGAATGACCTGCTCGAACTCTTGTAGTAAACACCATACCTTATCTCTCTTGCTCTCCAATATTATTAGGTTTAATTATTATAACACAAAATTCGTTCTACATTGTCAATAATTTTTTGCGCTTACACTAAAATCAATGAACACTATTAATCCAATGTCTTTACAAGTAATGTACCATCATACATGCAATTATATCAAATTAGAAATCAACATATACAATGAAATCAATGGGGATTATCTTGTTACAAGTAACATAATTTCAATTTACCATATGTGCAAATGTAGGTTGAAACCATCCAAAACTTTAAGTTGTAGATTGAAACCATCCAAAACTTTAAGTTTTAAAACCATTTTGATTATATATTGTGCATCATTAAAACATTTAACATTTAAAGTTCATTAAATATCACATGCAAAATGTAGATTGAAACCATCCAAAACTCGAGTTTTAAAAACTTCACATGCCATGCCAATTATAATTCAACAATCCAAAAAAAACATTTAACAAATTAAATATCACACGCCAAAGTCGTTTCAAGTTTTCGGTAAAAGTTGTCACCGAATGACCTACTAGGATATTATAAATACTAACTTTGTAAGATCATTTGGCATTCGGAAAAATTCGAAAGTCTTAGACTGTCAATAAATTTAAAGTATCATTCACCCTAGGGAGTGTAAAATATTCAATGTAGGTTGGTGACGATGCTCACTCCTAGCTTGAAGCAGCGCCAATGACCAATTCTTTAATGAATTCCAATGCACTAGACCAAAGTTGGTTCAACCTACTTGGTTTTTCACCCAAGAAATTCCAAGGATGGACTTTCTAGACAAACCGCTGAAATTGAAAAGCTTGACATGGAGATACGACAAGGTGAACAAAGACTTCAGGAACTCTTTATGGAAAGGGCTCACTTGAAGGAAAGAAGCACTACGTTGCAGGCTAAAGTCAAGAACATGGAAGATGAGATCAAGAGGGACTTTCTTGATCCGAAACCTATTGGTTTGAAGAAAGAAAATGCATGTGTTGGCACACTTGGAAAAGAAGAAGACCACACTATGAGGATTGGTGCACTTCGTTTGGAAGGAGTCAATATATGTCGTATTGGAGCAATTAGACATAATTCGAAAAGGAAAGAGCTTGAACCAATTCAAGCAGACCCAGGATCGAATTGTTCTATGGAGCTTCATGAGAAGAGATATGTGAAAAGCACTGTTAAGCCAAGGGCTAGTTCAAAAGACATATTGGAAGAGGAAATGTTGAAGAAGATTGTGGAAGTAAGGCGCAAGACAAGGAGGAGGAATGATGATGAAAGTTCCTTGGACTTGAGATTCGTGTCTACAACCGTACATGGGAAAAAGTTCTCTGCTTTGATAGACACGGGGGCTACCCATAGCTTCCTAAGTTGAAAGGCAGCTTCATCTCTTAGAAAGAGGAAGGCTAGCATGGAGAAAGAGTTGAGTGCTTTCAAGGCAGTCAATTCGAGGATGAAAGTAGTGACTGGTGTCATGAAAGGCACACATGTGAGAGTAGGGTCATGGTTTGGAAAGATAGACTTAAGAGTCATTGACATGGATGATCATTCTATGGTGTTGGGACGAGACTTCATGGTTGCAGCACAAGCCATACCAATGATGGACAGAGACATTCTCTTAATTCTTGATGATGGAAAGACCGTGATGGTTCCTATGACAAGGAAAAGCCATTTGGGATATCAACCGAGAATGGCTTCATTGATCCTATATGAGAAGGACCCGGATATGGACCATACTAATATGGAGCAAAGGGAACTTGGATCTATGACTCAAACAACAAAGGAACAATGCATGTTTGATTTTGTTGAGAGAGACTTGAAGGAAAGAAGGAAAGGAGCTGATATAGCTTCATTTCTTGAGCATGTAGCAGAGAAATCTACTCAAGATCTTCACCAGGATGATGTGAAGAAGGACACTTCTTCAGACATGGGACCGGGGAAAGATTATGCAGGTAGAGATCCAGCTGGCATTGTTGAATTTTGCAGATATGCTATGGGCATATACGACTTTCAACTAACAAGGGACAAGCTTGGGACACTTGGATGCACTCAAGAGGAGGTTGATGCTGTTCACGAGTACCTTAAAACTCGACATCAATCTGATACATGGGTGGATGAAAGTCAGGGAGGTAGCTTCCTGGCCCTTGCTTTGAAATAAACCTTTGGAGAAAGGGGGTGTGGTAACTTAGTGCATGGAGGACCACACCACCCTCAAACAAAGGGGCTTTGTACAAAGGCCCACATGCATGGATAGATGCTTAGGTGAATGTGGCTACCTTGATAGCACATTGGAGCAGCATCATAGACCGCATATTGCAGATGGAATGAAGGGAAACTTCATGGACCTGAATATGGCGCATAGATTGGTGAGAGGACATCTCTTACTTTGATTTTGGAGGATGTGAAACTTAGTGGCACATGGATTAACATCATGGACAACATGTTGAGATGGAGATGAAGAACACTTCATGGACCGAAAACATGGCACTTGGACTTTGGACAGATTCTTGGTTGAATTGATGAATGTGACAAGAGCTAGAGAAAGACTAACGGATGGCATGAGGATGTACATTCTTATGAGGAGGACGCATAGTTGGACTGATCACCTAACTTGTTCGAATCATGAGGGCTAGCAATGCTACGGAGGTGTGATAGATGTTACAAACATATGGATGCTACAATCATATAGATGTTTGACGGAAAGATATGGTTATCAATATCTTCTTGGGTCCCTTGATAGATGATGTTGTCAAGGGACGACAATGCTTTGAAGTGGAGGAGGATGTAAGGCCCCACGACTTCATGGGCGCGTTCGGTGGAACGAGCGCGCTCGTTGGGCGTTTGGACGAGTTTAGGCGCACCTCGAGAGATTTGATCCCTCTTGGCGCTTGATAGATCCGTAGTTAAGATGGATCTAAGTTGGTTTCAATCGTGTGCAACCAAGGAAAAACTATCGATAATATGAGAAACATATGATTAATTTTATCAATAATATGTAAATACATATAATATTAATATAACCATTTTAAATATGCTAAATATGTTTGAGATTTATCAGTCATTTTAATTTTAAATTTTCTTAGTTACCTCAATTTGTTGAGATGATAAATATTGTAGAATAACTTTAATAATGGAAAATGATCAAATAAAATTTTTGAATGAAAAGTGACAATGTAATAATATTGAATGATAGAATGTGAATAATTAGAATGTAATCAATTACAAATAGCATTTATTGTGATCAATCTTAAACTATTCTCTTCTTCTATTCTTATTGTCACCCTTATTAGTTTTGTCATCTTTCCGTATCGATTATATTAAAAATAAAGTAAAAATCATAAATCGTAAACCATTTAAATATTTAACTCGAACTCTTGTAGTAAACACCATACCTCAAGTCTCTCTTGCTCTCCAATATTATTAGGTTTAATTATTATAACACAAAAATCGTTCTACATTGTCAATAGTTTTTTGCGCTTACACTGAAATCAATGAACATTATTAATCCAATGACTTTACAAGTAATGTACCATCATACATGCAATTATATCAAATCAGAAATCAACATATACAATGAAATCAATGGGGATTTTCTTGTTACAAGTAACATTTCTATTTACCACATGTGCAAATTTAGGTTGAAACCATCCAAAACTTTAAGTTGTAGATTGAAACCATCCAAAACTTTAAGTTTTAAAACCCTTTTGATTATATATTGTGCAACATTAAAACATTAAACATTTAAAGTTCATTAAATATCACATGACATGCCAATTATAATTCAACTATCCAACAAAAACATTTAACATTAAATATCACATTTAACATTAAAACCATCCAAAAAGTAAATAAAACAAATTATATAATAACATTGTAATAAAATATGTCCAAAAATTGTAAATCTCACTTGAGTATCAAACTGTATCAAGTTTAACAAATTTTAAAACCATCTAAATTTTGAAATCAAATCTATTGTAAATCTTGTCCATCAAATGGAGGATCTAGCGTCTGGGTCTCGGGTAGCGCCCTATCCTGTGAATAGGAAACCTACATACACAATGCACATGTACTTGAACATTAAAATTTGAAGTTTTAAAATTGAATGAGAATATATATATCTAGAACTTCATGTAAAAAACAAAATATAACAAAAAAATCATGCAATACCTCGTAAGGTTCCCTCTCCATTTGATGAACAGGTTCTCCCCTAAGAACATCTGCAGTGGTAAACTGTACAATATACATGTACAGTTAAATATATATATATATATATATATATAATTTATATAAATTAAAAAATTTCAAATGAAAATGCACGTGTACATATATAAACTTATTTTCAATAATATTAAAAAAAGGAACTAAAGACAACTTGTTCAAATGCTGTGGATGTTCCTATCTCTGTCGCTAGAGTCCTCGGATTAAAGAAAACTTCTATGGGAACCTAAATTCAAAAAAATTTAAATAACTCAAAATATAGATCTCTCTCTCTCTCTCTCTCTCTCTCTCTCTCTATATATATATATATATATATATATCTCAATTTTTAATGGAAATTTTTGAGGTAGAATATATATATATATATAACTTTTAAACATAAATTTTAAACTTGTGAAAAATTGTCCATACTTGTGGCTCATCTCCCAATGAAGTAGAAGGTATATCTCCTAAGGAAGAAGAAGGTACCGCCATCCCAAAAACATCAGATGGAATCGGTACCTGTTAAAACATTTTATCAAATTATATATATATACATACATGTACATGTGTGGCAACAATTATTTATTTTAGATTCACTTAAAAAACACTAACATACATGTGCCAACATATCATGATGGGCAGACCCATCTGCATCGTTTGAGCCAGAGGTCCCGAACGTAATATTAACATTTTCATCACGCATCATGCCTGAGAACTGCAAATGGTGTTTTAACATATAATCATAATTTTTTGTTAGATTAATGTACACATACAAATAAATGTATACATGTACATACACATGTATTTATTACAAATTGTACACATGTATATGTAAATATAATTTCAAACCCTAAGGTCACTAACACATACCATTCCGGTGCCCTCTTCCTCACGAAAAATTAGGTCTTGCAGACCATTGTGACAATTTATTGCATATGTTCGGAGATCTTCAACATTCATGTTGTAAATCTCCTCATCTGTACGATAAACAAAATTGGCACGTGCATTTTCACGTGCTCTTTGTCGATTTAAACAAATATCGACTCCACTCAATCCGCTATGAACATTTTTTATCATAATATCTCTTGCTTCACGACTTATTTGAGAAGTCGCATCCATCTCTGATCACAGGGTTTCGACTCGAAACGATCGACTCACCAATGGCGGCTCAGGGCGAGGAAACTCCACATCTCGCTTAGCGCCCTTACGCTGATATAATCGACCTCTCCCTGGGCCAAAAAATTCTGAAGGAAGGTCATTGTAGTCGGGTTTCATACCCAAAAAAAATTCTGCATAAAACATTTGTGCAAAATAAACAGGAACCTCATCATTCCATGGAAGCCTTCCAAAGGCCGCAAGATGTCGATCATACAAATAAGCAGCTTTGTCTGGGTGCTTGAAATACTGCACCTTCAACATTTTTCTTTTTGGCCCGTCCTTATAATTAAACATTGACTTGGCATCTGCTCTTGTAACTCTTTGTTTTATGTCCTGCCATTTATCGGGACCTATCACTGTTTCTTTTCTCTTTCTCATCAGTTCTACAAACGAATCAGTCGTTGGCCCCAAATTTTTGTACACCTTTACCATTTCACTCAATGAATGTGTAACTATTTCGAGGCTTTGTCTACTCTCAGCAGGTAGAGACAAAGCCTCGAGATCTCTTTGCAATTTTGCATGAAGGCTTTGACACCTTTGTAAGGTGCATTCTGCCATGTTCGTTTCCCATGGTATATCAGTAATATCAGCCGGATAAGTTGTGCTGGGTTGACAGCCTTCTTCTTGAATGTAGCGCGCTGCCCTGCGTCTATTTTGACCACTGGCTCGAACATTTTCAGCCTCTGCATCAATATATATAAAATTTCATATATTAGAAAAAACACGTGTAAAAAAAGTTGTACAAATTTAATGAAAAAATATTGAAATTGATGGCAACCTTGATGTTGTTGGTTAACATCATCTCCAACATGACCCTGCTGAGAAACAACCCCAGAATGACGCTGCTGAGAACCAGACCCACAGTGACCCTGTTGAGAACCAGCAGCCGTTGATTGGCCTTCGGGGGAATAAATATCACCCCCTTCCCGCAACCTGCTACCACTCATACCTCGACCGGTTGAACCTCGGCCACGTTCCATGGATGGAGTAGAAACCCTTCTCCTCTTGCCTCCTAAAAATTAAAATATGAAACTTATTAACAACTAATTTCACTCACAAAGTTAATAAAAAAATTAATTCGATATGTACACACATGTATGGAGATTTAAGATTATATTTAAATACCGTGAACATCCTCCGATCCCTGAACCTCCATATGGGATTCGGCTGATCTTCGTCTTTCATCCTCCATGATATATATCTATTGGTCAACATTCACAAAATAGATTTCAAAAAATCAATTTGTAATTTAGTGTACACAAATTATGTAGAACACAACTTTCAAAGCAATAATTAATCATGTGTGAAACTAAATTTAATCGAAAAAGATATTATAAAAATGATAAGTTCACCAAATTGCGCTTTACATGGTGGGAGCACACTTGGTATAAAATTTACTACTTATACACTTTAGTTTGTGGAAGAAATGACACATGTACATAGTTTACCTTAAATTTGTTGTGTTTTACGGATATTAAAATGAAGAACTTCAATTTATATCCATTCCAGAGATTGACTATAGGGGCATTTACTAGATATGTCACCTTTCATAAAAGATGAGATCCAGAGGCTACCTAGCCCTTTACAGACTCTGCCTATAGAACTTGTAGAAGTAAACACTAGAGGCATTAACAATATCAAAGAACGTTTTCATGCTCATACATGGGAATGTGTCTCTTCCCCTACGCAAAAAAATAGTTCAAGGTAGTTAATCTTCATAGACATGTCATCAAGCAAGTCAATGTGATCATCCCCAACTTACTTTTTATGAAATTAGGCTTGGAATCCTCTACAACCTGGTGGATTGAGTTGAATGGGAACTAGGTTGAAAGGCCTTTACAAAATACATGCTAGTGAATAACACTTACTAGGTTATGCCAACAAATAAAGTGGGAGAAATGTTTTCTCCTCGAGGTTGTCCAATTGGGTGTGTAATACCAACTTCACACATTTCCTCATAGGTTTCTCTCTTAGGTTACAAATGTCTTCCACCTTATTAACTTTATATATTTTTCAATTTCCCGAGGATTAACTAGATTGCTTGCTTAATTGGCTCTTACTTGGACAATATCCTAAGATGAGTTTGACATGATGGTCATATGAGGTTGGAAGCTACTTGGTGTAATTTTCCTTAAATCTTCAAAAAAACAGAGCAAAAATGTCATTTTCGATCATTTTTTATTAGCTTCTGCATACAGCAAATGTTATCACAATTGCAACACAATCATGTTCCTTGAGCATGAATTATTAATGTCACAAGCCAAATGGCAAGGAAATTTGCATTCATTTAGGCAAAATAAGGCTATGACATTAAGGTCCATGCTAGAAAAAATTATGCAAATAAAGTTGCTAAGTCTTGATACTTACCATGTGTTTCAAAGCCATAACGAAGGTTGGCTTTGAGAGTGTCCTCTCAAAGCCCTGTCTTGAGATGAAATTTAATTCAATGTATGTCTTAGAGTCCTCTCAAAGCCCCATTTACTCATGCATGGCAAGCTAGCTACATGTGGAATTCATATTTTCTTTCATAAAATTCTAGGAATATTAGAAGAATCAGTAAAAAGTGAGATAACCATCTCAATATGCCCCCCATAATTCATTTTATAAAAGATAAATTTGTAAAATCCCTTTTGGTAATAATGGCCGTTATTAATTAATTAAAAAACATAATATATAATAAAAATTTGACAAATAAATTTTTTGATGAAAATGTGCTATGAAAGTAAAGGTTTAAAGGAAAACATGTACAAGGCATAGTTGAGTACAAGGCATAGTTGAGCCAAATTATTATCTATTTATTGAACTAGAAAGGACATATAATTATTACACATGTTTAATTTACATTCAAATGCTTCTTTGATTTATCTCCATAGCTTAATGTAATGCTAGATATATAATTTAAGTTGAAGGCCCATGAGATAAATATGACTTCTATGTGACATTTGTATTGAATCATCTATTTGTTGTGTTATATGAACATAATTGGTGCGCATATCTAAAGAGTCCATATGCTCATTCAAGACCATATGTAATCCTCATCTAACTTAGCCAGGGATTTGCAATACTATATTTGAGTTGGCTAGCTCCATTTCAAGATATTATGGTTATCCAAGAGGGGATATAAAAAATGAAAAGAAGGATGTTGTAGGTTATCCAAGTTGGACATAGAACCAGTGGAGAAACCCCTTCCCAATTGGCTAACTTAAAACGATCCTAAACACATTTTTATTTAACTAATGAGGGAGATAGCCCAATAAAACTAGTTTGTCCATATTCAAATCAAGTTGGTATCGAAGTACAATTTAGCTCATTTTAGTCAAGGTTAGTTAGAAGAATTAGCTATTGGTTTCTGTCTTCAATTTCCTCTCAAAATGAATGTGTACGTGCTTTTGAGAGACACACGACCTGAATAAGGTCCAAATTTTTGATGAAAATGTGCTATGAAAGTAACAGGTTAAATCCAAACATGTAAAAGGCATAGTTAATACAAGGCATAGTTGAGCCAAATGTTGTTAAAAGATGCGCCATTGAAATGGTTTGCTAACAGATGGTTAGATTTCTTATCTAATTAAGGCCTTGCATGTATTTTGATGTTTCGTGAATTTCTGTGCAAATTCAAAGTATGGTTCATGTTGCATGAAGCAAGATGTTGAAAGTAGAGTTACGTTGACACACTTAAATGCAACAAATATGAAAATTTGTACCTGAGCTCTATTATTTGACTTGAGTCGATTGTTTGAAGAGGCATGTTTTGTCGATTTGTGTTTGGTTGATGGTTTTGTACACCAATATGTAAGAGTACATGGAGATATTCACATGATGTGAATTTTTTTTTCTTTGAAGGAGAAAAATGATATGTCAGCGAGCTATGTTTCTTGCATGATGTGTTTTCAGTTTGATGGTTTTGTTTGTGACAAGACGTCACAAGATTTTCGGAAGGTCCACTCTTGAGCGAGAGCCTCATGATTACAACCTAATCATGAGAATCAAATGGGAGTGCATCCTTATTTTGAAAACAAATAGGATTCTGAGCTACCTAGGACTCGAACCATTATTTTTAAATTTGAAATATCATGGTGTGTTGTTTCAATCCCTGAATCCACAATCCTAACATAAATTGTTTTATTCCTTTTTTGCAAGATTTAGTTGGTTATATTAAAATTCAGTTGAATTTAAAATTCTTGGCTTAGTGGCAAGAAATCTTGACCATTATTCTACACTTAAAGACATATCCAATGGTGCAAGAAAAACATCAAACGAAGTTCATTCAAAATTTATGCCATTAGTAAGTTGACCTATCATGTTGACCACCATGGTACGAGATAATGACATTTTAGCCCCATTACTCATGCATGGCAAGCTAGCTACATGTGGAATTTTAACAATACTCTAAAATGTCTAAAATCACAAACGTCGTTAATGGTTGACATAGTCAAATCTTACACCTAGTTGGCTATCACGCTAGGTTAAATACTTGGCCACTAGGAGGAATAAGATTTCCATTTTGTGTTATTTTATTTTGTTCCATAGTTGAAAATACAACTAGGAGTGTGAAGTTAGAGAGAAAAATGTATGAAGTTAAGTTTTTATACCAACCTTACACGCTAAAAGTCTTAGCTAACTCTAGAGAGATTACCTCTTTCTTTGTACTCACATATTTTCCATACCAGAAAAGAGAGAGTAGAGAATGTTTACATTTTAGTGTTGTTTTTCTCCCATAAGGATTTCCTAGGGAAAAAGGAGTCTAGAGCATCATTACTTTTTAGGGTTGCTCGTCTCCCATAAGGATTTCCTAGGAAAATAATTGTGTTGATTGTCTAGAGATATGTATGTGTGTGTTTCATTATGTTCTCTATTTCTTACATTGTGTTTCATTATGTTTTATATTTCCTACATTTCTGCCCTCCTATTTTTCTTTCCAATCAAGGTTTATAAAATAACATGAGAAGCAACATGAGACTTGGAACAATCATTTTCATTATCTATATGGAAGGCAAGAAGGATTATATACCCTTAAGCTTAAACTTAGTTTGTCAATTTTTATCATATATTTTTTGGTAAGGGTAAATAGTTTTTATCTATAGTACAAGTCATGAGTTCCCCAATTTTACCTTATATGTAAAGCATGATTCTAGGATTACTACAATTTGTACTTGGTTTTTTATTGTGATGATGCCCTGTCTCAATCTAGACATAAGTGATGATGGTCTTCTCCAAATCAACTCATGTATCCTCATTAAATTTATACAAACATTTCAAGTTCATATTTTCTTTCATAAAATTCTAGGAATATTAGAAGAATTAGTAAAAAGTGAGATAACCATCTTAATATGCCCCCCATAATTCATTTTATAAAAGATAAATTTGTAAAATCCCTTTCGGTAATAATGACCGTTATTAATTAATTAAAAAACATAATATATAATAAAAAATTGACAAATAATTTTTTTGATGAAAATGTGCTATGAAAGTAAAGGTCTAAAGGAAAACATGTACAAGGCATAGTTGAGCCAAATTATTATCTATTTATTGAACTAGAAAGGACATATAATTATTACACATGTTTAATTTACATTCAAATGCTTATTTGATTTATCTCCTATAGCTTAATGTATTATGCTAGATATATAATTTAAGTTGGAAGGCCCATGAGATAAATATGACTTCTATGTGACATTTGTATTGAATCATTTTTTTGTTGTGTTATATGAACATAATTGGTACGCATATCTAAAGAGTCCAAATGCTCATTCAAGACCATATGTAATTTCCTCATCTAACTTAGCCAGGGATTTGCAATACTATATTTGAGTTGGCTAGCTCCATTTCAAGATATTATGGTTATCCAAGAAGGGATATAAAAAATGAAAAGAAGGATATTGAACTGTAGGTTATCCAAGTTGGACATAGAACCAGTGGAGAAACCTAAGGAAAAACTATGTTTCCAGGTCAAACCTTTGTAGAGGTTCTAGTACCTGAGAGTAAAATCTAGTTTGGGGCAGTTAAATTCTAACTGTACTGGTAATTGTGCTAGGGGGGAGAAATAGGATGTAATTTCCTCTTCTCACGGTTGGGAGTCTTGTTTTTCATGTGGATTCAACCAAACATATTGTACATATTAAATGAGGACATAATTATTACACATGTTTAATTTACATGAAAAAATGCTTCTTTGATTTATCTCCTATAGCTTAATGTATTATGCTAGATATATAATTTAAGTTGAAGGCCCATGAGATAAATATGACTTCTATGTGACATTTGTATTGAATCATCTATTTGTTGTGCTATATGAACATAATTGGTACGCATATCTAATTTACATTACTAATATGTCATGCTTCTTTAATTTATCTTTTATAGATGACCGTAGCATCCCTTTTTAATCTATCCCTTTTGACTTCGGATATGTGGGCAATATTCATCTGCATATTTTTCTATCATAAAGCAGTGAGTAAAATTGTATTCCATTTGTGTCAATGTTAAGGTTAAGCACATGGATTAAAGTTTTATATATATTAGATGAGGAGGCTATGTATTACATATGGTCTTGAATGAGTTTTTATAATCTTTAGATATATATCTAAAGAGTCCAAATTCTCATTCAAGACCATATGTAATCCTCATCTAACTTCACCAGGGATTTGCAATACTATATTTGAGTTGGCTAGCTCCATTTCAAGATATTATGGTTATCCAAGAGGGGATATAAAAAATGAAAAGAAGGATGTTGTTGTAGGTTATCCAAGTTGGACATAGAACTTGTGGAGAAACCTAAGGAAAAACTATGTTTCCAGGTCGAACCTTTGTAGAGGTTCCAGTACCTGAGAGTAAAATCCAATTTGGGGCTGTTAAATTCTAATTGTACTGGTAATTGTGCTAGGGGGAGAAATAGGATGTAATTTCCTCTTCTCACGGTTGGGAGTCTTGCTTTTCATGTGGTTTCAACCAAACATATTGTACATATTAAATGACGAATTTCGCTCTCCCAATCATTTCTAAATCACCCATATCACCAAGAAAACATGTTTTAAAAGAACATACTTTAGTATGGGAAAGACCTTAGGTTTCAAATATTACAAGAAGGTTTTTGATATCGTTGAGAGAATGTGGAAAATAGAATCCATAAACAAATTATTTTTCAAAATTTATTACTTTCAAAGTATCACCAAGGAATGTACAAGGGTGTTCAATGAATTAACGTTATTTATTTAAATTCCATGATGTATATCTTACTCATAATTTTAACAAATTATTAAATAATGATCTAGATTGGATAATTATATTATTTGTCATATATTTTGATTCTTATAGAGTGAAAAAACTGAAAGAATCAACTTGTAGGGTCATTTTAATGGGGGGTGGAGAATTCGGGTCTAAAATCTTTTGGAGTCATTTTGAGGTATTAAATGACATTTCTGGGGGTCAAACGATTATCCCTTGTGCCGAAATCTTGACCATTATTCTACACTTAAAGACATATATCCAATGCTACAAGAAAAACATCAAATGAATTTCATTCAAAATTTATGCCTTTAGTAAGTTGACCTATCATGTTGACCACCATGGTACGAGAGAATGACATTTTAGCCCCATTACTCATGCATGGCAAGCTAGCTACATGTGGAATTTTAACAAGACTCTAAAAGGTATAAAATCACAAACCTCGTTAATGGTTAACGAAGTCAAATCTTACACCTAGTTGGCTATCACGCTATGTTAAATACTTGGCCACTAGGGGTAAATGTTTTTTTATCTATAGTACAAGTCATGAGTTCCCCAATTTTACCTCATGTAAAGCATGATTCTAGGATTACTACAATTTTTACTTGGTTTTTTATTGTGATGATGCCCTGTCTCAATCACTTGGCCATCTCTTGATGGGTAGTTAAATATTTATAACAATACTTAATTAAAATTTATATCTATTTGTATTATGTGAAATTATGTATAAAATGGTATACTACTTTTCATAAAATTGGGTTGAGTTTATCATATATTTCAATGAAAGTTGATTAAATATGTTTTCTTTAAAAGGATCTAACAATTTTGGTAAGGTATGAATTTGCAATTTTGTGTGGCTCTCTATCAACCTTCACTTTCTCATTTCTAGAAAAAATCTACTTGATTGAATTCGTATACCCACTTTCTATTCAAATGCATGAGTTTTGAACTCTCAGTAACTATGTTTTTCCACGCAGGAGAATTATGTCACATTTTATACCAACTCTAAATATTATTTTGAAGTTTAAATTACTGTTATTCTTTTATATAATTTAACATTAGATATAAGTTTAAATTGAAAGCTACTTAGATGAAATATAGCATAGATATGGCATTTGCAAATTATTATCTATTTATTGAACTAAAGGACATTTAATTATTACACATGTTTAATTTACATTCAAATGCTTCTTTGATTTATCTCCTATAGCTTAATGTAATGCTAGATATATAATTTAAGTTTAAGGCCCATGAGATAAATATGACTTCTATGTGACATTTGTATTGAATCATCTATTTGTTGTGTTATATGAACATAATTGGCACGCATATCTAATTTGTATTACTAATATGTCATGTCATGCTTCTTTAATTTATCTTTTATAGATGACCAAAGCATCCCTTTTTAATCTATCCCTTTTGACTTCGGATATGTGGGTAATACTCATCCGAATATTTTTCTATCATAAAGCAATGAGTAAAATTGTATTCCATTTGTGTCAATGTTAAGGTTAAGCACATGGATTAAATTTTTATATAAGATACATTGCCACGGTGTACATTTATATCTAAAGAGTCCAAAACCTCATTCAAGACCATATGTTTTGTTGGTGTAGTTTGATTGGTTATATTGCATTGCTTTTGTAGTTGTTGCTGTGGGCCTCACCATCTAGTGATTTTAGGTAAAAAAATTATTTACATGGAATTTTTATGTATCCTAGAATGTTTATTATTTATCACTACTAGCCTTGGTGATTTAGTTGTTTGTTTTCATGCTACTTGGTTACCCATATTTAATAGTTGTTCATGTTTAATTCATTGTTAAGGCTTTTTATTGGCCTATCAGGATGTATTTTTCTCAAATCCATAATGGCTAAAAGAATGAAATGTATCTATGAAAAAGAGAGGTCATATGGAAAACAAATTGTTTGCAAGTGTTCTTTTGAACCCATAGAACTTGCAACCCCAATATGGATACAATACTAAGTAATACATAGCCTCCTCATCTAACTTAACCAGGGATTTGCAATACTATATTTGAGTTGGCTAGCTCCATTTCAAGATATCATAATGTTAGATTATTATTTCTATAGATTTTGATTATGGTAGTAAAATGTTACAAAAAATCAGAAACTACAAATAATATTATTCTAGATATATGTAAAAAGGACATGGTAGAGAAAATCAAACAATATTAAACTTTTCATAAATAGTTTAGATATAAATACATTTTCTAATCTTAAAGCAATAATTTTTCTAATAATTTTTTTTTAATCAATAAATAAAAAAGAAGCATTTTCAATCAAAATCACATCCAACATATAATAAAAATAATAAAAACAATTTAAAACTTCATACACTACGACATTACTATGGAAAAGAGCATAAAAATATACAAGCAAAAAATCCTTTTATATAATAATGGAGAGCTTCAAATATACAAGAAAAAAAATCTTTCAGCCTTCTTGTATCCCAGAGAAAAGAGTTACTAAACAATCATATTTTAAACAATTTTAAAACTTGGAGAAAATCATCTGTGAGTGCATTCAATGTCTACGTGTGTAAGGGGGTTAGACTCCTTGCAACATTGTTTTTAGACCCTCCTTGCATTCCTTGCAACATTGTTTTAGACCCTCCAGCAAAATTTTAATGCAGCACTCTCCAGAGAGCCATGGCGACAGAAGTGGAGGTGCTTTATTTTCAGCAGTGCACAAGAAGTTGGAACAGATGAATATATTTTGCACAGAATATATTCCTGGACAATATTATCGGCTTGTGTGCCCAGAGTGTCAAGGAGGATAGGAAAAAGAGCTGTCTCTTTCAGTTAATATCGGCAATGATGGGGTTTCCACGAAGTGGACATGCTTCAGAGCTAAATGTGGTTGGACCGACGGTTTTAAGATTGCAGGGATGTCTGTAGGTTCATCAGCACATGAATTGGAAAACTTAGCATTTCATAATTCTATATCAAATGATGAAGTTGCAGATGTGACATCAGATGTTGATGTTATGGCTTTAAAATATTTCACAGAGGAAAATCTGCGATTGGAGCAAATTTATGATCAGGATCTCTATGATTACTTTGCTAGCCGAAAAATTTCTAGAGAAACCCTGCAAAGAAATGGGGTGATGCAGACCAGAAGAAATAATAAGATGGCAATTGCATTTACATATCGAAAGGATGGCAAGATTGTTAATTGCAAATACCGTGATGCACAAAAGCATTTTTGGAAGGAAAAGCATGGTCAAAAGATTCCTTATGGGCTGGATGATATCAAGGAAGCAAGAGACATTATAATTGTTGAAGGGGAATTTGAAAAACTTTCCTTGGAAGAAGTTGGCTACAGAAGCTGCATTAGTGTACCTGATGGTGCTCCTCCAAAGGTTTCAACAAAAGAGTTACCACCTGTAGAACATAAATATGAATTTCTATGGAATGCAAAATAATACTATTAGCAGGCTAGTCATTTTATCTAGCTACAGATGCAGATAAGCCTGGACAAGCTCTTGCAGAAGAGCTTGCTCGACGTATTGGGCGTGAGAGGTGTTGGCGAGTTACATGGCCTAGGAGAAGTGAATCAAAAAATTACTTATGCAAAGATGCAAATGAGGTATTGATTCGTTTTGGAAAGCATACTCTGAAGGAAGCAATTGAAGGTGCTGAACTGTATCCAATACAACAGTTATTTAGATTCAGGAGCATGTGAGAAAACTGCTAGAAAAGCATATAAAAAATCCTTTCTTCCATGCTAAACTTGGAGACTCCATACCACGAATCAGTGCGGAAGAACTAGAGCAGGGAAAGCAGTGGCTAAATAATAGTTTTTTTTTTATAAGGTGTGAAAATGAAGCACTTCCTTATATAACATAGGAAACTACTATGGAAACTTAACATAGGAAGCACATAGTTATCAATAACATAGGAAGCACATTTTATCAATATATAACATAGGAAACTACTATTTATTTTAATTATTGTACTGAAATAACTATAACAAAATGGCATAGTTCCATCTTAACCTTAGAATCTGTTTATCGCTTATCAAAATTTCAAACATGGAAATGGCATAGTTTTCATACCCGTAGTCGACGCGCGCGGATAGCAGGAGCACCAGCACGGCCGGGAGCAGCAGCAGCGCCAACAGAGAGAAAACAAACAATGCGTGAACAATGAAAATTGTAAACTGTTACATTTCGCGGGCGATTTATTTATAGAAAATAAGTTCGACCAACTATTTTAAAACCAAAAGTTCGACCGAACTTTTTTAACAAGCTCTACGAAATTTTGTTGCCGCTTTTCCAATCTCCGACAAAATCGATTTGCCCGCGTCACAAGCAGTCGTTGAATTCAAACGAATTACGTAGTTCAAATTTTCGAACTTTATAAAAAATTTCAATAATCCATTACAAAGTTCACCTAACTTTGTAAAATGTTCACCACATATTGTTGAAAAAAAAAATTTCTGCCTCCGATTCTCACAAAAAGTGCAAACGACCTTCACGTTTCCGCCCATAAGACATTTTTTCTCAGATTTTAGCAAGTGTTTTAGATTGAAGTATGTATTTTTTGCAAATTTTTTAAAATAATTTTTGTTTTAAATTAAATCTTTTCGTGGATGTTTTTTTTTTAATTGAATTTTTGTCTAAATTTTTGAAGGAAATTTTTTGAATTTCATACTCTATTATCATGGGAAATCGAAGGAATTTCTACAAGAAAATATGATCGAAAAAGATACCTCGCAGAACGTAGAGAATACGGGAGAGAATCTCGCAAAACAAAGAGAAGCACTATCAAATATTGAAAGGAAAATCAACCTCAATTAGAAGTTGAAACATGTATGTAAATGTAAATATTATGAATTTGATATTTAAAATTTTCCTAGTGTAAAATGTGAAGCTTAATTTTTATTCGATGAACTAATTTGAAAATACTTTTCAATGTAAATAGAGAGAAATATTTTCAAAAACATTGATGGTGAGATACAAAATTTTGAAAGAGAAAGTGAAAGAGATATTGAACCAATGATTGAAGATGGTGAAAATGTTGAAAGAAATTCAAGTGAAGAAATCAATCACAAGGTATATGTGTGTGTGTGTGTGTGTGTGTGTGTGTGTGTGTGTGTGTGCATGTGTGTGTGTGTGTTGAACGCATGCACGTATTATTGAAATTATACATATTTATTAATTTAGTTATTTATTGAATATGTAAAATTATTATGTACTATTAACTTGAATATGTACAGATGAAATTAATGTCGATGATGAGATGTTAGAAAATGTTAGAAATGTTGACACTCACACATATGGAGATAAAAGAGTCGACCATGTTATACGATATCGTGTTAAACACATTTTTGATACATACTATAAAGGAAAATGTGGCAATTCAAGTCCAATTGTTGGAAAGGTATCCTATCATTAAGGAAATTAAAAGATGCTACGACTTTATCACCAGCCCAAAAAAATCAATAAAATATAAAAAAAAAAAAAATGAAAGAAAATGTTATACAAAATATAAATAGTGTTATAAATTCAACTAGAAGATCTAGAGAGAATAATGTTTCAGATCTCCGTAGATAAATACATATGGCGTTGGTTTCATCAAGTACTAAAGAGACAATCACTTGGTAAAATCTATGGCATGAGCATTAGGAACCTCACGAAAAATTTTGCACAAAACATTCTAAAATTTCACTTGCAAATAGATGTAAATGATGAACTTGCTTGTTGGAGAACTATTTGTAGGCGCCCATACAAAGATAGAATCGGAGAAAATGTTAAAAAAATAATACACTTAATATTGGAAGAAAATTCACTTGTTTTTCCAAAATGCAAGGGATGTGATGTGAAGAATAATACCACGAAATCAAGACAAAGAACATTCAAAACATTTCTTGGACACCACTCAGACAGAGTTGTTCAACAATTTCAAAGAAGAGAATTGTGAAATTGATGTCTCAATCAGTGATTTTTTTCACAAAAAACCATGGTATGTAAAACCTATCACCGTACATGACACTTGTTTTTTTCTATTATCATGTGGAATTTTAGTTATATTATGACACATTCCCTAATTTTGGCAGAAAATTTTGAAAGATTCACCTACTCCTTCCACTATTCGTGATTTCATATCTCAAATTCTTTGTGGAAGAGAAAGTGATGAATTATTTTATGAAAAGAAATGTGTTGGTGGTAAAAATGAGATGATTGTGGAAATTTGACTAAATTTCAAAAAATATCATACCGATATAGATGATCAATCATTGTCCAACATGAAAGTGAAATTGAAGAGATATGAATATATCCATACATCGATTCAAGGCTCAAACAAAGTTAAGCAAACGAATTGAATTACAAGAAGAATATTTTTTTGTGATAAATTTTAAAATTTTGAGTGGAAATATATAAATAAACCAAGAATTCCCATAGATTTTTTATGATAGGGCTTGTAATTCAAAAAAATCCCATGAAGTTTTTCCACTATGGACTATTTTGTCGTTAATTGATTTTGTAGAAAACTAAACATTTGTTCTACAAAATAAACGAGTGAATACTCTATTCCTCGACCAAGTTCATGCTCATCCATATTCTATATAGACATGCCGAACAAAACGTTGATCATATAGAAATCATCGTTGAAAATTGGCATGTTATTAAAGAATATCACTTTTATATCGTGATTTCCATCGTACACATGATACATATTTTGTACAACACTGCTTGGAGAGATTTATGACTCCTTGAAAAGTTGTGTAATAAAATTCAATGAACATTGGATATGGTCATATGGATGCATGGGTCAATTCAAATTTCACAATCATTCTTTTGCTGTGTTGTTCTCATAAGAAAACTCGCATTAAACATTGTTGGAATTTCTTTGAGACTAGCAATCGAAAAGGAGAACATGACGGTGCAGGGGCATGCATAAAACATTGCATGAAAAATGAAATTGGTGAGGGTCATTGCTTAGGATAGTCCCTGTGTCCATCACCAATGTCACATATGGTGACGGTCCTTAAAAAATCATCATTTCAAGTATATATAGTGATGGTCCTTTAAGGTTCATCATCAAAGCGATTAATGACACTTTTGGTGAGTGTAGTTAAAGGCCCATCACTAATTCTCTTTGGTGTTCTATGACGAACTTTTAATAACCTCACCAACGCTCTTTACTTTATGGATAAAGTAGGTAAAAATGTTCGTCATCATTGATCATTCCAATGAGTTTTTGATGACGCTATGTGTTTGTTAGTATATTTTTTGTCAAAAGGTAATGATTTAAGACCATTGTTGTGGAGTCTTTTTTATAATATGTCCAAGGCTACAGTGGCTAGAGTCACTTAATTTGGTAAGAAGTAATTATCACAGTATCATTTCCCTCAAGTAATGACTAATCGAATATATTTTTTCTATGAGTTAACACATGATTCCTATCTATTATGTTTATTATCTAGAAAATTCCCTTTTAGATAAATTTCCACTAGTGTGTGTAGGAAATATATTATTTAATACGACCAAAATCTATCAATTCTATTAATGAGAAAAAGACCTAATGTAGCCCTAAAAATATCAGTACACCTTAAATTAATGCTTTTGCACACACTAACATTTCTTAGCACCTCACATGTCTTGGAACATTCTTGTACTCAGAACATCTTGTCATGACATCGACGCTAAGCACATGGCATGCGCTAGCACAAAATATAACTCTCTTGTCATGTGTTTGCATGCATGTAGTCCCTATCATGCCCCGGAATACCTTGTTGTATGCATTGACATACATTAGCATCAGTACAATTCCACTTGGCATGTATTGGGACCTTATTATTAGTGTGCCTAGCATGCCCTTTTTGAAAAATATAATGTCCCGACTTATTAACCTTCTTATGTGTTCATTTCCTTTCATTTTAGCTTGGTTCTTCATTTTGTTGCCTTGATACTTCTTGACACATATTGACATACCCTAGCACCTCGCACATCCTTAGCACCTAGCATGTACTGGCATATCTTGGCACTATTTGGCACATATAATTAGCACATCTCGAACTCCCTAGCACACTTTGGCACTTCTCGACATGTCTTTTTATATTCCCTAGCACGCCTACCAATTTCAGCATACCTTGTGACTTCTCCGGCATGACAACTAGCACTCATTAACACTAGTCCATGGCACGTGTTACTCATATTCAAAAGATTCCATGAATTTTTACCTAGTGCTCCCTTAATATTTTGTCCTAGTACTCCATAACACTCCTCAACATGCATTAAAAATCTCTAGCACACCTTAGCACTCCAGCATGCCCTTCCACTTCATAGCATGAAGAACACTTCCTGACACATCAAGGTCAGAAAGTCTTAACATATATGGAATACATTGAGATGACTTGGTATGATTTGGCATGGTTTAATATTAAATTTATTTGAGATCAATTGTTGGAAAGTAGATGAGAAGCAACAAAGGAACATTTCTGCACTTATAATGCAGTAAGGCTTTCACTTGGAACCTATTGCGCCTCGGTTGGTGTGCCTGGCATGCCCTCTCTTGGAAAAGGTAATCAGATGACTTATTAACCCTATTATGTGTTCATTTCCCTTGTAGTTTAACTTTGTTTCCCCCCTTTTATTACCTCGGGCAAAATTCTGGGACACATTGACACACCTTCGTACATCTGCATGGCTCATCACTTGGCACATCTTAGCATGTTTGATATTCCTTCGCACTATCTTGCACATATTAACATTCCCTAGCATGCCTTAGCACTCATGTCCTCACAACTAGCCTTTACATTTTTTCACGAATTGGGAACCCAATCAAGTCCTTTACAATGTTATAGCTTCATGTGACAATATTGGCCTGCTTCAACTGCAGAATAACTTGACGAATTGCACCTTCTACAAGTATATTGTGCATTGTTCACTAGTAAATTCCTATAACTGCCTTATAACTCTCATGTCCAAGCTCAACTTGTCCTACTTAACTAGTTACTGTGACAAGAATCACATGATCTAGCCATGGCAAACAATTAAGCAACATAGATTACACAAGAAATATTTCACATGTATGTTCAAGCCTTCATATAAATAATAGAACATTAACTAAGAGTTTGGTAAGAACTAAACGATGCACAAGGCATACAAGATATAAGCTGACACAAGTTGAGTGACCCAAAAATTATACACAACAATGTACAATATGCAATTATCTAGAATAGTTTAAAACATGAGCATGTAGCCAACGTTTACCACATCTCAATTTAATACAATAGCTAAAGGAAAAAACAATGTTATGCCTAGCACAAAGTGATCTCCATTTGTCCGAAAACTACTATGTCTAGCCCCGTATAACAACCGTAGGCTTGCCTCCTATAAATCCTATTCTAAACTTCTCCTAACACACTTTGTACTTAGCACATTTGAATTCACCGACACTCCCCGGCACACACTCTTATTTGTTCCTTCATGTATTGTGACCCAGTTATCCATCGATATGCCCCGACACTCCCTAAAACTCTAGTTCAGCATGTATCGACATTGTCCAAAATGTGTTAGCATTCCTTTTCATTCCTTTGCATGCCTTGACCCTCCCTAGCTATCATGCCTCATAAATACCCTTACTTAATTTGCAACTTGGGAACCCAACCAAGCCCTCGCTTGACTACAAGAGCTTGACCAGGTTATGGTTACTACAACTAGACTATGTTGCTGAATTTTGTAGCTCGGGGAGTGTGCTCCCGCAAGCCTGAGATGGGTTTGTGTGAGTTTTGTCACAAAATGATTTGTGGGCAAAGAAGTGAAGAAAATGGATTTTGGCCCAAGATGGGGTTTAAAATATTAAAGAAAATAAAAAAGGGAAACTAATATTTCTAAGGTCTAAGTGGATAAAACCCGTAAGTCCTAGAGGGTTCCTAAGAGGTATAGGAAAAACTATTTAAGGAGGCCTTTAGGATGAAGTTGAAAATAACATCAAGTGATAAGGAACTCATTTTATCAAGGGGGAAAAGAGAGATGTAGTCCTAAAGAGGCCATGATCATTAGCATATCTAGCATTCATTAATATGCCTCAGCATATTTTGTCATTGTTTAATATCAAATTTATTTGAGATCAATTATTGAAAGTAGAATCTGTGAAGTAACCCCAGATGATTTGGCACTTATAATGCATGAAAAATTGGCACTTGAAACTTTTCCAAACAGTTATGTGCATAGAATACTCCTCCTAGAAAATGTAAATTGATGACTTATTAACCCTATGATGTGTTAATTTCCTCGTAGTTTAACTTTTTTCTCCTTTTGTTCCCTCAATAGTCCTGTGCACATATTGTCACACCCTTTCACATCTTGGCATGCCTTATAACTTGCCACATCTTTGCTATTTGACATTCCTTCAAACTATCGTGCACATGCTAAAGCATTCCCAAGCATGTCTTAACACTCATGCCCTCACAACTAGCCTTACATTTTTCACGACTTGGGAACCCATTCATCTCCTTAGCTACCGGAGTTCATGTGACATCGGTTTGCTTCATCCATAACATCTGACTAATTGCACCTACTACAAGTAGATTGTTCCTTGTTCACCTAAGAATCGCCTATACCTTTTCTTAGGCGACTCATATCCAAGCTAGAATTTACCCACTTAAGAACTTACCAAGACAAGGATCACATCTAGCCATGGCCATAAAACAACTAAGAAACATAGCTTACATAGGAAAAATTTCACATGCATGTCCGTTGGGCCTATATAAGTAGTAGAGAATTAATCGAGAGTTTTGTAAGAACGAAACATACACAAGACTCACAAGAAATAAGCCAACACAAACTAAGTGCCCCAAAACTTATACACAACAATGTACAATATGCAATTTTCTAAAATATTTTAAAACATGAGCATTCGCCAAAGTGTACAAGTATGTCATATAAAAATAATAGATAAAGGAAAAATAATATTGTTCCCAACACAAAGTCTCCCCTTGTCTAAAACTTCTTTGTCGAGCCCCTTATCTCAACCATAGGCTTGCCTCTTGCAAATCCTATTGGTGAAATTATTCTAACACACTTCATCCTTTGGCACACTAACCACCGACTCTCCCTCGCACACACTTTATTTGTTCATTTCCATGAATTTTGACCTAGTTCTCCCTTGTGATGCCTTGACACTTTCTTAACACTCCTCAACATGCATTGACATTGCCCGTTATGTGTTAGCACACCTTTTAATTCCTTGGCATGTCTCTAACCCTCCCTAGTTATCATTCCCTCACAACTCATTTTTACTTAATTTTCAATCACTGGGAAGCCAACCAAGTCCTCGCTTGATTATAGGATCTTGACCAAGTTACGATTACTACAAATAGACTATGTTGTTGAATTGTGTAGCATGGGAGGTACTCCATAAGCCTAGTGATATGGGTTTGTGTGAGTTTGTACACAAAAGACTAGGAAAATAACCTCACTTAAAGAGTGATTTGCACCCAAGATGCAGCTTTTTTAAAATTCAAAATAAAATTAAAAAGAAAAAATTAATATTTCCTAAGGTCTAAGTTGATAAATTTCATAATTTCTAGAGCATTATTAAGAGGCCTAGCTAGGAAAATCTATTTAAGGAGGCCTTAGTATGGGCAAGAAATCAAATGAGAAGTAGCTCATTCGATCAAGGAGACCATGAGAGATGTAGTCCTAAAGACGTAGGTTGAGTTAGAGGGCTAAGTAAGCATTGCTAAAGGAGGCCATGATCATCCACCACAAGCAAGATTATCATGTGAGGGTTCACAATAATTGCACATACTTTAATGGGTTTGAGATAGGAAGTAGGATGGCATATTGTTGGTTATTTTATGGCGCATCAAGCTCAAGAGAGTGCTGCCATGAGAATTGGGAATGTGATTTCGTGGGTGTTTTTGTGTGAAGGCCACATCACATTTTGAAATAGTAGAGAGGGTTGAGACCTCTACCTTGTGGTGGTTAGTAGGTTGCAAAGTCCTGGTGATAAAGAAAAACACAAATGGGAGGAGGGTTTGTTTCATAATTTAGGGTCAGACAGAAGTAGTCGCAGTGTAATATTGACTGAGGTAACCGTAATTTGAAGGTCTTAGAGATATAAAGTTTAGGTCAAGATTCGGTCAAATAAACTCCTAAAATATATGGATCCATATGATCTAGGCTCTAGGCCCTTATGGAGGAAAGAGTTATTTATTTTTCTATGGGTGGATAGGGTTTGTTCTAAAGAAATTATAATACAAGTATAATTCCCTATTTAGGTAGGTTTTCTAAAATGTTAAATCCATAAGGTATGCCATTATGATCGTGAAAAAATCTGTATAGAAGAAGAGGGTTGTGACCCTTAGAGAGAGGTTTATCTCGGGTAATATATACCAGAAATTTGGAATATGGTTTGTAGAAGTATGTGCGTAGATATAAAATCCAAAGAAAGGTGGAAACTCGATTAGAATATGGAGCAGAAGAAATGTGCCATATGAGGAATGGATTGACATCAAGAGGAGTTTATGTTCATGGGTTGTCCATAGATTTTTGGATAGAGATATGAAGGAGCTATAAAATTTAGTCAATTGATGGTTAATGGACATTTGACCCTACTTTCCGCCTATCTACAAATTGTTATAAGGATAATAAGATGAGTAGTTCAGATTTTTTCATAGATTAGACAACAAAGAAATTGGTACATGAGAATAGTGATTTTGAGAGGATCTTCCATTCTTAGCAAACCTAGAACTCATATAACATGTGCTATAAATCTTTAACATATTGGATTCGGAACTTAGTGGCACTTGAAAATTCCTTGCATGTGTCTGGATGCCGTGAAATTTTTACATGGTTTAAGAAAAATTTATTTGAGATCAATTATTCACAATTAGGAGAGAAGTAATACAAGATGATTTGGCACTTAAGACATGCTAAAACTTTGCCTCTGGCATGTATTCGCATCTGTTTTGGTATGCCTAACATGCCCCCTCAAGATGTAATGTCCTAAATTATTAACCCTCATATGTGTTCATTTATTTTCATTTTAACTTGGTGTTCCCTTTTTCGCCCTCGACACCTCGATGTTCATACTCCTAACATGTGGCACATATCGTCATGCCTTAACACATGGAATGTATTGGGATGACCGGCATGCATCGACATGCCTTGGAACTATCCGACACATGTTAGCACACCCTTAGCACTTCTTGAAATGCCATAGAATTCTCTAGCATTCCTTTTGTTACTCCACCTCCTTGGCACACCCGACACTCATCGACACTTCCCAACACACCCTTATTCATTCATTTCCATTAATTTTCACTCAATGATTTATGTTTTATGGGTGCATGTTTAGAAAGAGTTCTCATTGTGAATAAAAATGATCGCACCATTACCGACATAGGTAATACGAGATTCTACTTGAATGACATTAGGAAACTACATAATAAATTTTAAGAATGACATTTTTAGGGTTTTTTTTATGGTGTGTGAATGTAAGAAGTGAGTGGTCAATATGGTGTGAATGCTTAAAATACCTTGTCACTCCCTCCTTGCATGACAACATTTCCACTCCCTAACACACCCTCATATTCATTCATTTCCATGCATTTTGACCTAGTTCTCCCTTGTGTTGTCCTTGTATTCCCTAACACTCTCGCATGCATTGGCACTTATGCTTAGCACTTTTCGACATGCCCCGCCACTTCATAGCATGCATAACACTCTCTAACACATATTGGCACTGGGTACATGTTATCGTTTGAAAGTCTTAGCATGTTTGACATTATGCATTGAGATGAATCAATATGCTTTCACATGGTTTAATATTAAAGTTATTTGAGACCAATTTTTGGAAATTATATGAGAAGAAATAGAGGAAGATTTGCACATAGACCCACTAACACTTGGCACTGCACCTATTCACACCTAGTGTTGGTGTGCCTAGCATGCCTCACCAAAAAGGTAAATTTATGACTTATTAACCCTCTTATGTGTTCATCTCCTTGTAGTTTAACTTGTTTCTCCATTTTGTTTCCTCGACCATCCCTAACACGCATTGTCACACCCTTGCACATCTTGGCATGCCTTAACACTTGGAACATCTCAAGATGTTTGACATGCCTTCGCACTATCTATCACATATTAGCATTCTCAAGCATGCCTTAGCACTCATTCCCTTCACAACTAGCCTTACTTGGGAACCTTACATTCCCTGGAACACCTTGGCACCTCCCAACTCGTCATACCCTCATAGATAGCCTTTTTTATTGTTTTTGCAACTTTGGAACCCAACCAAGTGATTGGAAGCAAAAAAATGTTATGCCCAACCCAAATTCTCCCTTCTCCTCAATACTTCGTCCACACATTTTCACAACCATAGGCTTCCGTATTTCAAGTCTTATTCGAACTTCTCCTGTATTATCATCATCCTTGGGACAACTCCGTAATTCACCGTCACTCCTTGCCACACACTCTTATTTGTTCATTACCAAGCATTTTGACCTAATTCTCCATCGTGTCTCTCGTAACTCCCCAACACTCCTCAACATGCAATGATATTATCTCCCATGTGTTAGCACACCTTTTCATCCCATGGCATGCCTTGGCACTCCTTAGCTACTGTGCCCTCACAATTACCTCTGGTTTGGCTTAGACTTGGGAATGTACCAAGTCCTTCCTCGACTATAATAGCTTGACCAAGTTACAATTACTGCTAAACATACTATGCTCGTTCACCTAAGAACTTCCTATAACTCATCTTAGGCTACTCATTTCCAATCTCAACTCATCCACTTAACAAGTTACCAAGTCAAGGCTCACATCCAATCAGTCATAAAACAACTAAGAAACATAGTTTTCATCTTCACATGCCATAACACTCCAGGCACATTTAAATCCTCCTTTAGCACTATGTGGCATGTGTTAGCATCCCCTACATTTATTATATTTTTTTTCAACTTTGCATAATTGTGTTACCCCTAGACATTCGCTAACACTCTAGGCATGCCCTCAGCACTTCCTCATATAACCTTGTCACCCCTACTTAGAAGATCTGGAACTTGTCGACACTACCTATCACACACTTTTATCCATTCATTTCCATGAATTTTGAACTAGTTCTTGTGTTTCCGTGGAACTCTCAACACTTCCTCGGCACACATTGGCACACTCTATTAATCGTAATAATATCTTGGCATGTCACTCTGAAACTTCTAGCATTCCATGGAAATATCTAGCACACCTTGTCATCTCCTTAGAATACTTAGAAATCACTACACTCCCTCACACACACTCTTATTTGTTAATTTCCATGAATTTTTGGCGTAGTTCTCCTCAGATTTTCCTTTGACACTCCCTAACACTCCCTAACTCGCATTGACACACTGCACCTCGACACATCTTGCATGTCTCCCGTGAACTCTAGCATTCCTTGGCCCTACCTAGAATACCTTGTTATTCACCTCAGCACACCTATAACTCACTCACACTCACTTTCACACACTCTTATTTGTTCATTTCCATGCATTTTGACCTAGTTCTACCTTGTGTTTCCTTAACACTTCGCCATGTGTTAGCACACCCTAGAACCTAGCACATATTGACATGTTTCCGTGCCTATAGCATGCATTAACACCGCATAAATTACACTACACACACCTTCCTTAGCACACCCATAACTCACTTACACACCCTATCAAACACTTATCATAATTTCAATGCATTCTCGACCTAGTTCCTCCTTTGTGTTTCCATAACACTCTCCGGCACATGATGGAACACTAAGGAATGCATTAGTATTTGGAATTTCATAGCATGCCTGTCATGCCTTTGAAATATATGTAGCATATGTTAGAACTTCCCTGCATTTCCTAGACACCTTCGTACTCCCTAGCTATCATGCCTTCATAGATAACTCATTTTTTTTTATGACTTGAGAACCCAACCACGTCATTGGTAAAGTTTCCGTTTGTCTAAAATTACTCTTTCCAAATCCCCTGCTATGTACCCACATACTAACCTCTTATTATTCCTATTTTTAAATTCTCTTAACACACTCAACTCTGACACTCCTGTAACTCACCGACACTCCCTAGCACACACTCTTATTCCTTCATTTCCATACATTTTGACCTAGTAATTTCCCTTTGTGTTTCCCTAACACTTTAACACTCTAGCATGTGCATTGCCGCCCTCAGCACACCTTAACACTTCGGCATGCCCTACTACTCCATAACATGTTAGTATAAACTCCCCGACACACATTGGCTCTTAGCACTTGGTGACACCTAACAATTATTGGCATGCGTTGGGATGCCTTGGCATGGTTTAAAATTAACTTACTTGAGATCAATTATTTTCAATTAATATATAAGTAATAGAGGACTATTTAACACATATAAATGCTAGAACTTGGCTCATAGCATGCATTGTCACTAGTGTTGTTGTGCCTATCATGCCCTCCCGAAAAGGTAAGTTCCTCACTTATGAACCCTCTTATGTGTTTATTTTTCTTGTATTTTAACTTGGTGTTCCATTTGTTGGTTTGAAACTCTTTGACACACATTAGCATACCTAAAACCTAACACATTGTGTCATGCTCTGAAGACATGGCATGTCTTGGAATTATTCTGGATATGTTAGTACACCCTAGAACTTCTTAAACGCTCGGGCATTCCCTCGGCATGCCTTGGCACTCGTCTAACATTCCCTTTGTCACTCCCTCCCCGACACGCCTAACAATCACCGATACTCTCGACAATAATTCTCCTATTCATTTATTTCCATGCATTTTGAACCGATACTCTATTGTGTTTCCCCGACACTTTGTTTCCTCGACACCCTCCAACATGTGTTACAATAATCATTGACCTCCAACACATCTTGGCATGCCTTACCACTTGGTACGTATTGGTACAAGCCTAACATGTCTGGCATTATCTCGGCACGTGTTAGCACACCCTAAAAATCCATAGTTTTCATGCCCTTACAGGTCAAATGGAGGTCAAATTATAGCTATTATCTAGAAACAATATAAATTGGATATCAATGGAAACCAAAAATATGTTCTAGGTTGTTTATTATGTGTAACAATTTCTCTAATCAAATCCACTCAAAATCATAAAACCATACATTTTAACAACATCCCTTTACACCATCGAGGAAAATGAGCCAGTATTCCTTTTCAACTATTGTTAAGATGGCTTCACTGCCACCACCATCTTCCAATGCAATGATTAATTTAACACCAGAAAGTAGATTAATATTTTTGTTGTATGAATGGTATAAGGTGGGGAACCACATAAAAGGTTTTATTTTCATCCCTATCATGGACACCTTAAAATATGCATTTCCTCCAAGAAAAGGATTTATCTCAATTATAAATACATGATTTTAACCTGAAGATTCACTCAAGAAATATACTCTACCCAAAAATGTCATCAATAGTTCTAATATCAAACTTAGTCTAATACTTTTGTAATTGTAACGTATTTGGTTTCAGTAAATAACACTCTTTCATCCAAAAATAAAATTTCAAGCTTAGAAATGGGAGATTAATACCCCACTAGGGCTAAGTACACCATATCCTCCTCTATCCACTTATACATTCCTGAGTATTCTTTGACTACTCCACCATCAAGCCATGTGGAATACTAATAAATTCATCTCTCTTGAGATAGAAATTGGTATTAATAACATAGCCAAACAAAGTCATAAAAAGTAATATTTCTTTTCAATTTTTCCCAAGAGCCAATTAAATAACTTCTTTTCCTCATGCATCTCTTCCCACGCCACCTTCTACCTTTCCTAACCCATGTCCAAGAATAGAATTAGCACCCCTAAATAAGTTTAGGGAAAGTTTAGGTAACGTTTAAAATAATTCAAGTCACTAAGACATTTTGTAGGTTAAACCCTATCCCCTTAGTCATTAAACCCTAATTTAACTCATCTACCATATTTCAAATATTTGTATAATTATTTCCCATTATTGTGTGTTGGCTCTATGATAGACTCAAGGTTAATGAATGTTTCTAAATATGATGTATTGTTATCTAATGTCCTAGCATATCTAATTTATAGGCAAGAATGTTCTACTTGAGACACACATATTAATTCCCATTAACAAAGCGCAACATGCTAAAATATTTTAGTGGGGATCACATTCATTATGATATTATTAACATTCATTTAAACCACTATAACTAACATCATTGAGATGAATAAGAAAATCATAGATCACCGAATTATAATACAAATACAAACACATACACATAGATATAATAGTAATCTATTATACCGATAACAAGTATGATATTACATAAGTCTAATGTAAAGTGAACATTAAAACCTACATAACAAATACAACTCTTACAACTTCTTCCTAATATCAAATCTATTAAATTTCTTATGAACCTTGTATATATATAGGAAATTAGAGTACTCAAAATTATAATATAGAATCCGCCAAACATAATCTAACACTCAAATAACATTAAAAAATCTATTTCTTTAAAATACACAAATTATTAAAAAAAAAAACCCGATCTATAGACCACCATATTCAACCTTCATATTTACCAATTACAAATTCATATTTTTTTAAAATTTATGGAACATTTTCCTATCAAAAAACTTAGTGCTCGGAAAGTATGCCTTCAATCCCACCCCTAATTTGGCTTCTATGCTTCATATATGCCCCCGCTTTTGTGACTATTATTTAAGAAGACATGAAAAACACACGCATTTCATATGAAAATTTCATTTTTCAAATATCAAAATTTTCGCTGTCTCTCGCGTTGTCGTGTTTGTCCAAGAAGGATGAGGAAAGGTGCAACCATGTTGTGGAGGTCTAATACAATACCTTTAACTTTGGTTGGAAGTCAAGAAAGGATCCGTTACCTAATATTGGTGATTTCTTGCTCCACAAATGACCTACAAGGTTCCCCACACTCCCCATGCGATGGCCCATCCATCTCTCTTAGCAACTTAAAAGAACTTCGGACAGTAATAACAAGGAAATCAAGAGATTGTATATATTTAGGATTCGAAGGAGGAAGACCGAGTTGAAGGCGTGCGATAATTGTTGCATTAATGAAGACGACAAAAGCCTTTCTCTTCGACCCAAAAAATAGTGAAGAAAATAAGGTAAAGGAGACCGAGAATGCATTGAATTCGATTTAGGAAATCAAATGTCCTAAGGCCATAGGAAAAGGTCACACAAAAGTAACAATAGGACCTTGCTAGATGGATTGAAGTCAAAGTATTGCTTTCACAAACTTCAGATTTTTTGGTTTCAAAAATCTAATTTTCCTATATCGCCCAAAAATTTTCATATGTTTAGTTTTACCGTCTAGTTTTCGGTTCAAACATCTTAATTAGTGGGTTTGAGTGGTTTGATTTTTCAATTTTAATCGTGATTGTTCAATTAATTTAATAGAAATTATTAGTTACGTTTCAAAAACATATCATGTCCAATTAGTATTCAACAAACCTCTTCTACGTACATCATATGCATAGGTCCTCAAAACTAAAAGAAAATACTTACGATTGTGAGAAATCCGTGCCTCCATCAAATCATAAATTGGACTCAATTCACAATGGGTTAAAAATATTCTAGAAATTAAATGAAACATCTATATGATTTTTTTCTGGACTACATAATTTAATTAAAAGAATAATGATTAACATTTTTTTGGTGACATTTGATTAGGTATTCACAAAAAAATAAAATGCTATAATTAAGAAAGGTGCTTCTTCAACATCCACCTAGAGAAAAATTGGACAAATACAATACGTACTAATCACACACTAGATTATTTCGTAAATGTTTTGGAACCGAACTTCGATTGTAATTTCTTATTTTCTCACAAACATTTTCACTCAATTTTTCTTTGGTTCCAAGCTTTCCAACCTCCGAACAAATAAAGTTATTTTGACAATATCCTTTCAAAAATGCCACAACAAAGTTCAAAAATTCTAGATATATAATGAATGAATTTATTCACTTTCACTTTGCTACACTAAATAAAGGGATGAACTTGAAAGAATAGTTTAAACAAATACTAAACTACACCAACCGTATAACATTGTGGATGAAACAATTTTAACCCATTCCATGTCCTGTGCTCCTCAACTCGAAATCCCTTTTAAATGGACATGGTAAGTGCCTAATAAAGGCTTAACAGAGGAAGAAACATAGATACCGAAGTTTCAAACCCATATTTTATCTAATTATTGAAAGGATTGATGACTTTGATAATTGTAAGGAAATGGGGCTTGACGCATTTGAGTTTAATATCTAGGCAAATATTCTATTGCTTATAGACATTTCAATCTCTATTTCCAACCATACCCTTTTAAAAATGTTTACTCGCATATTGATAGCTTGGAATTGTTCTTTAGTTATCACATCACCACCTATCAAGAGTAAAATATAGATTTAAATATAGTGTCGAAACATAATTTTAATGCAAAATTGACACTGCATTTTAAAGAGGGAAGAAAGAAAGGAAATTATATTAATGTCCACTAGTACAAAATCATTCACGTGACTAGGAGACAAATGTTTGGCAACAAAAACGAGTACGTAAAGCATCTTCAAAATCAGACAAAACCCAAAGTTAAAGGAAAAAAAGAAATAAAAGATACAATAAGACAAAAAGGGGGGTGAACTTCGAAAAGGAGGCAAGAAAATAATAAATTTGAAAAGGGAGGGAAAGAGAAAACTAAATAGTGAAGTAGATAGTACATTGAAAGGAAGTACCTCACAATGATGCTACACCGTAAAAGGGTCCTCCAAAAAGCTGCCATAGGACTAGGGATGCTGCCGAGGGAGTAACACTCCAGGGATCGAAGAGGACTCATTAACCCCGCCACCATCACAAACATGTCAATGCCTAGTCCTACAATATCCTTTGGAGATTAGGTTATGCTATTCGGATGGGGAGAAAGTTAGAACCTTGTTCCTCTTATAGCATCGAAGTATGAGGAATATGCTAGGGAGGGGAAGAACTCCAGATGAGCATCTCATACAAGGAGCTGAAGATGAGAATGAGGAAGGAAGAAATTCTCTACATTGGGTGCAAATATGATAAGAAGAGACGGCCCCATGATCTCTGTGTTGGGAGGCATCGTGCCAAAGATCTATTATTATCCATGTCTTTGGCACTAATATAAACCATTTTCTTAATGGTCAGTAGTTGAGGGGGCTCCTGAAGGAGGATACTCAACCTAGTTGACCAAATTCCATGCAAATCACTTATAAAAGTAGTTGTATGCAAATATACAATGGCTAGGCATATATATGGTGTGGGTAACATAATAAGGTAGCAAAGGACCTACCAAATTCTCTCGTCTCATGGAAATCTTCCGGACCTAGTAATATATGGAGTATCTGAAAGGGCAACACTCCATGAAAACTCGTCCTCCTATGGATTCAAGGGATCCGTCTCAACTCATAGCTAACAAGAGTTCACTTTCAGCTCGGCGAGAAGAATCAAATGCTTGTGACCGAGGGGAATTTGGAGGAAATTGTTTTCTCAAGTTCATCTCTCGTATGTTTCGATTGCGATGATTTTTTCATCTTGCTATTATAGAATGTATAGATATTTTAACACCGTTGAGACAATCTATAAAATGCCTCTATTGCAACACTACAAAAGGAAGCTCAATGATAGCTCTAAAAAATCCTAACTCATGGAACATGACCTAAGACAAGAGATTCCCATGTATGTCTTTTTTTGCATATTATCCATTTTGAGATAACTTAACTTCGGTAGTATTTAGAATATAGTGAAGAGATAGAGAGAAAAAAAAACTATAGTCTCATAAATAACCACATTTAGTTCTAGCTTCTACTTCGAATCACATGCATGCAACCTATGTATTAATAAAATTGTAGATCCTCAACGAATGTTTTTAGTTATTATCTATACCATTTCTCCTTACAAAAAACTTCACTTGGAAGATCAATAGAGAAAATAGGGTTGTCCATACACATGGAGGTAGATCCACCCACTTTGAAATTGGTATTGACTAGCATATCCTACATAGTTTTTCGGTTTTTGCCATCTCCTTCATCATTGACAACCAAATCACCTTTTTCCATGTTGGTTGTGCTAAGAAATGTTTCTACTCTTCGTAGTGGGTGGTGATGACTTTCCGGGGACGTAATAATCAAACATGCTAACAATGTCATTGTATTCATTGACACCATGAGTGCTATCTTCATCGAGAATAGACCGGGTTATTTTCAATGAAGATTCTAAATGTAGCAAATGTGTTTCAGTTGTTGTTCAAAACATAGAGCGCCTTGACCTGCTTTCTCCCCTAATAGATCCAAAATTCTTTCTTTGGCAGTGGCGTAATTCATGAAGAGAGCTAGACTCGCACTTTCCGGATCTTCCTCAAGAAAATTATTTTTACACATAGAAATAGAATATGCTATCAACTTTCAAGTAATTTCGGAGAAGTTTGTAGCATCGTTGGAAGTAATATTATCAATTTGAATCTTGGGTTTGAAATACCCATTTTTTCTCAAGGATACTCACACAATTGAGTTTCGATTGGGAGAGAGGGATGACACCGAATCGGGTCCTAGGATTACTTACAAAAGATAGTCTTGATTTATCATTCTCCCTTTACCTGAAAAAGAAACCAAGAAAAGAGCACAATGGAAATATGAGAAAAGGTGGGTCAAATATTTGAACTTTGGAAATATCCCCTAAGAGGCATTTTCTTTTCAAGGGGGTAATACTTTAGACAACCTCTCCAATGTTAATACAAAGGCATGCATAATGTTCAAAGGTATGAGGAAATGTGGAACCATGTTTGTGTGCCTGGTCTAGGATACTTAACCCTCAACAATTGCATCGCTAGTGAATTGCATAAGATGGGAGATCAATTGAAATTTTTTCCTTCCCCGGCTTGGTGTGCAAAAGAGGAATTTATCTTTTATGGGATGTGTTGATCCATTCTCGCTTTATAGTTTGTTTAATATTTATTATGAAATTTCATACATGGAGGGTGTTCTTAGAGTGGTATTGGGGTATATTTTTTTGTCCCTAGCTATGAATCGTTTAACCTCGTCATCATTTATTGGTTATTTTATTATAGTCCTTGTCTTCAAGTGATTCCCCCACCCATTCAACACCCATGGGAAGTTCTACACTATGAACTGGAATATGTTTCCCTGTGTTACCTACTTGGAGTGAGGCTAAGGCATTTTCCTTTATTGTTGATTCCTTTGCTTTGTGTCAATTTTTGTATCCCCGAATGATCTATTATATCATTTCCGTGCGACTAATATTATTGCGTCACATTATGTAATTACAATATTTTAAGACTTTCCATTTGCATAATTTTCTTGTTCTTGAGTTGGACTCAAAGGATGCTTGAACTCTTTTTCTTTATCCTTAAATAGCTAGGAAAAGTACTCCTGTTACCATGGCTCCTTCAATACTCCTACGAATGGAAATGTTTGATCAAATATATCACACATGTTATCTTCACACCCGCATTTTCCCTCATAAATCTAATTGTTGGATTGGTTGGTCGTTGCATCATTTGATATTGATAATTCGTGAAAACCTTAGCGCTTGGGTACCTTGTCAGAGCTTTTTTCCAACCTTACCTTTTTGTAAAGTTTTTACGAGACCGCCGTAGAGTAATTAGAGATTAGTGTGAGGAGGATAACACATATTTTGCTAGTATTAGCAACTTTTCAGCTTCGTGCTTCCAACATCTTGTTTATATGTTTTTTCTAATTCAACAAATTCACATGTAGATTGAGGAACATGAATGCGGGATGTAGGATAATAAAATGGGTGCTTTTAAATTCCAAATTGAGTATATTTGTAGATTCTATTTTTATAAACTTGTTCTCTTTTTAGAAGTAGTCTATAGATGATGGCATATTTGGATACCCAATAGCCGTATAGGCTTATGGTCCAAGTTTGCCGTGAATTGGAGGAAGATGAAAATTTTGAAGAAATTATAATTTTGGAAGATAGTTAGAATGATGTGAAAAATTTATTTTGAGGACCCACTTTTGAGATTATCTGGCTGCTCAAATTTTTGTCAAATCCAAGACTATGATTTTTGGATGTATATTTGGGTAATCTATTTTAGTATGTAGATGAGATGTTTGTAAGTAATGTAATTACCTTTTTGAGTACTTCTGCATGACATAGAGAATCACTACCAAATTTTATTCCATTCTAAGCACTTATATTTTTTAGGGCTAATTACATTTTGACACTTCATATTTTTGGAGGTTTATGGTTGTGGAGATTTGGACTCTCTTTTATTTCTACTTTCACTAGGAGATGGAGTACATGAGGGTTTCTCATGACTTATTGAAATCTTTACCTTTTGGTTTTTTTCCTTAATAGAGAGTGCCCAACTTCTATGGCATGACATTGTCGAGTTTTGAGAAACATTTACTTGTTTTTCAAGAGGGATAATGCATGAGCTATAGATCTCTATTCTTATCATTTGTCAATATTAACATATTTTCATGATATCAATATGTCTATCTAGCCTGTGTGATTTGGAATTTTGGATATATCAATAGGAAGATAGTAGAAGTTGTTTTCATTTTCTTTTTCTATATTTTTGTGCCTGCATTCCACTAGTGGAATGTGGAATTCGCAGAGACTTGTTACTTAGTCTTTCTTATGGAATGTGTGGAATTCGCAGAGGCTTTTGGTTTGTCTCTCTCCGTGAATGCGTAATTTAGAGAGACTTTGTTGTTTTGTCTCTCCTATGGAATGCACATCAGAGAGACTTCTGTTTCTTTGTCTTCGCATTCCAAGGTCCCATCATTCTACCATTGTGACATATGGTGTTTATCAGGCACCAATTTTTTTTTGAGTTATTTTGCCTTATCTCGCATTTTGACATTCCACATGTAAACAAAATGTAGTCTTGTTATATTATCTCCTCGTGCGTAGTCTCCACATTATTGCATCTAGTGCAAAGTGAAGAGTTGAGTTTCCTATTTATTCTTCCACTATATGTATTTCCACATTTGCATCATAAAATGTGAGAGTCTTGCTACTTTTCTCTCCATGGCCGAGTCCCCCGTATTCTCTCTAACCGTGTGGATTGCGTAGTTGAGCTTCGATTTGTTCCTCCACTATATATATTTACACATTTTTTTGTTCCCCATGCAGAATGCAAAAAGAAATATTGCTCTTGTTCTTCATGGTTGAGTTCCTACATTCCCATATTTCCACATCCGGTGTGGAGTGTGGAGCCAAGTTCCCAATTTTTTCTTTACTTTTGATCATTATGGTGTACAACACTCGCATTAAACTCCTCGATTGCTTCCGTAGAGTGCAATATTTGATCTCTAAATGTTCATATTGTCCTCGCTTTATATTTTGTCAAGTCATGCTTGCCTAACCAACATTTAGGTCACAAGGCTCAGATTTTTATCTGTACTTCTGGGGAGGGATAATTACTAGAATTTGATGACCCAATGGAATGAAGCATATATCAGTCATTAAAGATGTAGGTGCCTATAATTTTTTCTAATATGGTTCCATTTAACAGGTGCTTAAGAGTGTTCACTTAAATGAGTGAGTCTCATTCAAAAATAAACTTCTTACATCTTGCTTCAAAGGCAATATCACTTCCCTACTTCCAGACTTCTAATTCAACTACATTTTTGGTATTAGTCCTAAGAAACTCAGATACACTCTTAGAATGTTACCGGAGGTATTCCTAAATTCTCTTCCTACTCTTTCCATTATCAGGTTTTCCCTTGAACCTCTATCAAAATTGAGTTGATAAAGTTATATGGAGGTGGAGATCAGGCTTCTAGGATTAGGCTTCGAGGGGAGGAAGAGGATGATTTTTTTTGCAATGGCTTCCCTATATCTATGCCTCGTACAAGAATTCTTTGCTCCTTATGATTTACATTTGTTTCTTTCTTTGACCAAGTTAGGGGCTAGACTATTTCTTTAGGTGTTGACTTAGTTCTTTCCATATATTCTCCACTTATCTTTTACCGTGCTAGAAAAATACATCTTATTTCTTTCTTTCTAGACTTTATAGGAGAAATCATGGGAGTAGGCACCACCTCATTTAGGATTGCCCTCAAAGGGGGAGGTTCTCCATTCTCTGATTGTATCTAAAATGTTAATCCTATTACAATTTCTCTGTAATGTTATTGTTCCCTTGTCCCACAATCAACCTTCTCGCAGACGATTGCCAAAAAAATTATTCTCTACTTATTCCTTTTCTTGGTCAGAGCGTTCGCATATTAAAGTCCCCTCAAACTTTCTTTGATTTTTCCCACATCAATACCTTTATTTTGGCTAGAAGCTACATAACCGACGATATTTCTATCCAGAATGTAAGGTTCCAACTGATGTTGAATGTCATCTATTTCGTAGATTGATGACCTATTTCTGTTGCATAGGCTTATCTAATTTAGAATTTGTTTCTTCCTTTCGTAACTAATATGAGGATTTATTTTCCATGATAGAATCATATTATTTTTCTAATTATTTCCTCTAAGAGAGATCAAGTTTCTTCCGGGAAGTTAGTTGGCTACCTATCTTGTGCCTTCCAAATATGCAATATTTGGGTTTTCCATTGGATTATTTTCCCCCATATTGGTTAAAATAGTATTTCACATAAGGAATGGAAGTGGTCCTAAGCTTCTAAGAGAGTATTATTGCCAATCAATTTAGCTTAGTCGCTTCCATGAGTCATCCCATAGTAGTGTGTCAAGTCCCTTCCTGAGTTTCCAAGAGCAATGATCTGGACCATATTTTTGTTCTTCTAAGCATTGTTCTACATCAAAGAACCTTTAATGAAGACCATGTTCTAATGAGGTTCCTCTTCGTTTCTTCTACCTCCACTACATATTTTTTTCTCTATATTTGAATCCATAGTTCACTCTTTTTAGTCAACCATTGCCATCATAGCTTCCTTTGCTGAGGCATTGTTGAGAATATGAAGGTTCCTAGTTACTAAACCCCCACTTCTCTAGGAAGTCGACTTTATCCTAGCTACCAAGGATCATTTATTCTGCTTTTCTCTCAAACAAAATAGAACCGATTGCAAGGAAGACACTTGATGGATTTGAGGATCTTGGAGGGGTTAGTGCCAATTCTAAGAAAATATATAAACACATGGACTACAAAATAGGCTTCTATATCAGGTAATTTTTCGAAGATTAAGAGATCAAAAAGTACAAGAGGTAAGCTTAAGGTAATTTTGGCTATAGATCCTCCTATAAGATGTTTCTTGAGTCATCTAGAATTAGGGAACTCCTAGTACTTAGAGGGAAGAGCAGAACCTCTTGGAAGCTAAGGATTCTATCGATGTTGCATCGAGTGATTAAACGAGTGTTGAAATGATATTCGATTTATAATAGTAATAAAGGCCAAATAAAGGTATTAAGGATGGACAATATAGTGGATTCTTCCCCAAGATAGAGAGGGGTGGTCCATCATAATTTTAGGAAATGTGGGAGTTCCCCTTCAACTAGCTATGTGTTGATATGAAACCTAAACGTGGTTGAAACACCGAAATGTGTTTCGTTGGGCCTAAAATTATTTTTGAACCGTGCCCCACATTTTAGTGTCTATACATCAATTTTTAGCATATGTATGATGGGTGGTACCACATTCTTATGTGGCATATGTGGACCGGGAATGCAAATTATTTTAGGAAAACAATCATGTATGATTGGGTAGCCTAATATTCCACACTAGGGCCCTACTAATTCTATGTAATTGATTGTAATGTTAAGAATATTCTATGTAATTGTTGTTAATGTTTACTTAATTAATGGTAATGCTAAAAGTGACATAATCCTTTATATTTTATTTTCATATATTTTTTACTTAAACATTATCATTAGTTGTTTCAAGATGTTTGAGAGTGGTTCCAACCTCAATGGATTTATAATGGAGAATGTAGAATTTTACATCATTCTCAAAATCCAATGTGTACTTACCGCATTTTAGAATTCGGGATTAGTCACAATGTTTCATCGATTTTATTCTATAACAGGGTATGGAACTAACATTTATATACGAGCACCAAGCCAACATGTACCTTGATGTTAGTAACATTTATTATTAACCCATACTGCCAGACCCTACTAATGGTGTACACACTTCGCTCAAAAAAATCTTGATTTGAAATGTTAAGCTTTTTTATCTTATTTTGATGCTTAGAGGGTGATATTGATGACGAGGATCCTAATATAGGTAATGATTTCGATGATATGTAGTTATTCATTGTAGCATATCTTCTTGGGCCTTGGGGCCTTGGAATTTATTCATTTAATTATGAATCGTATCTATATTATAATTATAATGTTAAAAATTATGCTTTCTTTCAAATTTTCGCATAATTTTTTGAGATATATCATCTTTCTCGCTTGATTTTTTTGGGCTACATTTCCAGCATGATCTTGTTTTAGCTATGCATTTCCATTGCATGTAACTCGATCATAAGAGTGTCATCCACAAGCTACAAATCTAAAAAGGGGATCCACTTATTAAGGATGTGAGGCTCTTCAAATTGTCACACGATCGTTTGACATAGTCTTCTTCCTAGTCCTTTAACCATTGTTAGTATGAATCTTTCGTCGTAAAATAATGAAGGCGTGCATAAAAAATAGCCCTAACATCGATTATGGCTATCAAACATCTTTAAATCCGCAATTAGGTGATCCAAATAATACCACAAATCCGCATCTAAGCATAAAAGATATTAAGGTGATAAAGTAAAATGTGGCTCCATGCATCCAATAGACAAGACAAGAACAATGTTTGAAAGAATTTTTTATATTATATTAAAATGGGAGAATTCGAGAGTGAAAACAAGAAAGGTGTTTTCCGGTTCTCCCCCAATGGGATGGGTTCTTGAAAAGTCCTCGCATTTGCATCTAAAATTCCTCTCTCTCAGGTAGTAAACCTTGGTAAACATAGAACTCAAAGGGAGCTCATAAGGCAAAATGGAGAATGTGACTCAGTAGATCTATAGAGTGATCTAATGCAATGGAGGTGACTAATGAATGGGGAAAACCTTCTACTTATAACAAAATATTAGGGTGTTCTAGAACTCGGTGCATGAATAAAATACATGAATCGAATTCTAGAATCACCCTTTAGAAATATTTTATTATATTTTTTGGAGGGAAAAGGATTTTTTAATTTGGGTCAATTCCTTTATTTATAAATAATAAATAAATAAATGATTTATTGTCATTTTAGGGAAATTATGGGAAATAATTAAATAAATAATGGTTTATTTAATTATTTATGGATGATTTAGTCAATTAATTAAGAATATTATTTAAATAATGATTTAAATAATTTATTCTTAGGAAATAATTAAATAAATAAGGATTTATTTAATTAATTTCCCCGTTTTGGGTTAAATATGACCGGGAAATATAAACAAATGAGTTATTTCACTGTGAAAGAAATTTTACTTAGGGTAAAATTGGTCTTACATGGTGTACTTGGGTTCATCTAATGATATAGGTTGGCGACCAAAAAATGGTGTAACAGATTTCCCCTCAATACGAGTGTTAGGAGCAAATCGTATGACCGAAGTACGTTGTAAGAACTCAATCACTAGACATCAAGAGGGAAGTGAGAGAGAAATGTAAGGGAGTCTAATGTGCTAAAGGACTATACCGACGAGACGAGACTTAAAGGTGCAACAAGTCTCTGTGGTGCAAATGCGGAGAGGCATACCTATGCCCTCCGAGACAAAGTATTAAAGAATAGGAAGTCCAAGAACAAGGAACCGAAACTAAGGAAGAATATGTCAAGCGAAATAGGAGTAAAAAAAAAAAATTAGAATGATGGATCCCACATACATGCTATGCTCGAATAACTGCCGTGACTTATACAATAAGATTTTAGTACATGAGATACAAATACACCCAAATTCCCCCCACACCTGGGGAAGGGCTCGCAAAATCCGACCGATAAATGCAAATCGAAGAGGCCGCAAGTGGTCGAGGCCAATATCATCAAATGGGAGGAGCTACATCAAGGGCTGAAATGAAGAAGTCATCCGCATGTGGGGGGATACCCGCAGTGGCTACCCCCTGTGAGGGTTGGAGACATCTCACACACACTCCGGAATCACAACAATGCTATTTACATCACCGGACTATCAAGTGTATAGATCAAGATCATGCCGAAAAGAGCTCCAACCAAGGCATTAACGTCTCTAGACCTGCTTTCCCGGAGTAAATGAGCTGATACGATGGGGAAGTAGGTCCACCATAGGTGAGGTAATAAGGGAATCCCAACTAAGGCATGGGAGAAAATGTTAGAGTGACTAAATAGACGGACACTAATGATGATAATGAAATGAGGGATACTAAGTAGTGGATGGATGACTTCCCTTGTTAGAGCATAAGGCATGAATGGTTTGGCAAAGAATCGACACAATATCGTGGAGGATAGGTAAAATGGCACCGAAGGCCATAATGTGCAACATGAGAGAGATACTTCACAATGAAGGGTGGAGGACTATTGTGGGAGATAAAGGCTCGACATAGACTACATGACTCGATGATGACTCAACTCGAATGCTCTAAACAAGGGCGACTCGATGGTGTCGCTTACATAGAAAAAAGGTCTAATGGGGACCATAAAAACATGAGTACAATATGGTATCTCATGACTAAAATCTTACTAACGAAGCCAAGTAAAGAGGTAAAGTGGTTCCCTCAAGTGCAAGCTTTGTAAGTGAAGAATTCTAATTGGAAGGAGAGATGAAGGGTTCTCTTCGTGGACAAAATGTGTCCTTTATGAAGTATCCAAACATGAAAAATTAACAGACACCCATTTTATGTTCAAGGAGAGGCTTCAACTATATGCATGGTGTGTCAAACTGCATGGGCGTTTGTCAAAGTAGCGAAAGAAAAACAGGTTTCTCTTCTAATACAGCATTTTCCCTCCAAAAATAATTCATTTTGTTGTGTAGCCGTGGTGAAGGTGAGAGGAGAGATGACCCTAAATATTGCGGCAATCTTAGCGGAAAAGTCAACGTTGGAATCGCTATCCGTCGGCCAGCAAGGGTGTAAGAGGCCTTAATCTCACTTTGTTTTCGATGGATTCAAAGTTCATATTAGGGTCTCGGATCTCAATAATCGTCGCTATCATCATTAAGGCCGGGTCACACTTTTTTGGGGAAAACTATGACTCGGGATGTAGGTTTGGGCTTGTAAAGTGTGACCGGCCTGTGATTTGGCCAAAAAGTGCTGCACTGTTAGATGGGTTGGTTTCAATTCTTTTAGGGGCTTCAGGATTCGCCTTTTGGTGTAAGTAAATGCGCTTTTTTTATCTATAGACCGACAAAGATGATGTTTTTGTGTAGATATGGAAGATATATGGATCAAGCTGAGAGAGAGAGACCTAGGTACATTACGGACGGCAAACCAAGTGATCAGGGTGTCCGTCGGTGAAAAGGGTTAGGTTTCGGGTTTTGGAAATTTGTGGAGAACCTCTTTGGATGAGGAATGTGACCCCTTGTTGGCATGGATTATCAGCTATTGGGATCCATATCATGAGGTGCTTATAGTGTAGGGGCACATGATTGAGCCGACTTTAAAGGATCTATATTTCCCGATTGGTCTTCCGCCATTAGGAATGGTGGGAAATACACAAACAAGTGTTGTTACCGCTAGAGGTGGAACATCATGGATTTTGTTGAGTGACATTGTCGGGCTCGGTGTGTCCCAGGCCGGAAGGGACTCGGATATCGATTGGGGATCTAGAGAGGTTGGAGACCCAAGTAGGCGTAGCAACGTTGGTGATCTTTGGGTAGCTGGGGCATTTCATCACATCACCGGGAGGGCTGATGCGGATGATTGTGGAGAGTGTGTTGAGTAAGCATCTACTATGGGTGGACCCGTATGATGTTGGTGTCGTTGAATGATAGCTGCCACGTAAGCGTAAAGTGAATCATGACGTGCCTATGGGATGGTATCGTGCTCTTCTTCTTTGAGAATATCCCAACCTACGATCTCATGTGCGTATACCTAATGGGGGTTCGAGAGAGCCCCGGGAAGCATTAGTGGGGACGTCTACCGTGTAGAGGGAGGGGGCATTCCGATGGGTGTTCCACTGCATTTTTCACCCATTGGGATCGATGCAATTGTACATAGATGACTATCCCTATAGTGGGATGAGTTATTGGGAGATCCTAGGACTTCACTTACTTGGTCATATGGGGGCCGATGGTAAGTGACAAGTAACTAATCCGTTATGTGCATTTTAGAGTCCGTGACTAGTATTCATGGTACTAACTCATACTTTTCAATGACATAGTCCCAAAGAAACCGGTCGGATATACGGACGACGGTGCTAGCCTGAGCGACAAGTGCAAGTGGATCAAGGACTTACGTAACAAGGATATCGTCATTCCGTTGGAGGACACCGACCGGAGATGTGAGGGGTCGTCGACCGGTGTCGCAGCATGGCTGGCAAGATTTAGATGACCCGCATAGAGTTGCGTATTGCCGTCCTCGGAATGGTGAGGTACTCGCGACGCATGGTGATGGTCACCATACTATGCATGATATATGAGATATGGGGTGAGCCATCAAGCCCGGGATCCCGCAGAGTGATTAGATGAAGTGTGTGGTGCCTCGCTGTCTATGTAGGGCCAAGTGGTGCCCCCAATTCTTTGTAGTTTTGTTTTTGTAACGTGCTATGGGCATGTCATATGTTTCGCAGTAGATGGACTCTAAAAACACATGTTATATGATATATATGATGTATATGCATTTTGTCGATGGTGTTAAATGTTATTATCTTGTGTGTGATAAATGCTACTTCAGAACATGATTTGTACTCTGATCTACGCAGTGATTTTGACTTCTAGGTATATGGTTGAAAGTAATGAATCTAAATTCATGCATCAAAAGTTTCACTCGTAAATATTGTCTAAAAACAAGATAGGGTTATGCACACGATAGACACCATTAAGTCCGTAAGACAAGAAGTGTGGAATCTAAACGAATGTTCGCATGGAGGATATGATGAGAGAGGGCATCGCCCAAGAGACCACGTACTACATCATATTCGTAATCGGGATTATTGGTGGAATTACTAATGTAGACCCCATTTTAATAATGAGGGTATGCAAGGGGTAAAAGATGGCCTATGCGGCCGAGGCGAGATTCCGTAAACAGCGACTTCTGCCCCACCTGGCGTAGCTAATACAATGTGTGGACGAGCGCGTGAATAGTGTCACAAGAAAAGAAAATGGGATACAATAATAATGATGGCAACGTGAGTATAGGGTAGACATCCAATGACAAATATGGGAGGGATTACCGTAGTAGGAAGTCTAGACTCAGATCGAATAAGAGGGAGATGAATGAGAACCTAGGAGGAAGAGTGGGAACTCATGTCAGCGAAGGACATCATAGATATCGAGGGTATCATCATGATTATGGGAAGAAGGGAAAGGGTCGAGGAAACCACATGATGCCGCAAAGCTACCTAAATCATCGCATGTAAAGAGAGGCACACATATGGGTCATCAAGGAATGACGAAGAACAAGTAAAAAGATGGTCAAAGCATGAAGAGCCCAAGAATTTTGTCGGAGGGGAATCGAGCGAAACAAATGGAGCGGATTTAGAGGGGAATGTACTCCGAGCGTTGTGCGGATGATGATAGTATAGAGGGGGACAAAGCAGACTCGACATCTCAACATCGGGGAGGAATGTCAATGGTAACAAGGGGATCCTTGAGTAAACCTAACGCATACCGAGCAAGGATGGGAGAGGCGGATTAATTTTGTTTAAATTTTTACTCACAAATGACCTCTAAAGAGGCTTGGTAATGTGTGTGAGGTGAGGAAAATGGTGAGAAAAATGGCTATGGACACCACACAAAGCACAGGGTTTGTTGGTGCGAAGAGAATTTGGGTTCTCGAGGCGATGAGGAAGAAACAGGTTTTCGGGGGTCGAGATTTAGGGAACGGGACTTTAACCATGGGTTGATATGGGCAACCTCGGGGACAGAATGGGTGCATGACCGATACCATCACACAAGGCACATGGCTTGGCGGGTGGGTGGGGTAGGGTCGGGTGCCGTGGCCTGTCTTTGGATGCCCCCAGAAAATTTTTCTTTTCTTTTCGTAGTTGTCACTTTGCTACGAGGATGGTCTGGCGGAGGGTTCAGGGGCACCGTAGCGTGGAAGGAGCAAAGGGAACCTGGCTGTACCCGTGTCATAGCAATGTATGGTTTGGGGTGGCCCAAAGGTTCCTACTGAGGAGGAAGGCAGTACCATACCGGGTATTCCCAAAGTTAAATTAGGGGAGGAAAGGGTGGCCATGACAGAACCGAATAAACTCCTGTGGGGGACCAAGGAAAGGTATCCGATCGGTGGAATAATGGCGAGGAGGGATGGCTTCCATATGGTGGAGACCGAGGGGACCCACTCGTAGGGTAGGAGTGTTCTCGAGTGTAAGGGGGATGGGAAGGTCTAGGTGGGAGAGGCCCGCCGCTGAGGCGAAGGGCTCGGGGGAAAGGTGGTGCGGTGAACGAGGTTGAGGTTGGGTCGACCAGTCAAGTAAGATGTGAAGGAGAAGCTTGAGACGATTGCATCATGCAAAATTTTTCTAAGTTGACCGAGATAAGAGGAGGGGGAGGACTTGGGAAAGTTCCAAGCAATGAGGAGTTCTAGACGCTGTGGGAAACACCGGTCAAAGAATCAGCTTGCTTATTGGTGACAAGAGAGATGGTGGACCTTGGGGGAGGTCCGAGATTTGGTTCAGATACGTCAACCGGTCAATGGTAAAAATTTTGCCATTATGAGGGAAAAACATCTTGCAAGGACTACGATGGGATGTACAGACACATGGCATAGGTGTGCACCACGCCTTAAGAATGTTGTAGTTAAGAGGGGCATCGAAAACTTCAACGTCACGTAAATAGCTCCGCTCGCAAGGGTGATAGGACAAACATTTTAACAGCTAATGGGTTGGGAGGCATGGCCATCTCAAGCACGAAGGGTGATTGTGGAAGGGCCCACTGGGGAGATCCGAGTTGCTCTCCAAACCAAAGCGCACAACACACAGTAGATGCCCCCTCATCAATAATACACCGAGCGACATTGGCATTTATAATTTTGAGTGGGATTTGGAAAGCAACAAGGTGAAGGGGGGATGGTATGACCGACGGCATTGAAAACAATTAATTGTCATCATCGGGATCTGCGCACCCACGGGCAGCATGCGTAGAGCCTTCTTTGAGAAGGACAATACCAGAGGAGTTCCAATGTTGAAATGGTAGTAGGAGATTGTGCCGCATCATCTACTATGGTGTGCGAGTAAGCAACCCGACTAGAGTGCGCATTTCGCGCAATGCATCTCAGAATTTTGGTATGAACCCCGCATTTGCGTAGAGGGACTTGTAAGGACCATTGGGTGTCGCACAGAGGCTCAGACCCCGAAGATGGGGACTCCGAGAAGGTACGTAACCCGGGAGGCGGAGCACCGACGAGACCGAGTCTGGAGTTAAGGTCGACGGGCGCAGGGGTTGGTCGCAGGCCATCATGAGAATATGGTAATCGATGAGCTAGAATGGGAAGGTTGAGCGGTTACCGTGGCCGTGGTGGTTGAGTAGCTGCGAGAATCCTTGTCGAGGGAAAGGGTCGGTAAACACGCGGGTTGAGAAGTAGCCAGACAGAGGACAGAGGAGGAGTGTTGTTCCCCGCACGGTGGCCTAAGACTTACATCCGCCGCATTTGTGGTAAGAAGGGACAATCGTGAGGGACGATTCGATAAACACCGCAACACAAAATGTAGGCTTATTGGTGCGGTTCATTCAAATACGAGAGCCCGTGGTCAAGCTGGTAGCAGAGTCAATACTTGAAGGATTGGATCCACGAATACTAGAAGCAGATTGATTTCCTTCTCTTTCTTTGATAAGGAAGAATATTAGCTGTTCTTTGCTACGCAAATACTTGCTCGGGAGGGGTAGTAAGTGCGGTTGTGGGGTGGAGAAGGCAAGGAGTGGGAGGTACAAATGTCGGGAGAAGTCGGGACACCAAGTCATGGGTATGGATATGAGCAGGACGGGAAAAATTGAGGTAATTAGGAGTGTGGGCAAAAGGAGGAGGCATGTCGTATCCCTCAGATACATGCTACCTAGAGGGGGAAAAGTGCCGTTGGGGTTGGCCCCTCCGTAGAGGGAAACCATAGCCCGAAGAGGTTGTGCAGTTGCACGTACGTAGCCCAACGATACCTCTACAGAGTGAGATGCCCCGAGGCATTAGGGCCACCGTGCTTGGGGAGGTCGTGTATGATGGCATAAACACAACCGGATTGAGCACAGATAAGGTCATATTTCTCAAGGCTATTTGGAGGGCGCTTTTCTTGTTTGGGGAAAATGGGATGCGACATCTTTGCCAATGGGAGTGTAAAGAGAGAGAGAAGGAACCGGGCCCATATAAAAACTCGATCTTCAAAGGGGGAGCACGACAAGTCTATTCTTGTCGCCATTCCCCGGACATGAGCAGTAAAGGCGGGTCGAAGAGGATTGATGAAAGAAGTCAAGAGTTCACATCAAAGGTCGACGTGAGAGGGAGCTAGAAATAAGATGTGAAGGCTTGGGCAATGGTCGCAAAATGTGGTATGGGAAGAGGTGGCTTGATCAACATAACATTTAGAAGCTTCGCCAGAAGTCCGCGTTGGAACAATCAAAGACGAGATGGAATCATCGGTGATGTAATTAGAGGAACACCACATGTGGAAAGATCGGATATACGGAGGGATATTCACTAGCAAGGCCTTCGAACTTGGGAATGCCGGAGGGGAGCTAGCTGGCATAGCAGCCAATTGACATCATGGTGAATAGGATCATTGATCGCCTTATTAAAGTCGAGGAGACCGAGACCGGGTAATATAAGAGCAACGGGGCGCCGAGGTAGGTCCCGTAGTGGTTCCACCGGAAATAGACCCGTCGCAGAACCGAAGTTGTTGCTAGCGCTAGTTTCTAACCAGAGCATGGTGAAGGTAATGGGGAGAACCAGAAGTAGGGGGAGAAAACTCCGAACAATTAGAGGAAGAGCCTGAAAGTGACTCGGGAGAGGACTTACGGATGACGGCGGGAAAGAGGAAGTCGACCGACTGCAAATTGAGGGTGAAGGCTAAGAAGTCTTCTGGACAAATGCTCGAGGTGCAATGATCACGGGAAGAAGAAAAAAACGAAATGGTAGGGAGGGGCTAAATCAAGTGAGGTCAATGTCAAAACAAGGGCAGAGAGGTGTGCAGAAGTCAACTTGATATTAAAGTCTTTGCCGTGCGATGTTAACCGTGCTCTTCTTCACTTAGGGTCGTTGTGTGGTGTGCGTTAATTTTAATTGCTTAAACCCGTATATTTTGAGAGTAAAAAGAAAAAGTGTGCTTTGTAACTAAAAATAAATATGCAAGAAATAAGACCTAAAGAAATAAAAATTAATACTAACAATGCATAAATCTAGCTCAAGAAGGTAAAGGTCTCTCAAAACTAGTCTATAAGAGGGAAAAAATCTCTTTAAAAAGCAGTGCTAAAAAGAGTGGGCCAATAGATCTAAATTCAGAGGGACAGGATCTAAAGGAGAAATTCTGACTAAAAGAGTAAGAGAACAAGAAAGAGGAAAGGCAAGGTTGGAGCCGCTAAAAAGGAGGGGATCACCAAAAGTAGAGGGGACAAGGAGGCAACCCTAGAAAGAAACCAAACAAATTCCATAAGGAGGTGATTTGAAAGGGATAAGAGCTGGATCTGCGGGAGGAAATGAGTACCAGATCTGAAGAACAAGGCTGAAATTTCTTAAGAAAACTGATGTCAAAACAACAAAAAAAATCTCCCCACGTAAAGTGGAGGGTACTAGAGCCCTAAGGGGCAAGAGTCCCACTTATTTGAGTGAAATAGACGTAAAATGTGTTCAAAATGCGAAGACAGAGTAATGAAAATCCCCCTGGACAGAGGCTTTAGACAAACCCAAAAAAAGTATTGAAAATTGCAGTAAAAGTGCAAAGCTGCGGTGTTCCGACCGTTTTTTAGTCTAGGTCACACGTTTGGGCAGAAAAGTGCAACCTCAAGTCCAAAGCCCAGCTTTTGGCCGACAGACCGTAGATCCTGTGTCTCACTGGCTGGGTGATTTCGAATTTTTTTTTTTGTCTCAAATACGCTGATGTCTCGGTCACCCTGCGTTAACAAGGCTGTAAATACGTCGTGGGTTAAAAATTTGAATTTTGAGGGTTTTAGAGGTGAAAGCACCATAAAATAGAAAAAGCAATAAATTGAAGAGAAATCCCCAGTTCACAAACACTGGATATACAGGAATATATAAAACGACAAGTGGTCGCAAAAAGAAAAACCCGTGTGGAGTCATCAATTGTTAGTATGAACCTTTCGTCGTAAAAGACCACTTTAGCTTACAGCATAACAAATAGCCCTAACATCGATTATGGTCAAGCAACATATTTAAATCCGCAATTAGGTGATCCAACACATCGCACAACCAGCATCTACATAAAAGATATTAAGAAGATAAAAGTAAAATGTGGCTCCATGCATCCAATAGACAAGACAAGAATAGTGTATTTGAAATAATTTGATATTATATTAAAAGGGGGGCACCGAGAGGAAAACAAGAAAGGTGTTTTCTTCGGTTCTCCTCAATGGGATTCGGTTCTCGAAAGTCCCCGTGTTTTAGATCTAAAATTCCCCGTCTCTACAGGAAAACCTGACAAACATAGAACTCAAAGGGAGTCTACAAGGCAAAATGGAGAAATGTGACCTAGTATAGATCCAAAGTGATCTAATGCAATGGAGGTTACTAATGAATGGGGGAAACCATTCTATTTATAACAAAATATTAGGGCGGTCTAGAACTCAGTGCATGAATAAAATATTATTAATCGAATTCTAGAATCACCCTTTAGGAATATTTTATTATATGTGTTGGAGGGAAAAGGATTTTTGACTTGGGTCAATTCCTTTATTTATAAATAATAAATAAATAAATGATTTATTTATCATTTTAGGGAAATGATGGGAATATAATTAAATAAATAATGGTTTATTTAATTATTTATTGATGATTTAGTCAAATTTAACTAAGAATATTATTTAAATAATGATTTAAATAACTTATTCTTAGGAAATAATTAAGTAAATAAGGATTTATTTAATTAATTTCCCTGTTTTGGGTTAAATATGACCGGGAAATATAAAAAAAATAAGTTATTTCACCTCGTGAAAGCAATTTTACTTAGGGTAAAATCTGTCTTACATGGTGTACTTGGGTTCATTTAATGATAATAGGTTAGATGACCAAAAAATGGTGTAACAACCATTATGATGATTGGGAAAGGAAATGAAAGGTATTCTTCTTTGATGCCTCAAGAGGGGTTGAACGGGGAGGACAAAGATCCATTATTTAAGAAAGTAAAGAGATTTAAGGATACTTAGAGTCTAACCCATTAAATTCAAGATTGACATAATCAAAAGGCTACAAGAATCTTCCCAGCTAAGAGGATCGAAAGCTTTTGACATATTAAGGTTAATTAACATACCTGGTTGCTTTACGGATTTTAGGAAGTTCATAGTTCATGTGCCACTATGATATTTTAGTAATTTTTTTCCCTTCAATGTAACTTCCTTGCTCACTGGAAGTGATGTGGTTCATGATGGGCTAGAGTCTATTACCTTTGGAATGATTTGATATGTCAATTTATATAGTGATATACAATTGAATTTGTTCAAAGTGTTAGTTCTTTCTTCCTTAGGAATGAATGTGAGGAAGGTTGAGTTAAGGGCTTCTAAAATTCCTTGGTTTGCTCTAGCTTTCTCAAATACCCTTCATCCATTAGTGGAAACCATTGACCAACAATTTTGAAAGAAGTCTGTTGTTATACCATTTGGCCTTGTTGATTTTCATGGTACCATCTCCAATATCGTTGTCTCAACTTCCTGTTATGTGATTTTTCTCATCAATTTGAAATTTGATTTGGAATCCCCAACTAGCGGTGTGTTTTAGGACAGATCTTATGGTCTCTTGTATTTTTATGTTTGGGTTTGAGAGGAGCTCATGGAAGTGCATTTTAAGTTCTTTCTCCATATCCCCAAAAGTCTCCAATTTAATCCCTTCAGCATTTTGTAAAGAGGTGATTCTATTTATATACCTTCTGTTGATCATAGAGTTGCAAAAGGATCTGGAGTTTCTGTCTTCCTATTTGATCAATCTCATTCTTGGTTTTTTTTTGTAGAGTATATCTTCTTGCTTCTGTATAGTATCTTTTTGATCTTTATATTTCTTCCTTCTATGCGAAGTCTTCATCTCTTCCTTGATAAGTGTACGTTGTACTTTTTCGATTTTTTTTCATCACTCCTTTTTGGCTCAAAATATGTTTCCACATATTTCTCTATTCTAGGTTTGAGCTTGGTCTTTAGGTTCTTTAGTCTTTGTTAGTTTCAATATATTAATGTTCTTTTTTTTTATTTCTCTCCATCCACAAATATTTAAAATCAGGGTTACCCTACCAAAATATCTCAAATCTGAAGGGTGTGAATCTAGTACAGTTCATGTTATCATATGAGAGAAAAAATGGCTAGTGATTTAAACATGTTCCATGTAAAATTTGGATTACAGTGATGAATGTCAAATTGCAATTTTGATATCCCTTGCGTAGAAATCGATTTCAGAGAACTATGCATTTTTCTCCATTAGAATCAAGCCTAGTCCATTGTACAGTTAATCCCAATAGAAAAATTAGGCATATCTCTATTTCATTTGGAAGTTCTTCTCATGGCCTTTCATTTTTTGAATGTGGTTGAAAAAAGCAAAATGGTAGAGAATATTTTTTCTGCATTCAGTAATGTAAGTTGTCCTCCATTGGAACTCAATGGCCTGCAATTAGCTTGCTGGTTTTTTCTTATTTCAAGTTTGATGTTGATTTGTTCAATTCTTCCATCCCTATTTCATTTGGAATTTCTTATCGACTTTTCATTTTTTGAATGTGGTTGAAAAAATCAAAATGGAAGAGAATATTTTCTCTTCCTTAAACAATATAATTTACCTCCATTGGAACTCAATAGCCTGCAATCAACTTGCTAGTTTTTACTCATTTCAATATTGATGACTTCAATACATGTTGGTTATTTGAGATAGGAGACATTGAGCATAAATATACTCTTCATTGATATTATTTTAGTGGCCTCCCAAGAAATGGTAAAAGAAATAGGCTAGTGATTAGATAGAGTAAGTTCTCCTAGCACTTTGTTGGAGTCAGAGAAGGAAAGAAAATTGTTTTAAAAGCATGGCTTAGTTTGGCCATTTCGACACTCTTTTATCGTCTTTTTTGAAAATTTTATTAGGTAAACCACAACTCATGAGAATACCGAAGTCTAATTTTGTTGGGGTTGTACAAATCAAGGATATCCTTCAATTCATTCTAGGTCATTTGGGTTTGGGGTATAATGGAGGGTCTTCTTAGCATCATTGAGGGTCTTCTAGAGCTCAAATGTTGGACTTATCCTTGAGATTTTCAAAGCACCCTCAATTATTCATGTAGTAGTAGGTATTGATCCATCCTTCTTGTTATTTGGAGCTTTGTGCTTGGGTTTGCCTCACCACCATGGTTAATGTGACTCCCAAACTCATAACACCTAACATCATCTCTTACATCCCATACCACATGGCTTTCCAGACTCTTATCTCACATGTTGTCTTCACGAACCCAAATCATGCTTTCATATTTCCTCCTTCCTCTTTAAAAATGACTATATTTCCTGCTCCCTCCCCTTAAAATGACGTGTAAGCATGAGTTTCAGACAAAGAGAACACCCCATGTTCATGGACCTTGAGTGGAAAATCTACCTCAAGGTAAAGTAGTTTTCACTTAATTGTTACCTGAAGGTTATCAAGGATAGTATGCAGTAGGGTCAAGGTTATTGTAACACTATCATATTTATTTCCTTGATACAGAGGAAAACATGATTATTCTGATTAGAGAATATTCTAGAACTCTGTCTTGAATTTACAGTATCCCTTCATAAATTATAGCTCTAGATTATTTGTTGTCAAAAGACATGCATCCACAATAAAATCTCTCCTTCAGCTCTGCAACAAAGAAATTTCTTGGACTGCTAGAAAGTGCCTTAGAACTGTGTTGGTTATAATGGTTGATATTACTTCAACAAGATTCAGAGGTCATCCAAATAGATCATCGCAATCCAAATTAGGATCTCAGTTATTACAATAGTGAGGATTATAATAAATTCTTTTAGGAGCGTTATGTAATCTTATATTTGATACTTCAACTATGATTCTATCCATGAGATGTATGCCTTAATCTTTATTGTAGGAATGTGAGACCTCTTCAGAAGAATAGCTAAAGGTTATCATGAACTAGATGAGTCATGATTTTAGGCCATACTTCAATTAAGGCTTTAAAGAAAACACTTAATAAAATCCTGAACTAAGTTTTCATCAGATCTAGTTATAGATACAAATATTTTACTTCAAAAAATGAGTGTGATAGGCTACCTGTAAGACTGATATTTTACAGAAACCTAACTTCATGACAATATTGTTGTCCTTCTGGAAGGAGGATGAAGAGAATCTAAGCAATGAGAATTTGATTTACCTTGTGTTTCCTTACATACCTCTTGTGTAACATTTGAGCCCCAATAGAAGGTCGAAGACATGCCAACAACAATATGCTGAGATTATTTTGGATCAACCTAGCTGAATGTGATGAAACATCATGTTATAGAAATGTGCATAACGAAGATTAATCTCACTACAACAACTGATAGGAACTCTATGGCTCATATATAATTTCATATGTATGTATTTCACACAAACCTGCAACAGAAATTTTAAGTGAGATACTATCTCTCAAAACAAATTCAACTCACAGAAATTTCAAAAATTTTGACCTTAAATTAATTGAAATAATGTACTAGAACTTCCTAGATTTAGACATGCACTTGAGGCTATAGATATAATTCATCTGATGCCTATAATTTTGACAAGGAACTCGGTCCTTGATCTTTAGTGATCCTCTATTCTTTCTAGGATCTGCAACTTATACTTTTTCAATATGAATTTGTAAGAGTTCCTTGCAAGAAGGTCATAGAGAATTGTCATTGAACATCTAGTGATTGCTCTTTCTCTTTCCTTGGCTTGTCCTCAACCTGGCTCTGATACCATGTTAATTTAATTAACATGTTCTTTGCTTAGGACGATTACATCAGTGTTCCATATAAGCCCATATTCCATTCCATTAAATTTTCATTATCAATCACATAGATTGTTATCACATTGATAGCAGCTGATGAAAGAACATAAACATTATATGTAGAAGACAAGACAAGACAAGAGAACACCAAAGGTTGTCTAATGGTAGGGAAAAACCCAAAGATGGGAAAAACCTTTCATAAATCATTCTTATTATTATATCACATGTTCAACAGAGAGAGGGATTGCAACAGTATAAGTCAAAATTGACTTGCTGAATCACTATTCAAAATAGTACTAAGAAGTCTGCAATAATGACTGATGTAGCTTACTTCCTTGTAAGGGTTTCGAATAGCCCCTAGTTCCTTTGTAGCATTTCCACTAAGCTACATGGTAGAAATAATGTGAAGAACCTTTTGTAGAACTTGTTTAGTGCCAACTAGGAACAAAAGAAACAAACAATATTTATAATGACCTGCTAATGGTTATAATAACATTTCTGAATTATATTCTTGACTCTTCGAGTCTACAGGCTAATAGTTATAACCAAATCAAATTATTATTTTGTCCTTCCCATTTCGTTGTTACTGTTCCAGGATGATATTTGGGGGGTATTTAATGTTTGTGGGATTTTTTGGGGGTCAAGCGGCCCATAGCTCCCTGTGCCTACAAGGTGAGTCAAGGGAAAAGCCCTTTTTCTTTTTTCTATTGGGCATTTTCCACTGATTCCCCATGGTATCAATGAATCAATCCGCACTCCACAATAAGTACACTAATGCAATAAAATCACTTAATTTCCCCTCCTTATCTTGATGGAAGACATTAAATTTATCATTTTCTCTTTCTTAAGCCCCTGCTTATTCTCTTCAAAATGAGTGTAAAAGTCCCAAAAATCGGATTTTGTAGGTGGTTCTTCCTAGATTGGTTTGGTTGGAATCGGCCAACTGACACTGGCTCCATGCTAAAGTGGCTAGTTTTAATACTGAGCTAACTTTTGTGTTATAGAACCTGTCCTTGAATGAGTTCGATACCCAGTTTGGTGCTATATTTTCTTGTTATAACCGTTATCCAATATCCATTTAGCAACATCTAAGTTGCAAGATATCAGGAAATAAGTATGCATCTCAAAAATGGAAGTGCACTAGAAACATGACCCCCCAACATTTTTGAAATAGGAAACAAGATACATACACACAGACATATGCAATGTGATATTTTATAAATAGCACATTATATGAAAATTGGAAAGAAAGCATAATAAATAAATGGGCAATTATATATAAATTCCAATCATAAATGTCAAGCAATTTTCCACCATCCCTTATGTCTGGATCCTCATATTTAGTATCATCTTGTGCCTCCACTACAATACTCAAGGGATATCAATCAAAACCACCCAATTTTAATGAAACTATCTAATATAGGCTTTAAAATGTGGTAAAAGAAACTTAACATGCTTTATCAATGGTTTTTTCTTGAGTGAAGGGTGCATTTTTGCTAAGGCCCCAACAGAGGAGTCCAAGAATTAATATCACTAACATCAAGGTACACAAAGGGCTTGGTGCTCTTGATTAAATGCCAATCCATTACCCTTAAACACAATAGAATCTAATGAGAATGTTTCAATCCTACCAATCCTGAAATCACGAAAACTGTTGATTTTAAATGGGACATGAAATTCTACTTTCTTCAGGGCTTGGTTCTCTTGATTAAATTCCAATCCCATACCCTTATACACGATAAAATCTAATGAAAATGTTGCAATCCTACCAATCCAAAAATCCTCAAAATTGTTAAATTTTAAATGAGATAGGAAATTATACTTTCTCTAGGGCTTGGTTCTCTTGATTAAATGCCAATCCCATACCCTTATACACGATAGTATCTAACGAAAATGTTGCAATCGTACCAATCATGAAATCTTGAAAACTATTGAATTTTAAATGGGATAAGAAACTCCACTTTCTCCAGACGAAATCCGATGAGGTTGGAATCACTCTTAGACATCCTGAAACAATTAATCATAATTTTTTAACATTTCCTTTATTTTTCCTTACAAAATAAAGTTAAAGGAAATGCTAAAAAATTACCATTAATTGCTAGCATTTTTGGTGCAGTCTGACAATAAAATTGTCTTTGCAATGCCATATTTCTCTGCATAGTTTACTATATATGATAATTTTATGAAGCTAAATAATAACTTTAAGTGGGATACATGCCAAAAATATTTTCGCGAAGGATGGGAATCCAATGCTTTACATCTCACAGTAGTTTGGTTAACATGCCAACCCGTATCATGTGAAAGACCTGCCCAAACTTCAACATCATCAGATCTACTTGAAGTACTGGAATTATTTCTAGCACACACCGACATAATAAAGTTATATAAACCGTGTGAAAATCAAACTAAAATCAAAATTAAAGAGATATAAAAAATAGGCTGACAGAAGCTTGGTTGTCTGAACACTCCATGGTACTTTGTAACTTCAATACAAAAGATGAATCTTGTTTAACAATTACAGACTCTGATGATGTCAGAGTATCCATTTTTTGCCCAAATTCATATTTTCCATTATGTTAAATGTGTGTAGCCACTTCTCCAAAATTCACCGAACTTTGGCTATGTCTATAGAAGAGGGTTATTCTGGTCTATTCTGTGGACCAATAGCTACTGGTAAAGAAGATATTTCCAGGTAGTTGTAACCCTTTTCCCCAATGAAACATCACAATATTCTTATTTCTAAACTTAGGATATTCTCTTACACATTTTCTTACATCTATGACACTCCAATTTTCGAATTGGGCATAGGTGAAGATTTTTGTAACTCCCATCTTACTTATGCATGAAACACTCTCATGAACACACAAATACCACCTTATATTTTATTATCTATTTAATTACATGAACTGAACCATTCATCAAAATGGTTAACCTAAAAAATGTGAATCAAATCGGAATTAGATAAAAACCAGATCAAAAAAATAGTTGACCAAAAAATACATAAATTATTCAAATTTAGGAAAAAAAATGTATATTAATGTGCATCCATATGACTCAAAACCATTATACAAAAATATTTCCATTTAAATTTAGTTTTCCCGGACACATATTTGGAGGTTTCCCAACTTGAAATTCCTAACGAATATGTTGTCCCGAAGCCTAGCGTGCACCATATCATAGTTAAAATATAAAGTCTTTGGCACCCCTAAACCTGACACTAGTTTAAGAATCCATTACCATACTAAGAGCATATTTATGCTAAGAGAGTTTACCATGCATTTACAATCACATTTTTTCTTAAGGGTGAAAATGGTTCTGCCTCTCATAACTCTGTCTTAAGGACAAATGTCCATATCATACAACAGAGGCAAGCTTAAAATTCTTGTTCTATAGCTGGAAGTATTGTTATGACATTGTTCCAAACATTAAGCCCTTTGTTGAAGGACTCCAAAAGGATGCGAAAGTGATTTAGTGGGTCAGAATGTTGGATGCTAGGTATTCTTGTGAGATTATTTTCCCAACATGATCCTACTAAATTGAAAAGGGTTTTTCTATTTATTGTTTAGGCCAAATATTATAATATCATCACTAGTGCAACGATGCTAATAGGTCACTTTCTTGTTAATTTTACCATGAATATTTATTTTACAAAGAAATATTTCTTAGCTCTAGTATTTACCTAAGTGGTTCACTAAGAACGTTTCTATAGCATCTTCTTTAAAGGGTGCTAGCTCAATGGAAGAGCACCTTCTTTACAAGCAAGAGGTTGGTGGTTCAATTCCATCCTACCCTGGTATTCATAAGGAATGGAAATGATTAGTTTTTGGTGACGAATGCTCTTTCAACCATTACCAATGAGCTTATGGTGACATTTTTTGACCCTCACCAAAATATGAAATGGTGACGGTCAAAGAACGACACCATATATACCCATCATTAGTGATGACTATGAAACGTCCGTCACCATAAATCTTTGTTGTTGATATGAAATGGTGAGGGTCATTGTTTGTCATTATAGTCATTATTCGTGATGGACCTTGATGTCACCAATGAGATTATCATGACACTTTTTAACCCCCACCAAATATGAAATGGTGACGGTCAATGAACGTCGCCATATACATGCACCAATAGTGATGGCCATGAAGGGTACATCACCAAAAAATGTTGTTGTTCAAATGAAATGGTGACGGTCACTATATGTCATTATAATCAATATTCGCAACAGACCTTGAATGTCGCCATAACACAAAATTTTGGTGACGCCACCTTTGGTGACATTCAAGTTTTTGGTGACGAAAGCTATTGTTCGTCACCATTGCTCATATGAAATGGTGATGGTCACTATTCATCATTATAAACCATTATTGGTGACAACCCTTGAATATCACCACAACACCTTCACTTTCGGCAATGCCACATTTGGTGACATTCATTTTTTGGTGACAAAGGCTCTTTTGACCCTCACCAATGAGCTTATGGTGACATTTTTCACCCCTCACCAATGTCCTTTTTTCTTGTAGTGAAACGAGCACTTTGAAGATATCAAATGAACCCCTTTGCAAACCAACTTGTGGACGCTAAAGAATTTGTTCAATGGTGCATCACTGCACTAAGCCATGAGACTAACCGATCAAGGGAAGTGTGAAGGTACATCCAATTTATTTTTATTGAATATCCAATTTTAAACAATGTACATTTATCACAATGCTTATCTTTGATGGTATTTTGATATCATATTTACATTCTTCTTTGAATTTTCCATATATAGGTTTTTTGGCATATTGGGGCCAAAGATGTAGATAGATCGATTGGAAACTACGTTGAAACAATAGAATGGACTTGAAAATTACATTCAATTAAAACAAAGTTGTCCACAAATGTGTTTGCATTGGAGAAAAGAAAATATTCTTGTTTTTGTCATGTTTGCATAGACAACATAGAATCCAATGATGTTTGTGAAAGCAAAATGTATGTAAAATATTGGAAACATACAGAGCTAAATACAAAGGGGAAAATGTCCATTGCAATGTTTGAAGAAATGAAATCAAAGGAGTCTACAATACCATCTAATGGTGATCAAGTTTCTGATCTTGTTAGAGAAGGTAACATTTGAATTGCTTTCAAATGATAGAGATCTAGAAATAGATACTAAAATTATTTTAAAGATAGATTTTCATGTTAATTATGATCTAAATTCAAATACATAAGCCTGTTTTATTGTGCAGGAGATGTTTTTTATGTAATTGCGCCCACTGACATGATGAAAATGTGAAGTATTATTTGATGCATTGCAGTGAATGAAAGATGAAATTATTATAAAACTATAATGATCACAAATTTCCATATGATAGAGGATCTATTATAGTGAAAGGTTATTTTTTCAGACATGCTAATCAAAGTGGAGATTTTTTTTACTTTCAAGACTATCAACCTAATGTCATAACTTGTCAATATACTCACTTGGTGTGTGCTGCACACATAAAGTTGATAAAGGTTCAATCAAAGAAAACAATGCAAATTAAGAAATGGAAAATGTCAAAATCCGATCATGAATGGATCATTGAAGATGGAAGTCCATTGGAATTTTTTTTATTGAATTGCCCAACAATTACTTCTCTTTGGATTCATCTTTTAGAACTTCTAGAACTTAGCTAAAAATTGAACTGCCTTGTTATGTTATGTGTGCAAGTGTTTGCACATGTACATTGTTTTTTTACATGCACACTAGTATCAACTGAAACATGTTGCAATTGCTGGATATATATGTTCTAGAATGAAATTAACTGAAAGTAGCTTTTCTATGCGCATTGATGAAAAATGTCGCACGTATTGGATATATATGTTCTAGAATGCAATTAACTGAAAGTAGCTTTTCTATTGCCATTGATGAAAAATGTTGCAAGTATTGAATAATGTATATGTTCTATAATGCAATTAACTAAAAGTAACTTTTCTATGTGCATTGATGAAAAATGTTGCATGTACTAGATATATATGTTCTAGAATGAAATTAACTGAAAGTAGATTTTCTATAAATGCATTGATGAAAAATATTGCAAGTATAGGATTATATATTTGTTCTAGAATGCAATTAATTAAAATTATCTTTTCTATGTGCATTGATGAAAAATGTTGCATATATTGGATATATATGTTATAGAATGAAATTAACTGAAAGTAGCTTTTCTATACATGCATTGATGAAAAATGTTGCACGTACTAGATATATATACATTATAGAATGCAATTTTAAAATTTTATGATTGTTTGACACATCTAACAAGACCTAGAATCTTATGATTGTATATATATATATATATATATATATATATATAACATATATATTAAAACATCTACTTAAATCATTTCTACATCTACATATATATATTCTTGTCAACTTTTTTTTTTTTGGAAAACAACAACTTGAATTTTAAAAGCAAATGCCAAATGTAGTTCAACCATCCAAAAATTGAGTTTTAAAAAGAAAACATTGTATCACAACATTACTTCACATGCCAATTGTAGTTCAACTATTCAATAAAAACAAAACATTATATGGTGCAATCACATGCCAAATGTAGTTCAACCATCCAAAAATTGAGTTTTAAAAACAAAACATTATATCACAACATTACTTCACATGGCAATTGTAGTTCAACTATTCAATAAAAACAAAACATTATATTGTGCAATCACATGCCAAATGTAGTTCAACCATCCGAAACTTGAGTTTTAAAAACAAAACATTATATCACAACATTACTTCACATGCGAAATGTAGTTCAGCCATCCAAAACTTGAGTTTTAAAAAAAAAACATTATATCACAACATTACTAAACATGCCAAATGTAGTTCAACTATCCAATAAAAACAAAACATTATATCATGCAATCACATTCCAAATGTAGTTCAACCATCCAAAACTTGAGTTTTAAAAACAAAACAAATTATAACACAACATTACTTCACATGCCAAATGTATTTCAACCATCCAAAACTTAAGTTTTAAAAACCAAACAAATTATAACACAACATTACTTCACATGCCAAATGTAGTTCGACCATCCAAAACTTGATTTTTAAAAACAAAACGTTATAGATCACAACAATACTTGGTGTGCCAAATGTAGTTCAACTATTGAATAAAAAAAAAACATTAAATATCACATTCACATGTACCAAATGTAGTTCACATAAAATATGTCCAAAATTTGTATCTCACAAGTATCAAGTATTAAGCATCCAGTTATATATCACTACATCTAGATAACAATATATATAAAAAGGTAAATTTAAGACTATTTATCTATTGAAAGTATAATGTTTCACGTACATGTGCATTATCCATCAAATATAGATGGATGTAGTGTCTCTCCCAGCAAAGTCATGATCCTTGAGTTGTCCTGTGAAGTGGAAGCATGGGGAACCTATACACTATTTGTACAAAAAATAAAAGTTAATATTTAAAATTGAATGAGAATATATAGTACTTGATGTAAAAAAACAAAATGTAAAAAAATCTCATGCAATGCCTCATGAGGTTCCCTCTCCATTTGTTGTTCTTCGACTAAAAATTCACCCACTGGAACATCTTCAACAATAAACTATATAGCAAACATGTACAAGTATATATATATATATATATATATTAAAAAATTTCAAATGAAAATTCATATATAAACTTATTTTCAATAATATTAAAAAATGTTAGACAACTTGTTCAAATGGTTGAAATGGTGTGGATGTTCCTATCTCCATCGCTAGAGTCTGTGGAGAAAAGAAATCCTCTATAGGAACCTAAAATTCAAAAAATTTATGAGTATAAAATAGCTCAAGATCTAGATCTCAATTTCTAATAGAAAATTTGAACTTCAATTTATAGCTTATAAATTAAAAACATATATTTAAGTGAAAAATTGAATACTTTTGCTGGTGGATTTGGAACATCTCCTAAGAGAGGGTCTAAAAGAAAATATCCAAAAACCTAAAATTCAAAAAATTTAAAATAACTCAAGGTCTCTAGATCTCAATTTATAATAAAACTTTTAAAATTTAATTTATAGCTTATAACTTAAAAAAATATATATTTAAGTGAAAAATTGAATACTTGTGTTGGCGGATCTAGCACATCTCGTAAGAGTGGCTCAGAAAGGAAATCTCCAAAAATCTAAAATTCAAAAAATTTAAAATAACTCAATATCTAGATATATCTCATTTTTTAATGGAACCTTTTGAGGTGGAATATATAACTTAAAAACATATTTAAAAGTGAAGGGTTGTTCATACTTGTGATGGTGGATTTGGTACATCTCCCAAGGAAGAAGAAGGTACCCACATCCGAAAAACATTAGACGGAATCGGAATCTGTTAAAACATTTTATTATATATATACATGGACATGTGGGCACAATTATTTATTTTAAAAATATCTCATCATATTTCGATATATATAATAATATATAAAAATTAATTGTACATCATCATGTGTTCACTTAAAAAACACTAAAATTTTCTAAAATATCTTGATGGTGAGAACCATCTTGATTGCATGATTGATGGTGGCACCCATCTTGATTGTTTGAACTGGAGGCTCTGACTGTGATATTAACATTTTCTTCACTCATTAAGCATGAAAACTGCAAATGGTGTTAACATATAATGATATATTTTTGTTAGAGTAATGTATACAAATAAATTTATGTATATATATGTATTTATTACAAATTGTACATGTGTTAGAATAATCGCCCTAACCATTAACACATACCGTTCCCATGGCCTCTTACTCATGAACAATTATATTTTTCCAACTATTGCATCAATTATTTTCATATGTTTTCAAATCTTCAACACTCATGTGGTCAATCTCTTATTTTGTATAATACACAAAATTAGCTCGTGCTTTCTCACGTGCTCTTTGTCGATTCAGAAAAACATAAACCCCACCCAATCCACTATGAACATTGTGAATGATGGTACCCCTTGCTTCTTGACTAATTTGAGAAGTGGCATCCATCTCTGACCGCAAAGTTTCAGCATGAAGAGGTCAACTAACCAATGGTGGCTTAGGGTGAGGCAAATCAACATCACGACTAGTGCCCCTACAGTCACACAATTGACCTTTCCCAGGACTAAAAAATTCAGAGGGAAGGTCATTGTAATTGGGTTTCACTTGAAAAAATAATTATGCATAAAATAATTTTGCAAAATAAAGCAGAACCTCATCGTTCCATGGGATTCTTCCATAGGCTACAAGGTGTCTATCATACAAATAGCGAGCTATATGAGGGTGCTTGAAATATTGCACCTTCGGCATCTTCGTTTCGGCCCTTCTTTGAAATTAAACATAGACTTGGCCATTTATGATGTAAATCTTTGTTTAACAACCTCCCATGTATCGAGACCCATCATTATTCCTTCATTTTTCTCATCACTTCTACAAAAGTATCAGTGGTTGGCCCAATCTTTAGGTACACATCTACTAGTTCGTTTGAAGAGTGTGTAACTATTTCCAATCTTTGTCGACTCTTAGCAGGTAGACTCAAAACCACAAGATCTCTCTTCAATTTTACATGAAGATGTTGACAAATTTGTAAGGTGAATTGCTGCATGTTTTATTCCCAAGGTATATCAAAAATTTCAGATGGATAAGTCGTGGTTGGTGTACAACATTCTTTTTGAATGACGCGTTCTGCCCTACGTCTTTTTTCAACAACATTTGGAGTAGCATTTTCAGCCTCTGCATCAATATATAAAATTTTGTATATTAAAAAACAACATGTTAACAAATTTGTACAAATTGAATGAAAATAACATTCAAATTGATGGCCACCTCAATGTGGTTGGCTAGCATCTTTCCCACCCTGAGACTGTTGAGAGCCAGAATGACCCTGCTGACAACCAGAACAACCATCGATTGGTTGAGAACCAACACGACCATCCGTTGATTGGCCTATGGGTAAATAAATATCACCGCCTTCACGTAATCCATTAGCACTTATTGATGGCCCTCCAAGGCAATGTGAACCACCACCAACCTCATGAGACAAGAGATAAGCTTCATAAAAAAATATGAATTTATAATCAATTCAAAAATACATTCATACATATAAATACATGTACATTTTCATTGATTAAATTGCATGAACCATACCATAATTGCGTGAACCAGGGGCATGCTCCATTGATGGAGTAGTCACGCTTGTCCTCCTAGCTCCTAAAAAATAAAAAATGAAACTTATTAACAACTAATTTAACTCACAAAATTGATAAAAAATCAATTCCATATGTACATACATGTATGTATATGTATGGATATTTAAGATTATATTTAAATACCATGAACATCCCTCGATCCTTGATCCCAATCTCTCATAGAGATATGGGATTATGTTGATATTCTTCGTTCATCCTCCATGATATATATAGATCTACAGTGGATATTTACAATTATTTTTTAAAATTAATATTTAAAATAAATTGAAAATAAATTTCAAAAGATTAATGTAATTTAGTGTACACAAATTATGTAAAACACAACTTTCAAAGCACTAATTGATGTGTGAAATTCAATTTAAGCATTTTTTTAATAAAAAATTTAAGTTCACCAAATTTCACTTTACATGGTAAGAGCACCCTTGGTATATAATTGAAAACATGGTGGGAGCACACTTGGTAAAAAATTGAAAAAAAATGCATGGTAATTAAAAAATAAGTGTGAAACTCCATTTAAACAAAAAATTGTTGAAGTCCTCACATTTTAATTTTATAAAAATGTGAAGTTCGCCAAGTTGTGCTTTACATGGTGTGGTGGGAGCACACTTGGTATATAATTGAAAAAAAACACATGGTCATTAAAAAAGACACATTTATAAGTACAAAACACACACATATCCAACATATGTTACAATGTCCACCAATAAATTTTGAAGGAGAGCATCTCAACACTAATTCATCTATGAGAGATGAATCTTGAATTTCTGAAGAAGAGCATCTCAAAACTAATTCATCTTTGAGAGATGAATCTTGCATTGGCATTGCCCTGTATAATTCTAATTCATATATTAATTCATCTTTGATAGATGAATCCTGAATAGGCATTGATCCACGTAATAGATCAACATACATATTATTAATATTTGTACAATGTCTTATACTAAAAATTTGAAATTGGCCAACAATACTGTTTTCTTTTCCATGCAGTTGTTTTAGCCTCTCCTTCTTAACTTGGTACATTCCTTTCAACTAGTTGCACACAAGTTCAAAATTGGCGAGAACTACAATTCCATTTGATCCATACTCCCTAGTTGTTCCCAAGACTTCTATCAATGAAATATAATATGCCTCATTGTTTGTTGTTCTTCCTGCTATATTCATTTTCCTTTGGATGACCTTGCTGGTCGCAATATTGGAAAGCATATGTAGTCACTGCTTTCCCTGGATTGGAATAGCAAGAAAAATCTATGCATAATGTCCATTTTTTAACCATATTTAGTGAGTTTTTTAATCCCTGAAAAAAAAAAAATTCAATAAAATATATTAAATTAACATTTATTGCAAATGCATGGGAGAAATGACACATGTGCATGAGATAAATGAAATGTGCATGGTTTATATTAAAGTTTGACTTAAAGTTTGACTTAAATTTTGTGGTAGGATTCACATATAGAAATGAGATGCGTTAAAGATCTCATTGGCTAGAGTTTAAGGGAGATTTATGACACATATACATGGTTCATGTATGGTTTGCATGAAATTTTGCCTTAAAATTCATGCCAGAAATCACATCTAGAAATGACATGCCTTAAGAAATGATGAGATCCAGAGGCTATCTGGACCTTTACATGCCTTAAGAAAGGATGAGATCTAGAGGCTACTTGGCCCTTTACATGCCTTAAGAAAGGATGAGATCCAGAGGCTACCTGGCCCTTTACAGACTCCTTTATAACATGTAGAAGTTAAGACTTAACAAAAAAACTAAAATCCTATGGAAGTTCAGCCACTTTAGGTTCTATTTTTAAGCCTTAAAGTTTTCCTTGAATTAATGCGGGAAAGCCTTCAGTTTAGGGGATCCTATCATATCAAAGTTCAAGCACTTTATGTTCAGTTTTTAGGCCTTAATTTTTTCCTTGAATTAATGGGAGAAAGACTTTAGTTTGTGGGAGAAATGACATTTACATGGTTTGCAAAATTATTTTTTTCACTTACTAAAACAACTAGTGGTGGTGGTTGATGAAGCTATGTCAAAAATCACACCTTTATGAGTTTGTAGGAGAAATGATATATAAATGAAACCTGCCTTAAAGTTCGCCTAAAATTTTATGGGAGAAGGGAGAAATGACACATGTACAAGGTTTGCCTTAAAGTGGTAGTAGTTTATCAATATTAAAATGAAGAACTTGTATTTTTGTTCCAGAGATTGACTGTAGGGGCATTTAATGGATATGTCACCTTTGAGAAAAGATGAGATCTAGAGGCTACCTGGCCTTTTATATACTCTGCCTTTAGAACTTGTAGAAGTTAACACTCAACAGTCAGACTAAAACCCTATGGAAGTTCGAAATCCTATGAGAGTTCAGCCACTTTAGGTTCAATTTTTAGGCCTTAAATTTTTCCTTGAGTTAATGAGAGAAAGCCTTTAATTTGTGGGAGAAATGACATTTACATGGTTTGGAAATTTATTTTATTCACTTACTAGAACAACTAGTGGTAGTGGTTGATGAAGTTATGTCAAAAGTCACACCTTTATGAGTTTGTGGGAGAAATGAAAAATTTCCTTATAGTTTATGGGAGAAATGAAATAGAAATGACACATGCCTTAAAGTTTTCCTAAAATTTTATGGGATAAGGGAGAAATGACACATATACAAGGTTTGACTTAAAGTGGTACAGTGGTTTATGGATATTAAAATGAAGAACTTCTATTTATGTTCCAGAGATTGACTGTAGGGGCATTTACTGGATATGTCACCTTTGAGAAAGCATGAGATCCATAAGCTACCTAGCCCTTTACAGAATCTACCTTTAGAACTTGTAGAAGTTAACACTCATCCTATGGAAGTTCAAAATCATATGAGAGTTTAGCCACTTTAGGTTCAATTTTTAGTCCTTAAAATTTTCCTTGAATTAATGGGAGAAATCCTTTAGTTTATGGGAGAAATGGCATGTGCATGGTTTTCATTAAATTTTATGGGAGAAATCACATCTAGAAATGGGATGCCTTAAATTTTTTCCAAGGGCCTAGAGTTTAAGATAAAAATGACATAGAAAGAGAAATCACATTTAGAAATGACATGCCTTAAAGTTTTCTGGAATGCCTAGAGTTTAAGATAGAAATGATTTGTTTGTGGGGAAAATGACATGTACATGGTTTTCCTTGAAGTTTATGGGAGAAATCACATCTAGAAAACTTTACTTTCACATATATAAATAGGCTAAGAACATTAAAAAATAATTTTCAACTTGCATTAGTTATGTTCTTAATAAGAAGTATGATTTAGCACCTAACAAATTGTCTAATAATTTATAATAATATCATTTTTGGCTAGTACTATCATTCATCCTTGATATGTACAGGACTTTTACAACTTGAACATCAACCTACACTATCATAATATCACTGTACATATTCTAGATTATTAATATCCATTACATCATAAAACACTCCACTTTTAACATTTTACAAGATTAGAAGCATCATGGAAGGTGTAAATTTAGGTACGTTAATGAAATACATTGGTCTGATTAAAATATTACAAGAATTATGAGTTGTTTAATTCTATGTGTGGATTTCTTTAGGACGCTTAGTTCTGTTCATTCTGTGTGAATTTATGTTCATTCTGTTGATGAATTCTGTGTGAATTTTCGCTCATTTTGTTGCCGAATTCTGTGTGAGTTTCTTAATTCTGTTCATTCTGTTGCAATTAAATCAAATGAAATGTGTTCTGGAAATACATTGCAGTGTCATAATTGAGATGTACATAGAAATATTTCTAATTTAATTATAAAAAATTAAATATGTACATTAAATGTCTGGAGGGAAAACACAAAGTATAAGAGACTAAGGATATTTGTACAAGAGGGTTGTTCCTGAATTAAAAAAGAATAGATTTGTGTAAGAAAATATAAATCTAATTATACTTTGAACTGTGTTAAGAAAGTCAAAGTAGTGATTCTAAAAAGCTTGGAATTTTAGGATGTAAATATATATAAGAATAAAAGGAAAATGGAATGTAATAAACAAAATTATATACCTTTGTTATCAAATCTAGAGTTGGATATAAATTATCAATTTCTGTAACAGAAACTTGAAAAGAAAGAAATTCTAGATCTTTGTTATAGTTTCCAAGACTGACAAGAAGGATAAAAACAAGGGAATTATAAAATCAATGAAAAAAATAAAGAAATTAAAAATAACAAAATCAGAAATACATAAGAGTGAAATTGAAATCGAATTTCATTAATAATGAGGTAAAGTAAGCCTTCTCTGGTATTATTATTAGAATTCAAAATTTCATACAGAATATCATAATTGCCACTAACGATCAGTACGAAAATATTGGATTTGAGAAATAGCAAGTTTTTTCTAAAAATCAAATTTCATTAAGAATGAGGTAAAGTAATTCTTCATTTTGTTGCAATTAACTCAAATAAAATGTGTTATGGAAATACATTGCACAAAATACCTGAATTAATTTGAGTATCATAATTGAGATGTACATAGAAAGATTTCTGTTGTAATTATAAACAATTAAATATGTACAGTACATGTGTGGAGGGAAAACACAGAGTATAAGAGACTAAGGATATATGTACAAGAGGGTTTTTCCTGAATTGTAAAAGAATAGATTTGTGTAAGAAAATATAAATCTAATTATACTTTTAACTGAGTTAAGAAAGTCAAAGTAGTGATTATAAAAGTCCTAGAATTTTAGGATGTAAATATATATAAGAATCAAAGGCAAATGGAATGAAATAAATAAAATTATATACCTTTGTTTTCAAATCTGGAGTTGGATATAAATTGTCGATTTCTGCAATAGAAGCTTCAAAATAAAGAAATTCTAGATCTTTGTTATAGTTTCCAAGAGTGACATCAAGGATCAAAACAAGTGAAACAAAAAATCAACGAAAAAAATAAAGAAATAAAAAATAAAAAAATTTGGAAATATGAGTGAAATTGAAATCGAATTTCATTAAGGCAGACAAGTATCTATCTATCTCTAGTGGGTAAATCTCAAAGTTAAGGCAATAACATGAAAGCATATCCTAGCAATGCTGGATGTCAAAATAAATCAATTATATCTGTAAGCTCGTCCCCTTGAAAGCTCAATAGTGGTATTATATAAATAACGATAATCATTGATGGGTGATATCATATTGGAATACTGAGCTTTGCTTAGTTTTTGTATCTTCTTAGATTACACATTGGTATATAGGTAATCAATTACAACCATTACTCTAGTGATATAAGCTCTATGTAATCAATTAGCTCATCTGAAATAGATATGGCTAATACGTATATCATCATAAGTGTGACATGAATAAGATGTACTCTATATACTCTTATACTAGGTACTTTTTTTACCATTGTTAAGATATGGCCATTACAGATAGAGTAATGAATAGCACTAGTGATAACAAGAGATATGAGATCGAACTGGGATAATTAATGGTAATCACACCATGTATGCCTTGTAAGTTGATTCCATATTAGCTCTACTCTATATCAATATGAATAAGGTGAATGATTTCCCTATAACATGAGTATTTACTACAAGCTCAGAACATGCAACTACCAGCTTATGCATACTATAAGTACTACTATAATTGTGTTTACACATGAATATAAAGTGTTACTATATACATCACTACTAATAATTATGTAGAGACTTATATGCTTATATGTGAACAATGTAAGTACCATATGTATTCAGACTAGTAAGATTTCCATGAGAAGATGATATAAAGCTCTTTGTAAGTAGAAGCTATACCACCAACATCAAGCTTATTATGGAAACATAGTAGATAAGATTATATGAACCAACGTAGATGAGTATTATAGGTTTAAATGGTAATGAAAGAATAGAGAAACATGGAAGCTACTCATACCTGTAATTAGCTTATATCATATTACATCTTGCTTAACCAGTTCCAAGCTATTATACGGGTACAATGTTATTAGCACTTGTAGTATATAGTTGTACAAGATATGAGTGAGTGTAAGTATTAGAAAGTCTTGCTGTGTTGAAGGTATCTAGTTGAGTGAGTTCCTGTGGTTTAGATATTATGCTTTTATGTACGTGATGTTTTGGTTAGTGATGTGACAGTGTATTATAGGTGATGCATTGGTTCCTGCCGTGTATCTAATGAAGAATGGTTGGGTAGTGAATTGAGAATGCTGGTAAGTGGTTAAAGTTGAGTACAAAGGGTTTATGTGATCTCCAAATGATGGATAGTACCCGACCAAATTACTAACTTAATTTGCATACTATAATAGAGGTCTATTTAAATTACCATACCATCTCCAAAATTACATGAGAAATAGCGGTAGCAGTAGGAAGTTACCCCGATGGTGGGGGAGCACCAGTAGCAAGTGGGATAGATGGTTGATTCTTCATCTGGAAGTTTATGCTCTTGGTTAAGAAAGTGATACAACAAGTTATCATGTCTCTCTAGTGATTAAGCATTGGTAGAGAAGTAAAGACAACAACATATCCCTTATAATATTGATAGAGTGAATTATGAAATACCTACATGTCCTGATGATTTACCAGAATCACATATATCTATCTATATCGATTGGTCCCAATCTATAAAGGTTTTAAATCGAACCAGGTGGGTTGGTAGCATGCACGTAAGTAAAGGGAAGAAGGTAGGCTTCAAAATTAGGTACGAATTAAGTGCTTGCATAGGCTCCATCAAAGAATCCTCTCACATAGGCATTCATATTAATAACCATTTTGTCCAATTTTTTCTTATAGATGAAATATGTTTAGGGACCTATTCATTAAAACAATTCATAAAGTTGACGACAATCATAAAGGGATTAGTTTGAGATATTTTAAAAATAAACTTATTCTGATGATTCCATATTCCCCATAAATATAAGGCAACAAGTACGGGATTCTAGAACATGTATTCCTTTTAGTCAAGTTATACAAACAAGTCCCCAAAGAGAAAAAAAACCAACATAATTATAGATGAAAGGAACTAATAACAAACTCCCAAATTTCTGGTTTATTCTTCATTCATCTATGATAGCATACCTGTAAATTCAATGACAGAGGATCGAGATAGCATACGTGGAATTTCGCAGACGACAAGAGGGAAAAGCCACAATGAGAATACAAGCACAAGCCAGGAGATCGCAGAAGACAAATGGAGGACTCAGACCAAATTCCTTGTGATAAAAAAAAAAATTAAAATTAAAATTAAAAAAAAAATTCAGTGAGACAAATTACAAAAAAAATAGAGGAACACCTCACCTCGTCATTGCAGTGCAATAAAGAAACACCTCACCTCACCTCATCTCCCCTGCAAACACATAGACACGAGACATACAGATGCGAGACAGTGGACAAACACCTCGTTTCCCTTGCAAACACACAGATGTGAGACAACAGAAAGACATGAGATAGTAACGGTAATACGCCCGAAACCTCATCGCTGCGGTGCAATAGAGAAACACCACACCTCACCTCATCCCCCCAGCAAACACATAGACGCAAGACAACAGACATACACCTCGCCCTTGCAAACACACAGACGCGAGATAACAAACAAACACGAGACAACAACAGTAATATGCCCAAAACCTGTTAAGGTTTGCAGGTCGATATATTTATAAGAACAAGTTAGGCCAAACTATTTTAAAAGTTCGGGTGGACTATTAGTTTAGTCGAACCTTTTTTTCCGGTTTTCCCATATCTGACCAAAAATATGTTTGCCCATGTCGTCAATACGCCATCAATTTAAACAACAAAATTAGTTCAACTGAAATAATTTCTAATGTTCGGCCAAACTATTGGGAAAATTAATTTTTCGCCCCTGATTCTCACAAAAGTGTAACCCACCTTTGTGGGTTTACCCTATGACATAAGTCCCACTTATCTGAAGAAGGTAACATCCTTCTCATCCAAACTGCTTGACACGTTGCCGCTGTTGGGGCAACACAGTCAGCTTCTGTTGTTTACAATGATACTATCAGTTGCTTCTTGGAAGCCCATGAAATGGCTCGCAAACCCAAATTAAAAACATATCTTCACGTTCTCTTTCTATCATCAACACTTCTTGCCCAGTCATTGTCAGTATAACCAACTAGCCTAAAATCATCTGTTGCAAAGTACAAAACACCATACCCCTTTGTCCCATTGACATACTTTAAAATTATTTCGCTCCTTGCCAATGTGTCTCCTTGGGTGTCTCCATGAACCTCAACACCAAACTCACTATATACATTATATAAAGCCTAGTTGTGGTCAAATAAATTAGGTTTTCCACCATACTTTTGTATAATGTCATATTGGTGTTGCTACTACAATCTTCCTTGCTTGATTTTCACCCCATGATAGTTCGAGTTGGTGCTGACTTGTTGTTCTTGATATTAAACCTCTCTAGAATGTCCACAACATACTTTGCTTGAAAGATAAAAATGTCATTTTCTGTTTGCTTCACTTCTATGCCCAAAAAACATCTTAGCAACCCCAAGTTAGTCATTTCGAACTCACTTTTCATGACTTCTTTGAAATCAGCAATGAGGAATTCATCACCGATAAATATCAAATCATCTACATATAAAACAACAATAATAATATTACCATCACTTTCTTTGATGTAGAATGTAGGTTCACCATCACATTTGTCGAACCCATTATCCATCAAGTAAGCATCTATCCTACTATACCCTGCACATAGTGCTTTCTTCAGCCCATAAAGAGCTTTCCGCAACCTACACACCTTTTCTTCTTTGCCTTCTACCTCATAACCAAGTGGTTGTGCAACATACACCTCCTCTTTCAGCACTCCATTCAAGAACGTTGATTTTACATCCATTTGATAACTTTCCATTTACGTTGCGCCGAAATCGACAACACTATATGCACTGTCTCCATCCTCATGACTGGCACAAATGTTTTTGCATAGTCTCTTCCATTTTTCTTCTTGTATCCTTTGGCCATTAGTATTGTTTTATGCCTTTCAATTTTCCTTCAATGTTTCTCTTGGTCTTATAGACCCACTTCACTCCAATGACTTCTTTTCCTTGCAAAAGGTCCACTAACTCCCATGTGTCATTATTTTCTATTGCTCCTATTTCTACATCCATTGTTGTAACCCATTTATCTTCTTTTACTGCATCGTCCAAATGGATTGGGTCATCTACATGAAAAAATAATGCAAGCAAAGAATTCATACCAAAACTACTATCAACTTCTTCTTGCTCATAAATTTCATTTAAATTTCTAAATTTATGTCTTCTTATGTTCACTTAATATGGGCTTGACTTGTCACTTGGTGTTGCACTTGAAGTAGATGCAGTCGTGGATACTTGTGGTGTGATTTGAGAATAACTTGCTTAGTTGTGCAATGTTGACCAATTATTTGTTTGTGGTGTCACATGTTGACTGCTTTGTTGAGATTCTGTAGGTGTAGGAGGAGTCACCATTGAGGAATTACTTGTTGTTGTCAATTCCTCTTTGTCTTCATGTGGTATACATGTCTCACTTTGACTGTCTTCTCTAAACTTCCATCCCATGCTTCCTCTTTTATGAACTAAACATCTCTGCTAATTATTACCTTCTTGGTGGATGGATCGTAGAGCTTGTGTGCCTTGGATTCATCATGGTATCCAACAAATATACATTTCTCCTCCTAGATGTCCAAATTCTTCCTCAACTCATCTGAGACATGTGCATATGCCACACACCCAAGCACTCTCATGTTAGTGACATCATGCTTTCTTCCACCCCATACCTCTTCATTAACTATATTTATAACACTTTATGTTTGACACCTATTAATGATATATGCTACACAAGTGACAATTTAAGCCCAATAATCATTTGGAAAAACATTTTCCTTCAACATGATCCTTTCCATTTCCATAATGGTCCAATGCTTCCTTTCAACGACACCAATTTGTTGAGGTGTATACCTTGTTGTAAACTTCTTGTTAATTCCATGCCTCCTACAAAAACATAGGAAGTCACTTGAGATATATTTGCCACCGTTGTCAGTCCTTAACACTTTGATGTAGTGTCCACTTTGCTTCTCAACAATAAATTTGTAGTGGCGGAGGCGATCAAACCACGGTCAAACACTTTGATTTTATGTTTTAAGAAGTAGATACATGTGTTCCTTGTGTGCTTATCTATGAAGGTAAAATATAATGGCTACCACCAATTGATAGTGTTTTAATTGGTCGACATAAATCTGAGAAGAAAATTTCCAAAGGTTATTTTTCCCTTATATACTCTACTGTTGGAAATGATTCTCTATGTTGTTTTCCTAAGATACATCCTTCACACATGTTGTTTGGTTTTTCTATGAGTGACAATCCCTTCACCATGCATTTCCTATGCAACAAATTCAAACATATGAAGTTGAGATGACCAAATCTCAAATGAAATAACCAATTTTCATCTTTAATTTCTACTTGAAAGTTTACTTGTGTGACAACTGCTACATTTATTTCACCCTTTTGTGAATTCATTGATAGTTGTTCTTGAACACCTTCTTCCTTCAAATCTAATATTAGCTTGAGAGGAAAAATTATATTGTTTTTCATATGAACTTTTGCAATCAGCTGTCTATTTGGAGACTTGTCCAAGATTGTGCACACATCTTTTTATTTTACATGATTTGTCCAATTCTTATGAGTTTGTGCTTCAAACCAGGAAAAAAATAACATCTGAGATATAATTATTCTCTCACTTATTAGTTAGAATTTCTACTCTTCCTTTTCCCATGATCGATACTTTGGTATCAATCCCTAATGCCACTTATGATTTCACACTTTCATCTAGATTGGAAAACATTTATATGTTCCTTGTCATGTGGTTACTACACTCTTAATCTAGAAACCATACATATCCTTATTTTTCTTGTGCTAAATTACAAGCTAAAAACATGTTATCATGATTATGATTTTACTTTATGAAATTTTCACTTGGTTTGATACTTATGTCATATTGCTTCTTTCTACATTCATTTGCATAATGACCATACTTCTTACAATAATGACATTGAACTTGAGATTTATCATATATGTGACCTTGTGTTTGATTTTGGCTTGGGCCTTGACTTGGATTTTGATTTTTGCCTCTTCCACTTGAGCTTGAAGGGCTACTTCTTCCACCTCTGTGTAGGTTTTTTCCCTTCCTCTATAATTTGATCTTCCTTGACCTCTACCTTGACCAAATGAAACTTGTGTTTTGAATGCATGCTCCAATGAAGATTTTGTTGCATTGTTCAGTCTGCACTCATGATAAATGAGTGATGCATGAAGTTCATCCACTGAAAACTGTGAGAGATCCTTTGTCTCTTCTATTCCCACAACTATGGCATCAAATCTTGCTGGAAGAATTCTCATAATTTTCTCAACTATTCTTATTTCTTCAATTGTCTCACCATGAGACCTGATTTGGGTAACCAACCCAATTACATGTGTAAAAATTGAGTCTACATTCTCGGACTCTTTCATACAAATTGTCTCAAAATCTCTTCTCAACATTTCTAGTTTTGTTGTCTTCACCTTTTCCATGCCTTGGTAGGCTATTTGGAGGGTATCCCATGCTTGTTTAGACTTCATTGTTGCTCCAATATTGGTAAAATACTTTCATGAACTGTTTGAAAGATGTCAAAGAGGGATTTGGAGTCTTTCTTCCTATTGTCTCTCAACACATCTTTTTCTTCTTGTGTCAAGGCATTGTATGCTATTGCATCTATTACTTCTTGGAAACCATTCTCCACCAATTCCCAAATATCTTGAGAAGAAAATAGAACCTTCATTGTTATAGCCCAATAATTCTAATTTTTTTCATTAAATTGAGGTATCTATGGATTAGCGAAGCTTATGCTTGCTGCCCATTTTTTGTGTGTTAAAAAAAAAAAAAAACTTTCTTACTGTGTAAATTTTTTTTCACTACTAGTGAATACGCTCCACAAAATTTTTCAGAACACCTTTTAACTCCTCAGTACAAATAGTTGTAGTATTGAAGGTTGAAACTTGCTTTTATGCCATGTTAAAAATTTAAACAAGGTAGAGGATTCTTCCTCAACACACAAAGTTCACACAGAGTTGCGGAAATGTCTTTAAACAATGCGGAAATCAAATCATAATAGTATTCCTTCTAATACAAAGTGGCGGAGATTAAAATCACAACTATAGTGGAGCAAATAAAATCAAACAATTTTACTCATGGCGAAATAGAGTTGTTGCGGTAAAACTCATACTTCAAATTTTCACAACCAAATCGCAACTAACAATGCTTTATATTATGGTTCAAAAAAACAAAAACACATTCTTATGGAGGCTATAGCTCCTTCACCAGTAAAAAAAATGTTCTTACTGAGATTTACCAAATCGCAACTAACAATGCTTTATATTAAATTCTAAATCTTCCAGGAAATCACATGAGAAACTTTGGAACCGACGCGTTTCGAACTACCAACTGTAGTTCATCATCAGGATAATGATGATCCTGATGATGAACTATAGTTGGTAGTTTGAAACGCGTCGGTTCCAAAATTTCTCATGTGATTTCCCAGAAGATTTAGAATTTAATATGTTATGGATCACAGAAGCTTGCGCTCTCAAATACTTTATATTATGGTTCAAAGAAACAAAACCACATTCATATGGAGGCTATAGCTCCTTCAGCAGTAAAACAAATTATTTACCAAGTAGCAGCTAACAATACTTTATATTATGGTTCAAAAAAACAAAAATACATTCATATGGAAGCTGCAGCCTCAGTAAAAAAAATTGTTCTTACTGAGATTTACATTCACCGGGGGTTACAACTAAGAATACTTTATATTATGGTTCAAAAAAACAAAAACACATTCATATGGAGGTTGCAACTCCTTCACCAATAAAAAAAAATTGTTCTTACTGAGATTCACAGTCATCGGGGTTGCGGAGTAAGACACAGTAAAACCTGGAATGGTTGTTTTAATGCCCCCACCAGAATTTGCTCTATGGTTTTGTCCCATTTTATTTTACATATTCTTGCTTGTTAATTCAAAACATAAATATTTAAGAAATTAATACATGACAGACAAAATGTAATACATAGAATGGCGGAACATGATTTTCTGAACTTTATAGAGATAGAGTGAAGTAAATAATATTCGTAGAATAAATTTTAGCTCATACACTTTTAATAATCATGTATTAAATTTTTATTTGAATTTAATAGTTTAATTTGTTGCGAAATAAATAACCGCAACACATTTACTAAGGTATGGCTGATGTGGGAGAATTAAACAGGATGGTTGATATTAATTCTCAAACCAGTACACAACGCCAATTCTTAAAGGGATAACTTGGAATTTTCACTACTTGCAAGCTAGAAGGTAACATAGGTTTTGTCGAAACATGGATATATTCTCCATAGAGACCATATACAAATTTCTATGTTTCAAATTGATTGGATGCCCGATCTCGGGCTTCTATTTGCACACCCACTTGATATCTTCATTTGAAGAGGAGTAATGGAGGCGTAACGAGTGTACGATGGGAGTGATTGTATTGGCCATTATTCGTGTCTTTTGATGATTTTTTGTTTTTTTTCATTCCACACATATTTGATATCTTATAATTTCAAGGATTCATTGTCATCCACCAATATAACCTCAAGGTTTTATGATTTATTACTATTTTTCCTTACTTTGGATAGGGAGATGCCATGTGTAGTGTTTGCCGTCGTGATGAAGTTTAGTTGAAGCACCCCTCTTTTGGATTTGGGTAAGAAATCAATTGAGTCAAAGGGAGCATTGAGTTTGCTATTATAATAGTATGTATCTATTTTAAGTATCGATTATGTGTTTAGAGGGCGGGTTGAGTAAGTGTCGAGAGCTGTTGTTCGGGTTGAGATTTTATTTTATTAGCCTCTAATAAATTTATATTAGCTCTCTTTCTTTTTTATAAAATGGATATATATGAGGGTTCTCTATACATGGACACTAAAGACACATTCTCCAATTCACTATGAAGGAGATGTGGAATTCTTGACTTGTTGAACCTATATCTTACATAATAATTTTTTATTAAAAATTAAATGAATTACACATAAAACTTTTAATTTCAATTATATATTTTTTTGTTTTAAAATACTTTTTATGGTTAATATTGAAATTATTTTACATAAATATTATTTTTAATATGGTTAACATTAAAATTAGTTTACATGAATATTGAAATATTTTATTTAAGTTTTGTATGAAATACTTTTAAAAAACACACATCTTCTTCCTATTTAAAAGTGAAAATATATGATTATTTTACTTTTAATTATTTTATATGTCTCTAAAGTTGCTATAAGGTTATATTATTTCATATAGAGATGTAGATATTTAATTTATGACTAAAAGTAAAAGTAAAATATTTTAACCACATCTTCTTCATAATGGTAATATGAGTGAGGTTACTAGGAATAATAGTATTAATGTTTTATATTGCTTTTAATTAAAACTAGTGTATTCATTTTCATTTTTATTAAAAACAACATTGTTTCCTTATTTAGATAATATTTTATTTTTATTTAAAAAAGGATACCTATTAATTTGAGGTTGAGTATGGAAGGAATTACACATCTCCCTCATGGGGGTTGTGGGAAATTAGCCTAACCATATAAATGTATATGGGGAAAATATAGGGATAAAATCATTTATCTGATTATAAATTTCATATCTCATGTTGCAAAATTAGGGATTAATACACTTATCTCATTATGCATCTCATATTTCCTATTGAAAAGATTAAAAAAGTAATACAAATTAAATAAATTACAATTTTTTTTGTGAATTTAAATTATGTTTCCCTGAAATATCTTCATACAACAACAAAGGATCTCATTTTTTATGCTATGTCAAGACACAATCTGCCTCAAGGTAACTTGCCTCAAGGGAAACCATAGTTGTTGACCTTGGACAAAATTTTAGATAATTCAAATTGATAACAATGATCACTATGAAGTTCAGGACATCTAACATAAACTGAACTACATAAAGTGAAAATAAAAAATGTTGAGTTTCTAAACATAACATCAAGAGTCATATAAAGTAACTGGGGCTGAATCTTGAGTGATGGTTCCAATTGGTGTAGGAGGTTTTAGATCACATTAGAGGTGGCTTTCTATGTGAGGAAATCGAGAATCCAAGCTAGAAAGACAAGTACAGTAGCATCATTACACCTATTTGATTTCATTATGGGAATATATTATATCAGAGTGATCTTCATTTTCCTCCTTCAGGGCCCTGCCCAAGAGTGTCTTCATCTACCAGTGTAGGGTAATGGAGTTCAACTATTAGCTCCATCTTCTCTTGGTGTATCTAGGTTCAAGAATCCCATTGGCTACCTCAACTTGAATTTTTGAGTTTGAATAGACTTGTCAATCATTAGTGATTAACACTTCAAGTTGGCATATTTCCTCTTGAACTTGTAGAGGAGTGGCAGAGTGGAAAATGGTTTCCACATCTTAAGCCTGGGCTTGGGCTAGAAGTTGACCCTAAGGAGCTTTATCCCCAAAGCACTGAAGGTAATGCATCTTGTTGAGGCATGTTGCACCAACTTACCAAGGGCCATTATAGAGTTCCCACCAAAAACACATAGAAACAAAATGGATTGAAGATGAGAAAACCTAATAAGAATAAAGCATAGAGAGGAACAAATTGTCAAGGAGGTTGATGATGGATTTTAATGAAAACCATGGTTGAGTGGGGGGAATAGAATACAGTAGGCAAGGTCCAACAACCATTGAGAGGAAACAACATTAAAACCATTTCTCATCATCGCTGTGCTCAGAGCATTTCATGTCCCGAGCCACTAAATAGAGACAAAAACAAAGAAGAAGTTTTGAAAACCAAAGGAATTGGACATAGAAAGAATTACCCAATGCTGACACACCCACTAGGCACAAACCTACATCATTGTGAGTGTTTATTAAATGCTATAATATCTCGCTCCGAGAATTTCTATCGTAACTATTATTATTAGTGCCCCAGGTGATGCCTCTATTATGTTCCTATAGATTTTCCCCTCGGTGTAGCTTAATATCAAGTGCATGAGCTAGAGAATTATAAACCCGAAGGATTTTCCTCCCCAAATTAGGATGCATGTCGAGCCATGGCCATGGAAAAAATTCATCTCCCTCATTAGAGAGGAAACCCACAGTTCATGACACAACCTTGAGTCTTCACAATTAGATATGTGCCCCTCACCACTTGTTACCCAAAGGAATTTTCCCACTAGTGACTGAGGTATATCACAACGATAGCAGAAAAACCAAAGGGCCATGCCTCTCATCTTAGAGCACTTGGGTGGACAATGTTATGTCATACAATTGAAAGGTGGTAATATTTGTTTGCATTGTCTTTCATTTGATGGGTTTACCATTCCACCCACCCTTTTTAATGCGATGGGAGGAAGGAAGGTGGCATGTTGCCCCTGGCCCCCCTTCTATTATCCTAAATCCATAAACCTGATCATAGATAACTAAATTAAAAATTTATTTAAAATTAATATTTTCATTAATAATAATTAAAATAATTAATATACAATTTATACATATAAATTTTAAAAATATGTAACAAAATTTTTAAACATGGATATTCTACCCCATTTTAGCATTACGGTTCCTAATCTTTGATATAATACCGTGACTTACTAATATCACATACTAAAAAAACCATAACTCATAGCCATATGACACATTTGATATGTGAGTACCACTAATATAGTTCCATCTTCTAGTGATATAGGAAACCCCAAAAGGAATCAAATCCCTTGATGTGAAAATATCCTCTAGACTCTAAAAGGTGAAAAAAAAATTCATCTCAAAAGATTATCTTCATATTTGTATTATTTTTATGATTTATATTTACTTGTTTATATATAGAAAGAGAGAGGGAGAAAGAGAAGAGAGAGAGAAGAGAGTATATATATATATATATATATATATATATATTATATACCCCGAGTAACTTATAAATAGTTTATTTACTAATCCTCTAGAATTTACTTTTACAAGCTATGGGGCCCATGTTGAGGTTCAAGTATGAACACATGTACATAAATTATCTTTCTGTTTAATATTAAATATATAAAAATAATTGCATATGGCCAACCATGTAAAATTATAGTGGAAAATGGTACTAAAGAGACTTTCACATTCGAGACAGTTACAAGATACTTAAGAAAGGCCGAGGAAGGGCTATGGGTAGAGAAAATTTCCTGCTCGAATTTCCTCTCCCTATAGATAGATTATATCAGCAAGGGAAGAAGGTTGGCTAAGAAGGCGAAAGCGCAAGAAATTGAAGCAACCTTGCTAGTTCGGAGCCTAGTTGGAGGATGCCCAAAAGAGTTAGTTGTTGAGATTTAAATTGCTCAAAACTAGACGATGTCAAAGGAAGAGAGGATGCTGCCAAGAGGAATCCTGTGTTGGACCAAGTGTCATCACTATCGAGGAATTTTCTTGGATGTGAAATTATCTTGGGGGGATATTTGGTTAGTGGAAATGAGTTATTTTTGGTTGGGAGGACCATCCCTTTTCCCATTATGGTTTTAATGGCAGAACATGCTTGATTAACCGGATAAGTGATGTGTTAGAAATTCATGTTTATGTTCTTGTATTAACTAATTTCCTAAATATATAGTAGAGTCTATGTCTACAGTGAAACCCCCCAGTCCTATACTTTTATAGAGTTAGAACCTCAGGAAGAGACTAGGGTTCTCCATTACAAAAATCCTCAAAATCTTCATGGGCTATACCAAATGATATATAAATAATATACATACAAGAGAACATAATTCTTATCATCATCAGAGACAAGTTAACAAATACATGAGGATAAATATATGTATATAAGAATCGCAATATTTTCAATACAAATATGGCTGCAACTAGAATTTTTTTTGTAAATTAAATAGTCATATCATAAAACTATATATGTCAAGCATGGAGGAAAAAAAATTCCTTACTTGCATTTTAAATTAGAACAAGAAAAGCTCTAGTTCATAAGATATATATATATATATATATATATATATATATATATATATACATATACATATACATATACATATATATATATATATATACATATACATATACATATACATATACATATATATACATATACATATATATATATATATATATATAGTATATATATATATATATATTAGTGGTATATATAGAACTATCTTTGAAAACATAAGAAGCTTAATGAAATACCCTCGTAGCGTTTAATAACCTAATATATATACACATTTTTCTACAACAGAAATTGGATTCTCTCTCAAAATAAGGAAGCATAAAAAATATGGCCAAGACATATTTTGTCAGAATATAAATAAATATTTAGTTTTAGTTTCTATATACGTATTCCAAAAAACACTATATAATCTTAATAAAATCACAAGTGTCGATCATGACCTTTAAAATAAGATGTTGTACAATACATCGTTTAACCAAAAAAAAAAAAACGAAATATAGCTTGGTTCAAGGCACCCTCACGGTTATAGTTTTAATATCAAACACTTCCATTTGATATGTAACTCTAAGAAATATAAGACAACACATAATCAACCAAAGGAACCAAATATAAGACGCTTGTATTAAATTGGACTCCTTTCAAATCTACAACAATTGAAGATGACATAATGCCTTAAATTTTTGTTGAAGAAGAGTTATTATATCTATAAAAGAACAAATAAGGTGGTAAGTAATATGAATAATTAAATAAATAAAATAAAAATCCAGAAGGAAGTAGTAGAACAAGTCCAGAGGGTAAAGTTTCTACCTTAGAGGAGTGGAATTTGACGATTGTTCTCCAAGTTGGAAATACGATCATGAAAAAGGGGGAAAAAAGAAGAAGGAGAAGACCATAATTTATTAGGGTCTTAGAATAATAATTGAAAGGAGATATGGTATCGAACTCGGTCTTCTTCAAGAGAGGGAGAACTCCAAAGAGGTAAAAATGACCACTTACTAAATTCAATCATCGGTAGACTAGAAAAGTTAACTAAAAATAAGAAATTGGAGCCCAAGTTTCTTGACAGTGTTGGAAGTTGACCTTCCACATCAAGATGCATCGTGGTTAGAGTACATGCCATAACGATTATTTGTATACAAAGAAAAAAATTGATAAGGGGAATCGTTGTGTTAATGAATAATAAAATTTATGGCTAAAATAATCAAATGCACAATAACTTACCAGTTAATGGCATACAAGGATTCATCTAAAGGTAAACATAGATTTGGTGAATGAAGAATAAGAATCCCTCAACCCTAAAAAAAAAAAAAATATCTCAAATAGTTCCAAAGAGAATAAATTAGGGTTCATTTTAATCAAAATCCTTGCAGATTAAAAACCTCAAGAAAGTTTTGAAAGAATGAGGGACGTTAACGAGACAGGGGCGGGGTGGTTACCCTAACCACTAAGGCCCACATCTCCACCGTAAAAATATATGAGTAGTACCTTGGTGTCAGTTTCGACAACTCATATGTATAATTTGATAGCTAGATACCATTAATTAAATGGTGGTTGGTCACCTATACAACCTATAAATGTTGTGACAACAACATACCATGACACATTTAATTCACATAGAAGAAAAAAAAATGAAATATTTTTCTAATCCCAACATTGTATTATAAACTTAAGTCATAAATGCTAAAAAGCATACCTTATATGAATATATAACGTTAATAGTGAAGACGTGAGGTATAATATCTCCTAAGTCCTTGGGATAAATAATAATTTATTGAGATTATACCAGCCTAGATCCATCTTAACTTTGGATCTATCAAGCGCCGAGAGGGATCAAATCTCTCGAGGTGAAAACCTCTTTTTTGAGTGAAAAACTTGAGGAAAGGTTTTCACCTTGAGAGATTTGATCCCTCTCGGCGCTTGATAGATCCAGAGTTAAGATGGATCTAAGCTGGTTTCAGTCGTGTGCGACCAAGAAAAATCTATCAATAATATGAGGAACATATGCTTATTTTTTATCAATAATGTGTAAATACATCTAATATTAACATAACCATTTTAAATATATTAAATATGTCTGAGATTTATTGAATCATTTTAATTTTAATGATTAGTTACCTCAGTTTGTTGAGATGATAAATATTGTAAAATAACTTTAATGATGAAATAAAATTTTGAATGCAAAGTGACAATGTAATAATATTGAATGATAGAAACTGTGAATAATAAGAATGTAGTCAATTACAAATAGTCTTCATTGTGATCGATTTCAAACTATTTTCTTCTACTATTCTTATCTTCACCCATGTTAGTTTTGTCATATTTTCATATTGATTATTTGAAAAGGAGAGTTGGAATGGTAAACCATTTGTATATTTAGCTCGAGCTATTGTAGTAAACATCATACCTTCTCTCTCTGGCTCTCCAATATTAATAAGTTGAATCACTATAACACAAAAATCAATGTACATTGTCAATATTTTTTTGTTCTTACACTGAAATCATTGCACACACACTATTAATCCAATGACTTTAAAATTAATGTACCATCATACATCCAATTACATCAAATTAGAAATCAACATATACACTAAAATCATTGCAACTAATGGAAGAAATCAAATAATAATATAAAACAACATCTACACTAAAATCAATGCATCTAATGCAAGTAATGAAATATGATTAGAAATCAACATCCATCATCTACACTAAAATCAATGCATCTAGTGCATGCAATCAAATAGGATTAGAAATCACCATTTACACTGAAATAAATGCATTTAGTGCAAGAAATCAAATATAATTATATATCAACATCTACATTGAAATTAATGCATCTAGTGCAAGCAATCAAATAAGATTAGAAATCACCATCTACACTGAAATCAAGGAATTTAGTGAAAGCAATCAAATAGGATTAGAAATCACCATCTACATTGAAATCAATCCATTCATTGCAAGCAATCAAATAGGATTAAAAATAATCTACATTGAAATCAATTCATGTAGTGAAAGAAATCAAATATAACCAAAAATCAAAATCTACATTAAAATTAATGCATCGAGTGAAATCAATCAAATAGGATTAGAAATCATCATCTACATTGAAATTAATGCATTTAGTGCAAGTAATCAAATAGGATTAGAAATCATCTACATTAAAATCAATCCATCTAGTGTAAGTAATCAAATATCATTAGAAATCAACATCTACACCAAAATCAATTCATCTAGTGCAAGAAATCAAATAGGATTAGAAATCACCATCTACACTGAAATCAATGCATCTACTGCAGGAAACCTTCTTTCCTCTTTCCCCATATATATCTATATATCCATCCATCTCTCCTTATTTTTCTCTTTATCTCACCCCACCATACACACACTCTCTCTCACTCCATATCTATCAATTTCCTTGTCCCTCCCTCCTTCTCTCCATCTATCTTTTTTTCTCTTCACCTTACATCTATATCTATATCTCACTCTATCTCTCTATATCAAATCCAAAACATAAACTCTCTTTCTCCAATCTATCTATCTATCTATCACTCCCTCCTCCTCTCTCTCTCTCTCTCCCTCTCTCTCTCGCTTCTATCTCTCTTCCTTCTTGCTACCCTTTCTCCCTCTCTCTCCATCTTCTTTATCACTCCCTCTCTCTCTCTCTCCACCTTTCACCCTCTATGTCTTTATTCTTACCTCCCCCTCTCTCCCTCTCCATCTTCATATCTCTTTCCCTACCTCTCTTCACTCTCTCTCTTCCTTTCTCTCCCCCCCCCCTCTCTCTCTATCTTCACCTTCCAACTTTGTTACCATATGCCTCTCTCTCTCCTTCTCTCCCCCCTTCTCTCTGTATCTCCTTATTTGTCTCTTTATCTCACCCCAAAATATACACACTCCCTCCTCATCTCTCCCTTGTCACTCCCCCTCTCTCTCAACTACTCACCCTCTATGTATTTATTCTTCTCTCCCTCTCTCCTCATCCAGCTCCATCTCTCAATCCCTCCCTCTCTCCCCCTCCAAATCCATATTTCTATCCCTCCCTCTCTCCTCCCCTCTCTCCTCCTCTCTTTCAAGTTCCCTTTCCTTTCCTTACTCTCTCTCCCTTTCTCTCCTACCTCCCTTTCTCTTCCCCCATCTCTCTCTCTCTCTCTCTCCATGTCTCAATCCCTCCCTCTCTCCCCCTCCAAACCCATATTTCTATTCCTCCCTCTCTCCTCCTCTCTTTCAAGTCCCCTCCCTTTTCCTTCCTCTCTCTCCCTTTATCTCCTACCTCCCTTTATCTTCCCCCATCTCTCTCTCTCTCACTCTCTCTCTCTCTCTCCCTCTCTCCTACAATCCTCTCTTCCCCCATCACTCTCTTCCTCTCTCTCATCATTCCTCTCTCACCTCCTTCTATTTGAACCCCCAGCTCTCTTTCTTTCTCTCTCTCTCTCTCCTCCTCCCCTCTCTCTTCCCCCATCACTCTATCTCACTCTCCAACTATCTTACTATTTCTATCCCTTTATCCTTCTCTCCCCCCTTCTCTCCATCACTCCTCCTTTCTCCTTCTCTCCCCCTTGTCTCCATCACTCCTATGTATCTTTATCCCACCCATAAGAGCACACACACTCTCTCTCCAACTCTCCCTTGTCACTCCCTCTCTATGTATTTCTTCTTCCTTTCCTCGCTCCGCCTCTAGCTCCATCTCTCTATCCCTCCTCTCCTCCACCTCTCATCCTTTCTCTCCAACCTCCCTCTCCCTTCTCCCTTATTTATCTCTCTCTCACTCTCTACCCTCCAATCCTCTCTCCTTCTCCCTCCCTCTCTCATTATCTCTCTCCCACCTTTATCTTTATGTCTCCCTCTCCCTCTCTTACCCTTCTCTAACTCTCTCACTTTTCTCACTCTCTCTCTCTACATTCCTCTTCTCCTTTCTCCTTCAATTCATCTCCATATCTCCCTTGTCACTCCCCCTATTTCTCCACCTCTATCATATATCATGATATATTAATATATATTACAATATAATAAATTTAATATTTTATTAATCTAAGCATATTAAATTTAATAATATTAATATTTTAATATTAATATTAGGGTTAATAATATATTTTTTTTCATGGTATTAATAATAATTTGGTCCATGGTATTTGACCCTTATACTTCATATATAATTAGATCTTGATTTCTAATCATATTTGATATATTTTTATTTATTTACCTTACCTCTTTATACCTCTTTTACATTTACTTATTTACCATACCTATTTTATAAATATATTATTTTGCCCATGGTATTTTCCCATGGTATTATTAATAATTTGTCCCATGGTATTAATTATAATTTGTCCCATAGGCTTCACGTAAATAAAACATGTTTTTGAGTTTTTGTAAATATAAAGTGGTTTATTGAGTAAATATAAAAATCTGTTTTATTTATTTACCATACCTCTACTTTATTTTTATTTTTATTTATTTACCATACCTCCTAAGTAATATAAAAAGATGTTTTATTTATTTACCATACCTATGGTTTATTTATATTTTTATGTATTTACCATATTTTATTTATTTACCATATCTCTTTTTTAAGTGTTAGTAAACTCTTCATATTTTAAGTTTGTATCGTTTAAATTTATTTTTAATAAATTTTTAATTGTTCATTTATATGTTTATGTAAGCTATTGTTCAAGCTGACATTTTTTTTGGCTTCTGACATACTTACACATCGGGGTCATACTGGGCTCTAGAATGCGCCTCTCGGCGCAATAACTCTACTCATGCACATAAAGACTACTTCCATGGTTTGTAATAACTATAAGGGATGTATTATGACCATGTGGAGTTATGGAAGAAAATAAAGATGTTCCCTGGGTATATTATTAAGGAATGGAACATAGTTATTAAGCTATATAACCATATAAATAGGATACCATCATATATGTAATTATGACAATAGTGATATAAAGGTAATCTTAGAAATGCATTAAAGTTGATCACAACACTTTTTAATATGAGTCTAGAAATTCCTGAGGGAGGTGCACATATTTAAATAGTTATACATGTTAAGAAACAAAAAATTTATGTGAACAAATAAAGTGCCATAGTTATTTTGTTTTAAAAAAATTATTGTATTTTTCCATACGTTATGAATCTTATTAATATGGTAATTAATCGTCCTATGGAGAGGTGTTGCAAGTGGTATCAAATCAAACAAGTTCCAACATTTTCGCCATTTCGAGGTAAAACATAGATATTTAAAAAAATGTATTATATTTCACAAAGGAAGAGAATACGAACCAGTAATATGACAATATTTCTATAGGACTAAGTTTTGTACCTTTATCAAAACCCAATCTATAAATGTGGGTGTTGTTAGGTGAAGAACCCTGGTCCATATCTCGAATATTGTTTGAGATAATGCATAATTTAAGAGCCAAAATAGAAAGAATGAAGGCTTATAATGAGTGACTGATGAGAGATCAAGAAATATTAATTAAAATTTTATCTAAAAAGTAAAATCAAAGGACCTCAACCCCAACGCCTCATAATGAGACAAAGAAGAATCACATAGGAGGAGGGAGGGTAGTGTTCCCAAAAAAAATATTACACTTGAGATTGAGGATGATAGAGAAACAAAGGAAGAGGAATATAAGAATGGTTCTTGAGGAAAACCATCTAAACAAAAAAAAGAGATAAAATAGAACTCTAAGGGGATTTTAAGAAAACCAGACCCCCAACATTTGCTGGTGAATCTAAGGAAGGGGCCGAGGCATGGTTAGTGAATATTAACAAATTATTTTAGTTTATGAATATGACAATAATTTTAAGATGCATCTAAAACTCTATCGGCTCCATGCAAAAGAAAACTTATGCAGGGAAGATATTGAAGCAATTCATGGAATTAATGAGAAAGACATAACATGGGATAGTTTTTAGCATCATCTGAAAAATAAATACCTTACTGAGAAATATTAGTGTGACAAGGCCAAGGAATTCCATGACCTAATATTGGGGCAATTATTTATGGATGAAAATGTTACAAAATTCACCTCTTTGTTGAGGTATACTCCTCATACATAGGAAGAGAAGGGAAAAGTGCAATGTTTAATAAGTAGTCTACTGGTGTCCATGAAAGAATGTCTAGAATTTGATAACCCAAATATCATAGATGAAGCCATCTGTAAGGCTTGAAGGGTTTGTGAGAAGTGTTATCAAAATAAAATCCACCCTAGAAAACCAACAAGTCGAACATCAATCCATAATGGTCGAACTTGAAGGTAAAATATGAAATCATGTTGTTTCAATTTTAATTGGCCCTCGGGTGAGTTTAATCTATATCAACCTCAAGTTTGAAGATTTATGTCAATTGTACGTTATTAAATTCAAACATTCGTGGTTTTTCTAGTTGGTCACTGGAGAAAAAAGGACAATAACAACGAGAGTGGTGAAGCACCCAGTAGAACTCGCAGGACAACTAATAAAAATAAATTAAAATGTTCTACTGTTAGGCTCATACAAAATTTTAATGGTTATAGACTAGTTGGAAGAAATCTAGTACAACATAAATTGTAGATATAAGACCATCAGTTGTGTTAAAGAAGGAGGTATTACGGAGGAAATTAAATGAATAGAAAGGCCTCTAATGTCAAGGAAAATTTTAGCCTCAGAGTTGAATAAATTTATTACGAAATGTTGTCAAAAATTTTCAGTCCAAGTAGGATACTCTAAATCTAAAGAAAAGATAGAAACCCTAGAAAATTCTCCTATTATTCATAATTTTTCAGATGTATTTCATAGGGAGATCCCCAGACTCCCCCCCTAAATGAGACATTCATTTCACAATTTAGCTAGTTCCTGGGGTGACACTAGTGTGTAAGACACCATATCACATGCATATCTAGGAATTATGTAAGTTCAAAAATAGATTACAAGAGCTATTAGACAAAAATTACATCCTTCCTAATGTGTCGTTGTTGGGTGCTCCTGTGATTTTTGTCAAAAGAAAAGTATGGTACCCTAATTTTATCCATGGATTATCATTAATTGAACAAGTTAACAATTAATAAGAATACCCACTACCTACAATCGATGATTTGTTCTATAAGGTTAAGGGCACAATTGTATTCTCTAAAATTGATTTATCTTTGAGATACCATCAAATAAGAATAAAAAGGGAATATATTTTTAAGACTATATTTAGGACATGATATGGACAGTATGAGTTTCTATTCCTCCCTTTTGGGCTTACTAATTCCATGGCCACATTTATGTGTCTAATGAATGCCATATTTCACCCATACATATACATGTTCGTGTTAATATTTATTGATTCTATATTAGTATATTCAAAATGTCTAGAGGAGCATAAGTGACATATGCAAATAGTGTTGCAAGCCCTGTGTGATCATCATTAATTTGTCGAATATAGTAAGTGTGAGTTCTTTAAGGACCAAATACAATTTTTGGGGCATGTGATTACCCAAGACATAATATCCATGGAATTGAAAAAGGTAGAGATGATTATGGAGTGAATTTTCCCGAAGAATCTTGTTGATATTAGCTCCTTTATGGGATTAGTAGGATACTATCATCATTTTATAGTTGGGTTTTCAAAGGTAGCCTACCCCATAACCTCATTACAAAAGAAAGGGAAATTGTTTAATTGGACCCCATAATGCCAACATAGTTTTGATCGGCTAAAACATTTGTTCACTACAACCCCTATTTTGAGAATTGTAGATCTTGAAAAAAAAATTCTTATTTGTATGAATGCTTGCGAGGAAAGAGTAAGGTGAGTGTTAATGCAAGAAGCTCAAGTGGTAGGCTATGAGTCCCATAATTTGAAAGAACACGAGCAAAGGTATTCAACATATGCTCTAGCGTTAACAGTGGTGGTTCACACTTTGAATGTATGGCGACACTATATTTTAGGGAAGAAGTTTACTTTGATGACTGATCATAGTAGCATCAATAACATTTTCAAACAACCCACAATTAATTCTCATCAATCGTAGTGGATCGCTTTCTTGAGGAAGTTGATTTAGACATTAAGTGTTTGAATGGTAAGGCGAACCAGTTGGAAAATCCTCTAAGTAGGAGATTAAATTTTACTTATGAAATCATGTTTAGTCAAGGAAATCTATTTTTTCAAATCATATTAAGATTTTAGCCTGAAAGGAATAAGAGGTTCAATTTTTATAGTAGAATTTAAGCAAAAAAACAACACAAAAAAATAGTTGGGATAGGGTAATAACAATGATGACTTGCTAATATATAAAAACTGATTTTTGGTTCCTAACCAGTATTCTGTTAAACAACTGATTTTAGATGAATATAATAATAGTCCTTATATTTCCCACCCCATATATCAAATTGATCACTGCTTTAGGGAAGGATTATTTTTGGCCTAGCATGAGAAAGGAGACAAAAAAATATCTAGCAAAGTTTCTTTAGTGCCAATAGGTGAAAGAAGAACATGAACATCTAGGAGGCATTCTTCGCCAGTCACCCACATTAGAGAAATTTTGAGGTCTAAAATGGGCTTAAAAAATGTACAACCAAAATAAAATTTATAAGAACCCATAGGATTTAGGATGATTATCTCCACCATGGGGTTTGATTCACCATTTTTGGAGTAAAAAATGAAACATGTTAAAAAATAACAAAATGATAAAACTAATTTTTCAACTGGTCTTTTCATTTTATTTCTTTATGTTTTTTCTCAAATTTCGATTGGTAGCACTCACTGGACACATAATTTAATTCCTCATACAAGGAGCATCAATGTTGTGTATTTTTTATGGGCATGAATAAAAAAATAAATGAAAAATAAATGAAAAAATGTGATCTCATCCAAGGAGTACCCATGTTTCATACTTTTGATGGAGACCATGCTACACGAAAAATTATAAATACATGAAAAAACATTATTGCAATCACGTCTTTCATGTATTACTCTTTTTTTGTGTAGTAGGGTCCATAGAAAGTATGTAACATGGGTACTCCTTGGATGAGGAATTAAATTTTTCATGCAACGAGTACTCGTGCTCAAAATTTGAGTAAAAACTTAGGGCGATAAGAAGAAAATATGAGTTGAAAAAGTAGGTTTTTTTTTCTCTGTAAAATTTGATGATGTAATTAAATATTATTTTATTCTTTCCACTATTATTTTATAATTTCCTTAGGAGGCCCATTTTAGACCTCAAAATTTATCTAATGTTCCTGAGTGGAAATGGGAAACTATCACCCTAGACTTCATCACTAGTTTACGCAAATCAAAAAGGAAAAATCACTCAATAATGGTTGCGGTAGATATATTACGTAAAACTACACATTTTATTCTTGTACAATATACCTATAAGGCTATTCAGATTGTTGATATATTTATGAGGGAAATATTCTACCTACATGTCACGAGGGAAAATTTTAAGGACAAAAAATTATCTTAAATTTTATAAACCTTGGCGAAGCCCACTAGTCTATAACATGCAATCCGTAAAATGTTTGAAGATATTTTTGTAAAATATGAGAATTTCTAATAATTTTATATAGTCTCTATATAATTTTTTGGATATTTTTAGGGTAAAATAATTTCATACTATAAAATATGGGCGAATTGTTTTGAGAAAAAAATGGAAATTAGCAAATCTTGTTTTTGGAAAAAATATAGAAAATTAGCCCACATGCAAATATTAGCCACTAAAATTTTCCTTGCATGTCATACCTAAGATACTGATCTCTAATCAAGATATTAAATTTACTTCCACTTTTTGGAATGCCCTATTTATAGGATTACGTACCCATTGGAAATTTAACACTACCTCTCATCTACAGTCTGATGGGAAATAGAAAGGGTAAATCAGATATTAGAGGATATGCTGAGAATGGATGTCATGAAATAACCTAACAAATGGGAAGCATATCTCCACATAGTAGAATTTTCATATAATAACAACTATCATGCATTTTTAATAATGATTCCTTTTGAGGTGTTGTATGGATGAAGGTGTAGAACACCCCTTAATTGGATTTATCCTGAGGAAAGGTTGGTGTTGGGTCATATATGTTAAAATAAGAAAAATATACAGTGAAAAAGGTATGGGAAATCTTGAAAGGTGCCCGGAATAGACTAAAAACATATGCATATAAAATATGAACATAATGAGAAATTCAAGTGGGTGAACATGTGTATATAAGGTTAAACCAAAAAATAACACTTTAAGATGGGGAACCTGGGGAAAGCTAGCTCCCCAATTTTGCAGCCCACTTGAAATACTTGTTAGGGTTTGGATTATTCACTATAAACTCGCTTTACCAAGTCATATACGCATACACATTGTGTTTCATGTTTCTTTGTCAATGAAATATATAAATGATCCTAAGCATATTATTGATTGGCATAATGTTTAGGTAAATAATGAAATTTGAAATAATTATATATATTTTCTTCAGTAGAAATTGATGGAACCTAATAGTTGCTATAATGATAGTGGATGTAGGTCGAACGAGAGAAATAATTTTCGGTCAAGTGTCTGCACACACTAGATGAGAGGGAAACTATGCTATGAAAACTATTAATAAACATGTTTTAAGTGTAGTGGAAGCACTTCAACCTGGAAGAGGCTACCTGGGAATATAAAAATTTATGCACGACCCATATCCTAGCCTGTTCCAAGGGCCATCAAACACTGAGGATGGTTTTCTGTTTGAGGGGGGAAGATGTAATGCCCCAAATAACTTATAAATATTTTATTTACTTTTCTTGGAGAATTTAGTTTTACAATCTATGGAGCTCAAGCAAAGGGTCAAGTATGAACACATGATGTAGATAAATTTTCTTATTGTTTTAATATTAAATATATATATAAATTGCATATGTCTAGTCATATAAAATCACGGTGGAAAATGGTTCTAAAGAGAATTTATCATCATAGACAGTTAGGAAAGGCCTAAGAAGCACCATGGGCAAAGATAGTTCTTTCCCATATTTCCTCTTTCTAGAGATAGATTATCTTAGCAAGGGAAAAAGGTTGGATAAGAAGGTGAGAGTGAAAAAACCTAAAGAAACCTTGTTGGTTTTGGAGCTCGATTGGAGGAGGCCCAAAAGAGTTACTTGTTGAGATTTAAATTCCTCGGAACAAGATGTTGAGGAAGGCACGACACTACCAAGAGGAATCATGTGTTAGACCAAGTGTGGTCACTGTTATGGAATTATATTGGATGTGAAATTATATCGAGGGAGATATTGTTAGTGCAAACGAGTTCTCGTTCATTGGGAGGAGCATCCCTTTGAACGTTGTGGTTTTCATGGCACACTAAGTTTGATTAAGCAAATAAGTGGTGTGTTAGAATGAATTTTTTGGATGTTTGTATAAGAAGAAAATTGTAATTATGTTTATGTATTAAAATTATTTTTTATAAGTATATATTAGAGTCTATGTCTATAATAAAAATCCCGAGTCTTGTACATTAATAGAACTAGGACCCAAAGAAGAAAATAGGGTTCTCCGTTACAGAATCCTCACAATATTCCTAGTCTAGGCTAGATGAGATATAACTAATATATATACAAGAGAAAAAAATGCTTATCATCATTGAAGAGAAGTTAACATATATATAAACAAATAACAAAGAGATGTATAAAAAAATAATGGTAATGTTATTAAAAATATGACTACAATTGGAAAATTGTTCATAAATTAAATAGTGATACGAGAAAAATATACATGTCAAACACAAAGGAAAATAGTACTTTCATTTCAAATTAGAAAAATAAAGTCTCGTGTATGTATATATATATATAGAAAACATATGAATTTTAATCAAAAACTTTATAAGGGTTTAGTGATGTAATATATATACACATTATTCTACAACAGAAAATGGTTTTTGTTTCAAAATAATAAAGCATTAAGGATATGGTCAAACCCTCTTTTATAGATGTCTAAATAATATATATTTCAAGTTTCTATATATATATTCCAAGGAATTCTATATGATCTTAGGAAAATCACAAGTTCTTATCACGTATTTTCAAATAAGAAGTTGCACAATACGTCATTTAACCAAAAAAAACAAATCAAAATATAGGTTGGAATAACGCCCAAACCATCAAAGTTAGGTTTTTAATATCAAACTCTTCCATTTGAGATGTAACTGTAAGAGATACAAGCCAATGAACCAAATGTGAGAACCTCGTATTAAATTGGATTCCTTTTGTATAAGAAGAATTATTATACCTATACCAGAAGATAGAAAGTGGTAGGTAATGAATAAATAAATAAATAAAATAAAAATCCATAAAGACATTGTAGAATAAGCCTAGAGGGTGAAGTTTGTACCTGAGAGAAGTGGAATTTGATGATCGTTCTTCGAGATGGAATTACACTCATGAATTAAAATGAAAAAGAGGACAAGGCTATAATTTATTAGGTTCTAAGAATAATATCCGAAAGTATATTCTCTATTGAACTAGCTCTTATTCAAGAAAAAGATAACTTAAAAGAGGTAACAATGCTTACTTAAAAAATAACAAACTAGAACCCAAATTTCTTGAAAACAACAAACTAGAACCCAAATTTCTTGAAAACAACAAACTAGAACCCAAATTTCTTAACAGAGCTATAATTGAACCTTCAACATCAATAGTCGTTGTGGTTACTGTATAGGAAAAAAGGTTTATTCATATACAAATAACAAAATTAATAAGAAGACTCCTTGTGCTAATGAATAAAAACAATTATGCTTGAAACAATCAAGTGCACAATAACTAACCAGTTAATGGCCTACGGGGAAACATCTAATGGTAAACACAGATCTGGTGTATGAAGCATAAGAATCCCTCTATCCCAAAACGAAAACCCTCTCACAAAGTTCCAAGGAGAAGGCTGAGCCATTAGGGTTTCAGATTGGCTGAGAGTCCTGCAGAGTAAAAACCTCAAGAATGTTCATAAAGAATGAGGAATGTCAACAGGACAGGGGTGGGGTGGCTACCCTAACCAAGAAGGCCATCATCTCCACCATCCAAATATACGAGTAGATCCTGAGCATCGGTTTTGACAACTCATATGTACAAGTTCAAAACTATATACCATTAATTAGATGGTGTGTGATTACCTATACAACCCAAATCTATTGTGGAAATAAAATACCATGACACACTGCATTAAAAATAAATATAATAACAATGAAATATATTTCTAATCCCAATGTTGAATAATAAACTGTTGGAATTTAATTCCAACTTTCGTAAACAAAACATCAAGACGACGAATTAATGTTGATGGGAGTTTGAAGGACAACGACATAAATTTTTGATGGGATCGAAGGATAGCAAAGGCGGTGTCAACCTTCAAATCTAATCTTCATGCAACCATGCTTTATCTGCATCCATCTAATGCATTAAAACTTCACCAACCACATTTATTTTGAATTAATCGGACATTAGCACATTCCAAGGGGACAATGAGCATAAGCAGCAAAGGGGAAGGAAAACCCCCGGAGGAGATGACATCATCCTTCGATTGACCAATGAAAAGAGTTACGGGGAGATAATGGAATGACCTTTGGCAGAGTATTATAACCCCACGGAATAACAAACAAAATTTTATTTAAATGTTTTTGATTTATTTTTATTTTACCGTGGTACATTTCATTTTTAACTTGGATTATATATATTTCATAACATATATATTGTAAATATTTTATATTTACAATATATATATGAATATTTTAATTATATATATATATATATATATATAATATTCATATATATATTGTAAATATAAAATATTTACAATATATATATATATATATATGTTGTGAGCGCATTATAAAGGGAAATTGCATCGTAATTTTCCCGAAGGCAGAAAAAAATACAAAGAGGAAAAAAAATGGTGTGTTTTGTAGCAGCTCAGTACATCTTGTGAATCCAAAACTTAGTTTTGAAGGAAATTTTTATTGTGTAACAATTTCGCAATTTTATGAAATAGAATTTTCATTTCATCTCTCTGTGTCCGCAATTCTTCTTTTTAATCTCTGTGTTGTCAAAGAGGAATTTTTTTTTTCCTTTGTGTGTTCGAAATTGTTCAGGAATTCCAACATGGTATCAGAGCTAGTCTAGGCACTCAGTGAACAAAGCAGAGATTGCTCTTTGCTACAAAAGTTGTAAGAAGTTTGTTAAAGTGAATTTCTGTAGCAGAGAAAGATTTTTGTTTTTTTTTACATAGTCAAGAAAATTGTCATGTTTGCACAGTTATGATGGCAGTAGCAAGCACCATTCTGATGAATCCCCAACTTCCACAGTTTAGCGGGAAAAATCATGATTATTGGGCAATCACGATGAGAGTCATGTTTTCTTCACATGACTTATGGGAGCTAGTTGAAAATGGCTACCTAGAAATGGCAGATGCATCAGCGCTGGCTGCTTTGATAGTAGTAGAAAGAGACTTGTTAAAAGATAATAGGAAGAAGGAATCCAAATCCCTCTTCTATCTCTTTAAATTAGTGCACAAGAGTATTTTCCCAAGGATTGCAGCAGTAACAAAGTCTAAGGAGGCATGGGATATTCTCAAAATAGCCTATCAAGGCATGGAGAAGGTGAAGACAACAAAGTTGCAAATGCTGAGGACATATTTTGAAACTCTCTGTATGAAAGATTCTGACACTATATACTAATTTTTCCCTCATGTTATTGGGTTTGTTACCCAGATAAGATCTCAGATCTCATGGAGAGACGCTTGAAGAAAGAAGAATAGTGGAGAAAATTTTGAGAATTCTACCCTCAAGATTTGATGCCATTGTAGTGTTAATAGAAGAGACAAAGGATCTCTCACTATTTACAGTGGATGAGCTTAGTGCATCCCTGATGTCTCATGAACACAGACTGAATAGAGGAACATATTCCTCATTGGAACAAGCTTTCAAGACTCAAATGTCTTTTAGCTGAGGCAAAGGTCAAGGCAGAACAACAGAGGAAAAGGTAGAAGCCAAAATAGAGGAAGAAACAACCCTGCAAGTTCGAGTGGAAGGGAAACAATCAGAACCAGAATGAAGGTTCAAACCAACATCAAGCTCATGGACAAAGGTATGATAAATCCCAAGTCCAATGTCATTATTGCAAGAAATATGGGCACTATGCCAATGACTGTAGGAAAAAGAAAAATAACATGAATAATAGGTAGAATGCTAATTTTACAAAAGAAGATAAGAACCAAAAGAATGTGTTGTTAACATGTAATGTAGCACAAGATAGACAAGATCATGTATGGTTCTTAGACTCAGGTTGTAGTAACCACATGATTGGAAGCATGTTTTCCTATCTTGATGAAAATGTTAAATCTGAAGTAACAATAGGAACTGATAGTAAGATCTCTATCAAGGGAAAAGGTAGAGTAAGTATCCTAAAAAGAAAAGGAGAACAGAAGTTTGTGCCAGATGTATATTATGTGCCTGGCTTGAAATGCAATCTTTTGAGCATTGGATAGCTCATAAACAAGGGCTATAATGTGTTTTTAAAGATGATGTGTGCACAATCATGGAAATAGCTCGAAGCAAGAAATTCATTGCAGAGGTGCAGATGACAATCAATAGGATGTTTCCTCTCAAGCTCAGAAAAAGCTTGAAGGAAAGAAGAAATGTAACAGTTGTATCACAAGAGGTCTTACAAGAGGAAGTGAAAGATGAAAACTGGTTATGGCACTTGAGATTTGGACATCTAAATTTCAGAGGCTTGAACTTGTTGCACAGAAAGGGAATGGTAAAGGGATTACCATTGATTTAGAAATCGAACAACCTTTGTGAAGGCGGCACCTTGGGAAAACAACACAAAGAAAGCTTTCCTATAGGGAAGAGTATAAGGGAAAAGACACCCTTAGAGATTGTCCACTCAGATTTGTGTGTACCAATGCACATGACATCTTTGGCTCACAAAAAAATATGTTTTGAAATTCATAGATGATTACACCAGAAATAAATGGGTGTATTTCTTGAAACAGAAGAGTGAAGTGTTTGAACAGTTCTGCCACTTCAAAGCTCATGTTGAGAAGCAGAGTGGGCACTACATCAAAGTGCTAAGAACTGACAGAGGTGGAGAATACATCTCCAAAGAGTTCCTAAGCTTCTGTAGGAAAAATGGCATACACAAGCAGTTTACCACAAGGTACACACCTCAGCAAAACGGTGTTACAAAAAGGAAAAATAGGACCATCATGGACATGGTCAGAAGTATGTTGAAGGAAAAACATTTTCCAAATGAGTATTGGGCTAAAGCTGTCAATTGTGTAGTGTATATCTTGAATAGATGCCCAGCAAAATATGTCATGAACATAGTTTCGGAAGAAGCATGGAGTGGCATAAAGTAGTTTATCACCCAGATGAGAGTATTTGGTTGTGTGGCTTATGCACACATTCTGGATTAGCTAAGGAAGAAGCTGGACATTAAGGGGGAGAAATGTATCCTTTTTGGATACAGTGATGAGTCTAAGGCATACAAAATCTATAATCCATCCACCAAGAAAGTAATAATAAGCAAAGATGTGTAGTTTATTGAAGAAGAAGCTTGGGATGGAAGCTTAGAGAAAATGGTGAATGTGAAGACATGTGTGTCTCACGAAGAACAAGAGGAAGCGAAAACAAAAAATAATCCCTCCTTGGTGGCTCCTCCACCACTGTAAGCACAACAAACCACACCACAAGCTGGAAGTAGAACAACCTTGAGAAATCAAGGAAGTGCTTCTCGAAGCACACCACAAGGAACTGAAACTCCCTCGAGTTCAAGTGGAACTCCATGTACACCAAGAAGACCGAGATTCAAAAATATGAGTGAGATTTATGAACAAGGAGAGGTAAATGATAATGCTAGTATGAACTCTTTATTTTCTTTGTATTGTCATATTGATGACCCAATTCATTTTGAGGATGTTGTAAAAGAAGAAAAATGGATTGAAGTAATGAACGAAGAGATTGGTGCAATAGCAAAGAGTTATACATAGGAGTTAGTGGACCTCCCTAAAGGTAAAGAAGTGATTGGAGTAAAATGGGTCTATAAGACCAAGAGCAATGCTAAAGGAAATATTGAAAGCCACAAATCAAGACTTGTTGTCAAAGGCTACAAGCAGCAACAAGGAAGAGATTATGAAGAAAAGTTTTCACCATTTGCAAGGATGGAAATAGTGAGAATAGTGTTGTCCATAGCAGCACAACACAAATGGAAGGTTTATCAAATGGATGTGAAAAATGAATTCCTGAATGGAGTGTTGAAAGAAGAGATATATGTTGAAAAACCTCCAGGCTATGAGATTGAAGGCGAAAAGCACAAAGTATGCAAGTTTAAGAAAGCTCTGTATTGGTTCAAGCAAGCACCTAGAGCATGGTACAACAAGATAGATGCTTACTTGATTGAAAATGGATTTAAGAAATGTGATGGAGAACCCACACTCTACATAAAAGAAAATTATGGTAATATTATTATTGTTTTCTTATATGTAGATGATTTAATCTTTACTGGTAATGAATTTTCTCTCATTTCTGATTTTAAAGAAGTCATGAAGAGTGAATTTGAAATGACTGATTTGGGGTTTTTGAGATATTTTCTTGGAATAGAAGTAGAGAAAAATGAAAATGAGATTTTTATTTCCCAATAAAAATATGTTGAAGAAGTTTTGAAATGATTCAAAATGCAGAACAAGAAGGCAGTTATAACTCCCACTGTCATGGGGTTAAAAATAAGCAAAGAAGATCATAGCAAGAATGTCGATCTGACATTGTATAAGAGCATAGTTGGCAGCCTCATGTATTTGACTGCAACTAGGCCAGATATAATGCATGTTGTAAGTTTAATTTCCAAATTCATGGAAACACCAAAAGAGACTCATTGATAGGTAGCCAAGAGGATTCTAAGGTATGTGAATGGAACGAAGGGTATGGTATTTTATACTCCCCATCTGAATATTTTAAATTGATTGGTTACACTAACAGTGATTGGGCAAGAAGTGTAGATGACAGGAAGAGCACATCTGGATATGTTTTTCATTTGGGATTGGGGGCCATTTGATGGGCTTCCAAGAAGCAACCAATATTTTCTTTATCAACAAAAAAGGAAGAATATTTGGTAGCAACAACAGCAGCATTCCAAGCAGTATGAATGAAAATAACGCTCGGAGAATTATGTCATGAATAGGAAAAAGGAACAACAATTTATTGTGATAATAGCTCAGCGATAACTTTATCAAAGAATTTTGTCTTCCATAAGAGAATAAAGCATATTGATGCAAAATTTCATTTTATACGTGAATTGGTTAATAATGGTGATATTGTTTTGCAGCACTGCAGGATAGAGGAACCGTTTGCTGATATACTGACAAAGCCATTAACGCATGAAAGTTTTAACTATCTGAGGACATTCCTGGGTATGCAAGAAAATCCAGCAGTTGAAATTAAGGGGGAGTGTTGGAATTTAATTCCAATTGCCGTAAGAAAAAAAGCAAGACGACAAATTAACATTGATGGGAGTTTGAAGGATGGAGGCATAAATTTTTGATGGGATTGAAGGACAGCAAAGGCAGTGACAATCTTCAAATCTGATCTTCATGCAACCATTTTTTACCTGCATCCATCTACTGCATTAAAAATTCACGAACCACATTTATTTTTAATTAATCACACAACAGCACATTCCGGGGGGACAGTGAGCATGAGCAGCAAAGGGGAAGGAAACCCCCCGGAGGAGATTACAACACCCTCCGCTTGACTAATGAAAAGATTTATGGGGAGATAAGGGAAAGGCCTTTGGCAGAGTATTATAACTCCACGGAATAACTGATGAAAGTTTATTGAAATGTTTTTTATTTATTTTTATTTTACTGTAGTACATTTCATTTTTAACTTGGATTATATATATTTCATAATATATATTATAAATATTTTGTATTTACAATATATATGAATATTGTAATGTCATATATATATATATATATGTGTGTGTGTGTGTGTGTGTGTGTGTGTGGTGAGCGCATTGTAAAGGAAATTGCATTGTAATTTGCTCGAAGGTAGAAAGAAAAAGACAGAGAGGAAGAAAAACATTGTGCTTTGTAGCAGCTCAATACATCTTGTGAATCCAGAACTTAGTTCTAAAGGAAATTTTTATTATGTAACAGTTTAGCAGCTTTATGAAGTATAATTTACAATTCATCTCTCTATGTCCACAATTTTTTCTTTTAATCTGCGTTGTCAAAGAGGAATTTTATTTTTCCTCTGTGTGTTCGTAATTGTTCAGAAATTCCAACATAAACTTGGGTCATAAACACTTGGAAGCATACCTTATATGCATACATAAAATTAATAATCAAGATGCAATGCCTAGGATCTCCAAAGTCCTTAGAATCACACATAATGTCACGAGGCTATAGAACTCCACTAATACACGTAAGGACCACTCCCATATATAGGCTATAATAACTAGAAGAGACGTATTACATGTGGAGTTATGGTAAAAAATAGAGATATTCTAAGGGAATGAAAAATAATTTTCAAGTTCTATAACTATATAAATAGGATAATGTAGAATTCGTAATCATGAAAATAGTGGTATAAATGTAATCTTATAAATGTATTAGTAATGTTGAGAACTCTTTTAAATATGAGTCGAGAAATGCCTCAAGGAGGTGCATATATTATATGTGTATATTTTGTAAGTTAACATATGAATTTCCATATATATATAATTAATGAAATTTTTTATTATGGTAATTAATCATTTTAGGAATGAGATAATATATATATATATATATATATATATATATATATATATATATTTGTGGGTGGTTTAAATTGCATTTTAAAATAGTCACACTAATTGCAACAAGTGATCATTGGAATTCCTATAATATTGACTAATTTTTTTCTCACTTTCTTTGTATAGTATATACTTAATTGACATTTAAATATTTTATTTAACATGGTCATTGAAATATTTTACTTATTTTTTCACATTTAGTTTAGGCTTTTTTTATTAATATTGTTGGAAATATTGTTATTGATGGCAATGGAGCAAAAAGGAGCCACACTTGAACTATCATTAAGGAAAAGGTGCAGAGAAGTACAAACAATTAGGCAAAGGAACAAATTAGGAAACAATGCAATAAGAAAGCGTAAAAGAGAGGCACAGGAGCAACATTAGACTATCAACAGAGGAAACAAAGAAGCGAATGCAACTAAGAAGAAAGGTAGACAAGGAGCAGAGGCAACTGAGGAAGAAAAGGCAGCAGAGAAGTAGCAAAACCAGAGAGGTAGTGAATGCAGCCAGATAGCAAAGGCAGAGAAGTAGAAAAAACATAGAGGAAAAGAATGTAGGGAGGCAACGAATTTAGCAGAGTAAACTAATGTAGCTAAGAAGGCACCAAAGGAAGCAAGGCAACAGAGGCAAGAAAGAAGTAGAGACAATAGAGGTAGTGAATGTAGTAAAGGAATTGGCTGAAGCAGAGAGGTACTGAATTGCTTCAGCGCATAGCAGAAGGCAATCAGACTTGCAAGAGACAGCGAGGACCAGAGATCTTACACAAAGCAGAAGTAGGAGGAGGTGAGATTCAAAAGGAAGAGGCTAATTAAATAAATATGATTAAGCCAAGAGAGAGAGGTGAGAGCTGAGAGACAGAGAAGGATTTAATCATTATGAAAAGGGTAGATGTCGAGTGTGATAACTCGGGATGAAATTTAATAAAAAATACAAGGCCGGGGACAAGCTCAGGAGGAAGAGCATGGAGAAACCGAAGTTATAGAGCATGAAAGTATAAAGAACAAAAAATCAACTAAGGCATAGAATTCTTTGAAAAATTCCAAGGGAGGCGAACGAACGTTGAGGATTAGATCGTAGAGGCGAAGATGAGAGATGAAGGTGGAGATCAAATCACTTCAGGAGTGATTTCGTAAATTGCAACATTTAAGAGTATAGCAAGAAGTCGACTGCAAGTTAAGTTAATGTTTTCTGATGCAAAATGGAGGGAGATGTGTCGACCTTCTGCAACATCGCATCCCGCAAGAAATAGGGCTTAACTTCAAGGACATCGCAAGGAATGTTTTTTGGTTGCGATCCGGTAAGGATCACACAACCCGATGCAATAAAGGGAGTCCATGTGGTAGCATAGAAAACGATCACAGATCACATGGTTTATGGTTTACCACTATTGGTAGAGTGAGAAATCTATGGGCAAGTGTTTGCGATGAATTGTGATTGGTTCAAGGTATTGTGGGACCCAATAACCCTATTCCGTGTATGTTATATACACGTTGTTTGATTTCTCAGAATATGTATGTTAATATGCTCTTTTGATTGCAAAATGTATGTATTTTATATATGCTTTGTTTGATCGATAAACGTATGTATGTTGATAAAACTCATATTTGTAATACTTCGTTGTGTTAAAAAGGATTTTTATGTGAGCCATACCCCACAGATCACAAAGAAATGATCTGAACGCAAATCAAAGGAACAAGAACTCATGAAAAACAATGTTTCAGTAGTAAGGCAAACGAAAATGATGAGCATCAAAGAAGAGTCGGGCTAAAAGGGGTAGTTACATAGCAAAGTTAGAATGTAACTGCAGAAACAGAAAAGGCAAAAATACAACAAGAAGAAGAGGCAAAAATCTCAGCAACGCTAAGAAACTGAAAGTGTTGAGTAAAATAATTGATTGTAACTATAAATATATTATTTATTTTATATTGCGTGTGATGCAAAGGCAAGTCTCTGTAGGCAAAGAAAAACTCCAATGTAATACTGAAATGACTACATAGTGTTGTAACATCCTGAATGTGTTGAGCGAGGAAATGAGAAGGTGGAAGGCAAAGAGTCATACATGTTCATTTCATATTCCCATATGGAATGCAAACAACTATGAGGTGATCTCTATAAATTGTGTTTTTATGATATGCATATAGAGTTTAGAGAGTGGAAGAAGAAGACAGAGCAGATAGAGAAGCTCTGAAGATCCAGAGATGATATAAAGAAAATTTGAAGGCTCAAAGGAAAACATTGGAGAAGGAGAAAAACAAAGCTGATATCCAGGTAAATCAGCATATGATTTTATTGTAGTGTAAGGGATTTGGTGCTTCCATATCAATTTGTAGCTTGATAGACATCTAATTGTAGCTGGTTGAGGTAGGAGCCTCCTCAGGGTTGTAGCCTACAAAAAATACATGGGAGATGATGCTTCCATTTCAAATTGTAGCTTGATATATGTCCAGTTGGATTTGGTTGATGTAGGAGCCTCATGTGGGTTCTAGACTACATAAAATACATGGGAGTTGGTGCTTACATTTCAAGTTGTAGCTTGATAGATGTCCAGTTGGAGCTGGGTGAGGTAGGAGCCTCCTGTGGGTTGTAGCCTGCAGAAAACAGATGGGAGTTGGAGCTTCCTTGCAAGTTGTATCTTGTAAAAGTTGAGGTAGTAGCCTCCTATAGGTTGGAGCCTACAGAAAATCGATGGTGAGAGGGAGTTGGAGCTTGCCTTTTCATCAAAAGAATAATAAGAAGTGGTTTTATCCCTTATGGGTTTCCACTTATATATGTTGTCCATATGCATGAAGATTATGGTTGATGTTCTGTATTTAATTTGATTAATACTTTCTTCTCACATATTAATATTGTTTTTAATTATATATTGAGCTGGTCATGAAATGAAGGTGTAAATAAGTTTAAAGGAAATTTTTAAAATTCCATGAATGTATTAAACTAATTCACCCTCCCTTCTCAGTTTAACTAAGGGTTCAACAATTGGTATCAAAGGTAGTTCCTTCTATATTAGTTTAACAACTGGAAGGAGATATTAGGTCCCCAAGATTGATAGCCCAGAAGGATGTTCAACAAATAAATCCCCTTTGTTTATTGGCACAAACTATACCTTCTGGAAAATAAGAATGAGGGCGTACATAATGTGTCTAGGATTAGAAATTTGGGCTGCTGTGGGACTTGGATATGCTCCAAAGGTTACTGACACAAAGAAAGAAGCCAAAAAAGATTTTATAGCTAATGTAAAGGAAATTAATTCACTCTTGAGTGGTCTATCTCAGTTAGAATTCATCAAAGTAATTCATAGTAAAACTACCAAAGAAATATGGGATACATTAGAAAATATCCGTAAGGGAGATAAAAAGGTGAAGATGGCCAAACTGCAAACCTATGGAGCTGAGTTTGAAAATGTAAAAATGAATGAAGATGAATATCTATCCAGTTTCTTCTTAAAGGTTGCGGAAATTGTGAATAACATGATAGCTCTAGGAGAACCCATTAAGGAAACTATGATAGTGCAAAAGATATTGAGATCTTTACCATCTAGGTTTAACCCTAAGGTTTCTGCCATAGAAGAAACAATAAACTAGGAAACCTTGACCACAAACCAACTGCTTCGAAACTTGACAGATTATCAGATGAGACTTCCACAAGGGAAGTCAAATGTGAGGGAGGCAGCCTTTAAGGTAAACAAGTGCATGAAAGAGAAGGAAGATACATGCTCATGCTTAGTTGAAGAAGAGGCCAAATTGGTCAGAATATTGGATAAAGGCATGGGTAAATAAAAAGTTAAACACACATTTAAGTGCTTTAACTGTGGAAGAGTGGTGCATTATGCATCTAAATATCCTCATAAGAAAATGGAGAATTAGTCAAGAGGGAAAGACAAAACCAATTTCAACAATAGGTTGAAAGGGAACAGATTTAATCGAAGATCATTCTATGTTCAATAAGACATCAATGCATCTGAAAGCTTAGATTAATCCCCCAATGAAAAAGGAACTTCAGAATTCATTTTGATGGCCAAGGAAGAGCTTGAAGTTTATGCTCAGCAAGATAGAAGTGCATCTAAAAGCTCATATGAATCCTCAAATGAAGAAGGAACCTCTGAAATTGTGTTAATGGCCAAGGAAGAGCCTGAAGGATTCCTTGTGGAAGATGAGGAAGAAGGTGAGGTAGATCTTTAGGGGGAGCTAAGGAGTGCCTTGGAGGAAATAGACAAATTTAGACTCAAGTGTAGAAAACATAAAGACATTCTCCTAAAATATGTAAAGGAAGAACCAGATTCGGAAAACCTCATTCAGTTGAAAGTAGAACTTGAAAAATCTAAGAAGGTGGAAGACATTCTACTAAAGAAAGTTAAACATAAATATTAGGAGCAAGAGAAATTGGAAGAAGAAGCAGTATGCCTAAGAAAGAAACTAGAAAATACCCAAAGGGAATTATATATGAACACTCCATGAATGAACAGCTCTGAACAGTTAGAAAAAAATTGAAATGCTCAAATATATCCTCTCATAAAGGCCGTGATAGGCTGTGAAGGAGAAACAAGTAAGTCCAAGGTAGAGGATAATAGGAATATCATTTTTGTAAAAGATGTAAAGGATAATTAAGCAGCTCAAAATTTTCCTACAAAAGTAGAAGCCAACAAGTACATGATTTGCAATGAAGTAATTAGAAACAAGAAACAACCTCAAATGACAAAGAATGGAATGAAGAAACATTGAGATGAAAAAGGCTCATACACTCCTGAATATGAATTGAATAAATTCGGAAGCTTTCTAAGGAGGTCCTTTCCTCCTATGAGAAGTACCACTTGTTTTGCGTGCCACAAAATTGGACATATTATAGTAAGACAAAGAAAATTCAGTCCAACCAACTAAATATGCAGCCAATGAAATGACTACCTCAAGCAAAAAAATGGAGAAGACAATCTATCACCAGGTACACAAATCATTTCCATGGCTACTGTTTTTCATGCAATAAATCTGGACATAAATCTATTGAATGTAAATTGTGTTAAAAAAGGGGAATAAAATTTCATACATCAGCTCAACCTTTCTTAGGTAAAATAATATTTTATTCATGCCACAAGCATGGTCACAAGGAAAAATACTGTAAGCTTCCATATACATTAAATAACTCTAGACAGATGATGGAATCCAATCCAATCAAACAAAACTGTGAATAAAAAATAAGTGTAGACATCATGAAGAACCCCAATAAATTATGGAAAGAAAAGAGAAAGGGGGAGCTTGTTACCTCAATAACATAATGAATCCATCATAGTCTCAGGGGGAGCTCCTCTAGGAAGAAACACAAATATCTAGATAGTAATAGATAAGAAGCAATATCCCAGGGGGAGAGCAGTTCATAAATAGTCCACATAAAATTAGTTTAAGAAGAGCTCCTTGAAATAAGAACAACTAAAAGTTTAGGAAGGGAAGGGACAATTCCTCGGACAGAAAAAAATAAAGGAAGAAGGATACTTGAAGCATTCAATAGCCAATAGGTTGATGGAAGGAGAGAAGGAAACAAGCAGCCATAGTGGTAGAGGGAACATCAACCATGAACATGTAAGCTAAGAATACAGAAGCATAGTAAGTGATGAATGGTTAAAATCACAAAAAATATGCTTTGAGCTATAGAAATGGAAATATCCATAGAGGATGATCACATTGTGCATCACACTACAGAAGTTAACAATGAAACAAATTTAAGAAGGATGAGTAAGAGAAATCCTTATCATTAGTATATCATTAGATCACTATTCTATAGAAGGTCCCCTTGGAGGAAAGTAGTTAAATGAGGGATAAAAATATGAGTGGTTTGTCCTTGTAGATTTCAAGTAAAGAAATTGAAGAAGCATTCCCAGAGATAATTTTGTTTAGATTAGTTGAATTGTATATAGAGCAGCAATGATTCTGGAGCAGTCCTAGAAAGGAATATGCAGCGAAATTGTTTGAAACTAGAATGACAGAATAAGAAAAAGGTTAATGATGCCAAGATCAGGTTCAGTATATTGATGATTGTTGTTGAGAACAGTGGAGAGCTCAATAGTAGAAACTATGAAGGTTGTCTTAACTATGGGTGCATGTGCGAGCTGAAGTGAAATTACTCTTGGTTTATCAAAGTAGTATCAATTGGTATTTGGAACAAGTAGCCTGACTATCAGAAGAATACCAAGTGTCATCAGTGGATTAGTGGTATGGTACAGGTCCTCAGGATCGGAGTACTATGGAAAAATTACTTCAAGGTAGTATTCCCAGCGTTATCTACATTATTAAAACATGAAAAGGTCAATAACAGTGTTAAAGGATAATTATCTTGTTTATAATTGAAGTATTATATTGAGCATTGAAGCAATATCTATCTCTAGATATAACTACATGTTTTCCTCAAGTCAGTACAAATATATCTTCAAGGTCTCTTTCTTAATATCATTCATAAAAATATGTGAAGTATATTTGCTAAAATCTCAATTAAACAACTTGAAGATGTTTTGCTGAAGATCATCATGATAGAACAGTTAAAGTATCTGAAGTATGAAGGACTAGTTGTGATAATCTTACCAATTGAAGCTCAAGAGTCTTTTATTGACTCATCTAAAGCCTACGTCAACAAAAAGAAATTGTTGGTATTTCACTATTAAAGAGAGGTTGATCATTGACATACATATCCATTATGTCATAAATAAAATTGCATAATTGTTAAGTGAGACTGACCAATGCATTGAATGTATCTAGCCTCAAGGGTTTGTTTTGAAAGTACTCTATATAGTATCAAAGTCATGTGGTCTCTTTGATTGAAAGATATTGTCTAATCTTACAATAATTTGTAAGTTCTAGTTGGATTCATTGTTCACATCAGTATCAAGGGCCTTTCTACTATTAATGCAATATCCCTGTCAACAGTCTAGCACATATCACCAACAACTGACAATAAAGGTGAACCTCAACTATAAAAGATATACTGGCATCATATTATTTAAATAGATGTGTACTACAGATATGTATTGCAGAAGAAGACATATTCCATCTACAATCTTCCTCAACAGATATGTATCTCAGATGAAGATCAAAATATAGACTGAAGTATATTTGGAGCAGACTCTATATGTCGTATGGAGCATTCTCAGGATTTGAGTATTGTTCCAATGATGCATATCTAATTACATAAGTCTGAGTATATGAGTTTTTTCTATGAATTTTCCTTATCATCACTATCAACTTTATACAAGTGTAAGGAGTCAATGATTCTCAAAGTGTTCTCCCAACGACTCTTGCACACCAGTCTGGAGCAGAAAGATATAAAGTTATGAGAAGAAGGCCTAAACACAACTCAGAGAGAGGAAATGAAAGGATAGAATCTACACTGGGAAATCTGTAACACTTTTCCATTGATGTCAAAGTGGGAGGAAAAACAAGCAAAATAAGAAAGGCCCTTATGAAAAACAAGCAGAGGAAGAAAAGACACTTCTTAGAATGAAAGGGGGGGGAAGTCCTAGAGGAAGTATTGGAGTATTTCCATTAATGCCAAAGGGGGGGGCTATTGGAAATATTGTCATTGATGGAAAAGGAGCATAGAGGAGCAACACCTGAACTATCATTAATGCACAGGAGCATAGAAGAACCATCAATAAGGCAAAGGAGCAGATTAGGAAAAAAAGCAGTAAAAAAGCATAAAAGAGAGGAAGAGGAGCAAAAAAGAGGCAAGGATCAGCATTAGACTATCAGAAGAGGTGGAAAAGAAGCGAATGAACCTAAGAAGCAAGAAAAACAACGAGAAAAGGCACCAAAGGTAGCAGAGAAGCAAAAAAAGGAGAGAAGCAATGAATGCAGCTAAGCAGCAAAGGTAGAGAAGAAGCAAAGGCAGCAAAGAGGCAATGAATGTAGAGAGGCAACGAATGTAGAAGAGGCAGCAAATGCAACTAAGAAGGCAAAATAGGAAACAAGGCAACAGAGGAAACAAAGATGCAGAAACAACAAAGGAAGTGAATGTAGCAGAGGCAGCGGATGAAGCAGAGAGGCAACGAATTGCTTCAGTGCACAACAAAAGGAAATCATATTTTCAAGACACAACGATGACCAAATATTTTAGAGAGAGTAGAAGCAGGAAGAGGCGAGATCCGAGAGGAAGAGGCCAATTAAACAAAGATCATTAAGCCAAGAGAGAGAGGCGAGAACCGAGAGACAGAGAAGGCTTTAATCAGTATGAAAAGGGTAGATGTCGAGTGTTATAACTCGATATGACATTCAATAACAAAGACAAGCCCAGAAACAAGCTCAGGAGGAACACTGTGGAGAAACCAGATTTATAGAGTGCGACAGTATAAAGAACAGAAAATCAACTAAGGAAAATAATTATCTGAATAATTCCAAGGGAGGCAAACATACAGTCAGGATTAGATCGCAGAAGAGAAGAAGAGAGATGAATGGCAGAGATCGGGTCGCTTCAGGAGCAATTTCGCAAATTGCAACATTTAAGAGTATAGCAAGAAGTTGCCGCAAGTTAAGTTAACGTTTTACGATGTGAAATGGAGGGAGACGTGTCGACCTTGCACAACATTTAATCTCACACTAATAGGGCTTAACTTCAAAGACATCGCAAAGAATGTTGTTTTGGTTTTGATGCAGTAAGGATCAAGTGACACTATGAAATGAAGGGAGTCCATGTGGCAACACCACGAACGATCGCAGATCACATGGTTTATGGTTTATCACTATTGGTAGAGTGGGAAACCTACAAGAAAGTGTTTGCAATGAATTGTTGGTTCAAGGTACTTTGGGACCTGATAGCCCTGTTCGATGTATGTTATATACGTGCTATTTAATTGCTCAAAGTATGTATGTTAATAAGAGCGGTTTATTTCTAAACGTATGTATGTTATATATGCGTTGTTTAATCGATAAACATATGTATGTTGATAAAACTCATATTTGTGATACTCCGATGTGTGAAAAGGGAGTTTTATGTGAGCCATACCCCAGAGGTCACAAAGAAATGATCCAAATGCAAATCAAAGGACCAGGAAATCATGTAGAACAATGCTGCGGAATTAAGGCAAATGAAAAGGCTGAATGCGGAAGAAGAGTCATGCTAAATGGGGCAGTTATGCAAAAAAGTTGGAATATAACTGTAGAAACAGAAAAGACAAAAAGACAGCAAGCAGAAGAGGACAAACACTCAAAAAAGCTAAGAAACTGAAAGGGTTGAGTAAAATAATTGATTGTAAATATAAGTGTATTATTTGTTTTATATTGCGTGTGATGCAAATAAAAGTCTCTACAGGCAAAGAAAAACTTCAATGTAATACTGAAATGAGTACGTAATGTTGTAACATCCTGAATGTGCTGAGCAAGGAAATGAGAAAGTGGAAGGAAAGGATTCATATCTGTTCATTTCATATTCCCATATGGAATGCAAACAATTATGAGGTGATCTCTATAAATGATGTTATTATCATATGCATAGAGAGGTTAGAGAGTGGAAGAAGAAGACAAAGAAAATAGAGAAGCTGTGAAGATCCAGAGATGATCTAAAGCCAATTTCAAGGCTGGAAGGACATCAGTGAAGAAGGAGAAAAATAGAGTTGATATCCAGGTAAATCAACATATGATTTTATTATAGTGAAAGGGAGTTGTTGCTTCCGTATCAAGTTGTAGCTTGAGATATGTCTAGTTGTAGCTGGTTAAGGTAGGAGCCTCTTATGGGTTGTAGCCTACAGAAGATACATGGGAGATGGTGCTTCCATTTCAAGTTGTAGCTTGATAGATGTCCAGTTGGTCATGGTTGAGGTAGGAGCCTCCTTTTTGTTGTAGCCTACAAAAATACATGGGATTTAGTGCTTACATTTCAAGTTGTAGCTTGATAGATGTCCAGTTGGAGCGGGTTGAGGTAGGAGCCTCCTGTGGGTTGTAGCCTATAGAAAATAGATGTGAGTTGGAGCTTCCTTGCAAGTTGTAGCTTGCAGAATTTTAGGTAGTAGCCTCCTATAGGTTGGAACCTATAGAAAATCAGTGGTGAGAGGGAGTAGGAGCTTGCCTTTGCATCACAACAATAATAAGATGCGGTTTTCTCCCTTATGGTTTTCCACTTATATCTGTTGTCCATATGCATGATGATTATGTGTTGATGTTCTCTATTTAATATGCTTAATACTTGCTGCTCACATATTAAGATTGTTGTTTCATTATATATTAAGGTGGTCATGAAATGAAGGTGTAAATAAGTTGGTTGTAGAATAAACTTATGACATAATAAATTCAATATATAATTAAAAATATATATATTACAAATTTGTTGTTTGTTTTGACCCAATAAATTCAATATATTTTATAAAAAAATAATATATCACAAATTAATTGCTGGTGTTTTTGTGTTTTGCATTCCATTAATTTACTTTATTATAACTATTGCAGGCAAGGTCATATGCATTTTATTTTATTTTTCCTTTGTTCAATTTCTGTTTTGAACCTAAAAAGAAGAATGCAACTTCTCCATATTTTAACATTATGGATTGAATTTATTTTTTATTAATATTTAAAATTATTTATATTTGATATGATTAATTTATTTCTTATTTTTTAACTATTTTTATTATATCATCTGCACTTTTTGTAATGATTGTTATTGTAGCCTTTACACAACACAATTCCATGTGGATAGGAAATTTTTCTGCCATAAATTTTGGATGCAGTTGCAATATTTCTGTCATGATTGTTTAATACTTTTATATTTTTCATTAGCAAGCTTCATAGAAAATATAAAAAATATAAATCCTTGAAAGTATTTGTATTCATATTGATATAAATGACATATTTACCATCAATTACTGCTTTATTATAAACCTTAACACTAACTTGAATTGATTATTTTTAAATTTGATTATATTTAAAATAAGTGGCAAGTGCAAGATACTATATAGCATTTTCTTATATTTACACATATATAATACCATATGTAAATATTGTAATTAAAGTGTTTTCTATAGATTTATTTTTATATTTGTTAATTTTTATATTTTATTATTTATTTTCTTTTGAAATAATAGATTGAACTAGAAAGATCAAATCTCTTCACATGTAAACCTTATTTATAGTGTAAAACTTGAAAAAAAAAAAATCACCTTAAGAAATTTGATCCTTCTCAACGCTTATAAATTAATGATTAAGATGGATTGTATTTTTGAATATATAAATGGATTCAACCCTTTATAACACTCTTGGGAACTTGGATTGTGTAGACTACATAGTTTAAAATTGCAACAAATCTTTACCATATTTTAGACAAAATTGATTGAATTTTTTCTCTTAAAAATGTCAAAATGTAGAATAGTGACAGTAATTCAAATAGCCAAATCATATTTTTTTTTCAATCGAATCACTTTATATAGTATAGACTCACTATTAAAATATTTTACTTCATCCACAATTTTATCATTATTATTTATATATTTTTAAATACATGTCAATATTACTTACCCCGACATATTGAAATATTTTACTTATTAACTTCACGAATTGTATTATCACTATTATTGTTAGTATTTAAAAGTTCTACATGAATGTTACATTAAGAATTAATTTAATGACACATTTACCTATGATTATTGTGATTCACTTCTATCAACATAACAATGTTGCAGGGTGACGTCCTTGCCATATACGTGGATGACATGTTCTTAGAAAAAATTCAAATTGATATATGAAGTGGAAAAGTTAATTTCCTTAAGTGGATGATATGTTTTTACAAAAAATTCAAATCGATATATGAAGTGGAAAAGCTAATTCCCTTAAGTGGATGTTATGTTTTTAATAAAAATCAAATTGGTATATGAAGTGGAAAAGTTAATCGCCTACTAAAGGATAAGGATTTGCATAAATTTATTGGTGGGTAGTAACCACTACTAGACAATTCATAACTTCCTCTTGTTACCTACAAAGAGAAAATTAATTTCATAAGATATATATATATATATGTAATGTTTACTAAAACTATTATTTTCTTTATAAACATAAATACATGAATAAAGTGATACATCCAAAACGTATACATGATGTATATAAAAATATTTTTTTTTAAATCAATGAAAATTATCCACAATATTTAGGCACATGGATATAATTTCAAGCATTCCAAGGATACAATTAGGGTGAGACCTCTATATAGAAAAGGAAAGTTTTATGAGGATTCCATAGGATTCAATAGCCATGGAACACAAAGAGAATACATAAAGTCGTAATTTTGAAGAGTAAATATGAAGCCTTCAATTCATCATAGCCATAGAGGAAGCTAAATAATACTCCTTCCAAAATACTAAAATTTCTATTGATTTATCTTCATAATATTCATTAAAAATATTGTCCTAATTGGATGTTCTTGAAGAATGGGTATCTTACGGTGGGTTTCATATTTACTTATGGATGGAAAGGGAAGAGAATGGATGTATACCTCTAAAAAATGATCTATGAAATTAGACAATTATGAAAATATATACATTGATAGGATGTATGAAAACTTTTAGGAGTAAGGGAATTTTTTTTCTTTATCACATATGCATTCAGTCCCTATATGGATATTTAAGATTATGATCCAGGTGGATATTGGTGGCCACCCGCTTATTCCACTTGGGGCCCCACCATTGTCTCTTTCAGTTTTTTTTTCACAACTTACTATTTTTAGCAGTTTTTCGTGTCCTAAACATCCGGAGCCGTTTCGAGGTCCCAAATGGAGATAGTATGCCGAAGTTGCGTCCCCGAGAAGTTGAAGCACAAATTTACCCAAACGGGGCCCATAGTTTTGGTGCTTCATCTCCTAGGGTTAGGTTTTGGACATTTAGAGTTCTCCATTGTTTCTCCATAATAAATAGGCCCTCAAGCCTCATTGTAACATAGCTCAGAGGTCTATAGCCACCACATCTATTCTCATAGATTCACTACTAGCACCCTAGCTATTATATTTCTATCATGTTTGTAAGCATATTTATGTGATTTGATATTAATGAAATGAAGCCTTATTTCCACTGTATTTATATGTTTATGGTTATTTCTGTATTTTGTTGCGTTCCTGTATAAATCTGGATCAGTGGTATTAGAGTGGTCTACTTTTTCTCGATCCTTCTTTGCATGTCCCCAATGAGTTCGAGGTATAAGTTGTTAGCGCTCAATTTCATCGAACCTTTGCAAGATTAGTCTCGCAAACCCCGACGAACACCCATGGGGGATGAAAAGAAAGATGAGGGAGTAGGAGATCCTATCAAAAAATTTCTCGAGGAGGCCCTCAAAAAACAATGGAACCCGATGATGGATAACTTTGCCCAGATCCTTCAATGACTGCCCATCGGCGGCGCATCTACATCCAACAGCCACTCTAGAGGCCTGACTCCCTTTAAGGTACAAGTAAATTTTGACATTCCCATATTTGAGGGTCAAATAGATGCAGATGTCGTAGATATATGGTTGAATATATTAAAAGGATATTTCTCGGTTCATGACATTTCTGACCGGGATAAGATTATTTTTTCACTCCTTAAAGATACCCCCCATGTCAAGGAATGGTGGGAAACCTACTGTGAGAAAAAGGACGAGACAGAACCCTCTCTATTCTCAGCTATACCCACTTGGAATTATTTCCGAGATGCCATAAAGGAACAATACTATCCCGTGGGGAGCTATGAGGACAAGTACATACAATGGACCACGCTGCAGCAACAAAGGGATCAAGATGTTCAGGAGTTAATGAATTTGTTCCATACCCTGTGCACAAAGCTGGGTATCAAATATGCAGAGAAACATTTGGTGCTAAAGTATCGTGGTCGTCTGCACAGAAACATTCAGGAGGAAATGGAGTTCCTCGACATCTCCTCACTTGATACGACATACTGGTATGTTTCCAAGATTGAGAAGAAATTCAAACAGAAGAAGCAAGACTTTGATTACGCGAATCAAAAGCAAGGGAAAGGTGCCCCCAAACTACAGAACAAAGGGAAAAGCCAAGGCATGGCAGCCCAAGACAACCTTCCAAAGACACAAGCAAAGAACAACACCGCGTAGCCAAATTAGGACACAGGAAAGTGGTGTGAGTTCCATAAGAGCTCTACTCACAACACAAGTGACTGTCGGGCCAAGTAGTTGCTGGTGGTCGAGATGAGGGCTTCTGAATCAGATGCATGCTCCGACTCTGAATCAAAACCTAACAAGGGGGATGGCAAAGGGAAGCATATTATTGATGTAGAACCCAACGCTATTGTTTCCACTACGAAGATCCAGAAGGAGGAACCAGAAGATCCAGAGTAGGCAGAGCATCTCTTCCACTCCCAGATTTGGGTAAAGGGTTCCCCGCTACGGTTCATTGTCGCCAATGGGAGCTAAAAGAACCTCATTTTAGCAAAACTCGTGAAGTGGTTTGGCTTGTCGACCACAACGCACCCACAACCATACACCATTGGGTGGCTTCACCAAGGACGGGATCTCTTCGTTAGCCAGCAGTGCCACCTTCCCTATAGCATCAAGCCCTTCATGGATGAGGTATTGTGTGACATTGATCCTATTGATGTTTCTGATGTATTATTAGGCCAACCATACTTGTGGAAGCGACATGCTATGTATGAGTCCCAGCCTCATGCTTTTATTGTTTCTTTGGGAAATAAATTGTACAGAATATTAGAGATACTACCGCCTCCCACTATCTCTTTGGTTACTGCAAAACAATGCAGTAAGCTCAATTCCAAAACCAGGAAATTTGTTTTCCTAATGATCTGCCCCCGGGGCAAGAAGGAGACTGTGGCCACGAACTCTACACATGACTCCTGTGCACGACAACAACAAATGGAAAAGGTTGTGGAGGAGTACAGGGACATATTCACCTCTCCCATAGGGGTGCCTCTACACTGTCAGGTCAAGCACCCCATTGACCTGACCCAAGGTGTGCCGCTACCCAATGGACCAATCTATAGGTGCTTTGTTCTAGATAATGATGAAATAAAGAGGCAGATTTAGGAGCTACTGCAGAAAGGTCACATCCGGCCAAGTTCATCGCCCTGTGGGAGGCTGATCAATTTGGTACAAAAGAAGAATGGGACTTGGAGACTCTGTATTGACTATCGGGCGCTGACAAGATCACTGTCTAGAATAGGTACCCCATCCCACAGATTTATGACCTTCTGGACCAACTCAAATGGGAAAAATATTTCAGTGAGATTGACTTGAAGTCTGGGTATCACCAAGTAGCAATCGAGCCCTCTGATGTATGGAAGACTGCCTTCAAAACCAAGGAGGGCCTTTTCGAATGGCTCGTCATGCCTCTTGGATTGAAAAATTCTCTTGCAACCTTCATGAGGTTGATGGATGACATCTTGCATCCATTCACCAACTCATTTGTAGTGGTATACTTGGATGACATTCTGATCTTCAGCCAGACTTGGGAAGAGCACCTTCACCACATCCGAGAAGTCCTCCAAACACTGCGGCAATACAAGTTGTGTGCCAACTTGGAGAAGTGCACTTTTGGCATGACCGAGGTTCAATATCTAAGATACATTATTGATGAAAGGGGGGTGCATGTGGATCCAGCCAAGATCCAAGTCATTCGGGATTGGCCAACCCCAACCACCCTAACAGAGCTTTGCAGCTTTCTGGGTCTAACTAATTTCTACCGTAGATTCGTGTTGGGATTCTCTCATATCACTTGGCCCTTGAGTCAAGTCACCAAGGGAGGAGCGATGCAAAATTATGTTGGTTGGAATCTTAACAGAAGGCGTTCGTAGAATTGAAACATCGCCTCTGTTCTGCCCTAGTGCTCACATTACCAGACTTGCAACAACCATTTGAGATCGAGACATATGCCTCTGACTATGCTATTGGGGCAGTTCTTACTCAACAGGGGCATCCAATGGCATATCACAGTGAGACATTGTCTGACACAGTTCGAAAGTATCCCACTTATGACAAAGAAATGTATTCCATTCTGCAGGCTTGTCGATAATGGAAGCATTACATTTTGGGGAAGGAAACAATCATCCACATAGACCACCGAACCCTACAGTTCATACAGACACAAGGGAAGTTACAGAACAATTGCCATCAGAGGTGGTCCACATATCTGCAAAAATTTCATTTCAACATCAAGTACAAGAATGGTAGCACCGATAATGTTGCAGACTACCTTAGCCGACCACCGATCGTGGCCATAACCACCATTCTCAACTCTTTTGGGCATGAGACTTCTAATTGGTCACTTCTCTACAAGAGCGATCCAGAATTCAGCTACACATAAAAGACACTCTTGGGGGGTATGCAAGCTCCAAATTTTCACCTCCAAGATGCACTATTATGTCACCTAGGAAACCTTTGTGTTCCTTCAAGCAAGCGTGCCAAGATGATATGGGAAGTGCACTACAGTCGAGTCACTAGGAATTTTGGGGTCGAGAAAACAGTGCCAGTATTGCAGAAGTATTTCTATTGGTGAACCTTCTACAGGATGTCGAGAAGTACATCAGATCCTGCACTGCTTACACCATTTCCAAACCCACCATCAAGAAGCAAGGGCTCTATACTCCGCTACCTACCCCTAGTCGACCTTGCGAATCCATCTCCATGGATTACATGTTAGGCCTTCCTTCTACTGTGTTTTCGTGGTCGTCGACATATTCTCAAAGATGGCCATTATGGCGGTCTGCAAGAAGAATATCATAACAGAAGCCACTGCTAAACTATTCTTTGAACAATTGTGGGTGCACCTTGTGAGGCCACAGTCTATCATATAAGATCATGACAGCAGGTTCCTCAGCAAATTTTGGTCCAGCCTCTAGTCAATGTTGGACACCAAGCTCACCAAGTCCACAGATTTCCATCCCCAAACTAATGGCCACACAAAGGTTTTCAATAGGATGATTGTACAGATTCTGCACATGAACAATTCAAACATCCAAGCACATGGGATGAGAGCCTTCCCTATGTACAACACAGTTATGACTGGGCTCTCCACAACTCAACTGGCCACAACCCCTTTCAGGTGGGCTTGGGATTCCAGCCGCTATGTCCCATTGATGTAGCCATGCCACTTGCAACTACTTAGGCCGATTTGGTTCATGTCCAGTCTAAAGCTAACAAAGCAAACAACTTCATCAAGCACATACAACACATTCGCTAACATGTTCATGATATATTGGACTAAGCCAATGCTAAGTATAAGCAACGACATGATCAACATCGGGTAACACACAACTTCCAAGTGGGTGAAAAAGTGTGGCTACATTTGCAAAAGGAGTGCCTCACTAGACCCCACCACAAGATTCGCCCACTCCAATATGGCCCGTACACCATCACCAAGGCTATAGGAAATAATGCCTTCGAGCTCAATATTCCACCACTCCTTGGTCTGCACCCAGTATTCAATGTAGACCTCCTTCATCCCTACTTCCCACCTCTATTGTACACCACTCACATTGCAGAAGAACTCACACCAAAAGAGTTAAAACCAGACTACATGGAACATGACACCACAGAATTTATCATGGACATGAAAATCAAGAACACTCACCGATAGAAGATCCAACTGTATCAGGTTGTCAAAGATGGCCAACTCCTATACCAAGGCAAGTGGTTCACCAGGGACCAAGTTCAACAGAAGTTTCCTCATCTCATGGAGGAACTCAACGCAATGGGGACCATTGCTTCCTAAGGGGGGAGGAATTATCTAGGTGGATATTGGTGGCCACCCATTCCACTTGGGGCCACACCATTGTCTTTTTCAGTTTTTTTTCACAACTTATAATTTTTAGCAGTTTTTTGGGTCCTGAAATTCTGGAGCCATTTTGAGGCCCTAAACGGAGATAGTATGCCAAATTTACGTCCCGAGAAGTTGAAACACCAATTTACCCAAACGGGGCCCATATTTTTGGCGCTTCATCTCCTAAGGTTAGGTTTTTGACGTTTATAGTTCTCCATTGTTTCTCCATAATAAGTAGGCCCTCGAGCCTCATTGTAACACAGTTCAGGGGTCTATAGCTACCAATTCTTAGAGATTTTCTACCAGCACCCTAGCTATTTTATTTCTATCATGTTTGTAATCATATTTCTGTGATTTTATATTAATGAAATGAAGTCTTATTTCTGTTGTATTTATATTTTTATGGTTATTTATGTATTCTATTGCATTCTTTCATATTTAAGCTACAAGTTAACTTTGGCATTCCCATATTTGAGGGTCAAATAGATGCAGATGCCGTAGATAGATGGTTTAATCTATTAGAAGGATATTTCTTGGTTCATGACTTTTTCGACTGGGAGAAGATTAATTTTGCACTCCTTAAAGCTACCCCCAATGTCAAGGAATGGTGGGAAACCTATTGTGAGAAAAAGGACGAGACAAAACCCTCTCTGTTCTCAACCGTACCCACTTGGAATTATTTTCTAGATGCCATCAAGGAACAATACTATCCCGTGGGGAGCTATGAATACAAGTACATACAATGGACCATGCTGCGACAACAAAGGGATCAAGATGTCCATGAGCTAACGAAATTGTTCCATACCCTATGCACAAAGCTGGGTATCAAAGATTTAGAGAAACATTTGGTGCTAAATTATCGTGGTTTTATGCACAGATACATTTAGGAGGAAATGGAGTTCCTCGACATCTCCTTTCTTGGTACGACATACCGGTACGCTGCCAAGATTGAGAAGAAATTCAAATAGAAGAAGCAAGACTTTGGATCTGCAAATCAAAAGCAAGGGAAAGGTGCCCCCAAACCGCAAAAAAAAAGGGCAAATCCAAGGCATGGTGGCCCAAGACAACCTGCCAAAGACACAAGCAAAGAAAAACACCGCTAAGCCAAAGAGGGACACAAGAAAGTGGTGTGAGTTCCATAAGAGCTCTACTCACAACACAAGTGAGTGTCGGGCCAAGCAGTCACTGGTGGCCGAGATGAGTGCTTCTGAATCAAATGCATGCTCTAAATCTAAATAGAAATTGACAAGGGGGATGAAAAAGGGAAGAAGATTATTGATGCGGAGCCCAATGCCACATTTTCCTTTACAAAGATCCAGAAGGAGGAACCAGAAGATCCAAAGGAGCTAGAGCATCTCTTCCACTCCCAGATGTGGGTAAAGGGTTCCCCACTATGGTTCATTGTCGAAAATGGGAGCCAAAAGAACCTCATTTCAGCAGATTTTGTGAAGCAATTGGGCTTTCTGACCACAGTGTACCCACAACCATAAACCATCGGACGGCTTCACCAAGGACAGGATCTCCGTGTCAGCCAGAAGTACCGCCTTCCCTATAGCATCAAGCCCTTCACAGATGATATATTGTGTGGCATTGGTCCTATTGATGTTTCTGATGTTTTATTAGGCCAACCATACTTGTGGAAGCGACATGCTATGTATGAGTCATGGCCTCGCGCTGTTATTGTTACTTTGGGAAATAAATTGTACAGAATACCAGAGGTACCACCGCCTCCCACTATCTCTTTGGTTATTACAAAAGAACGCAGTAAGCTCATTTCCCAAACCAGGAAATTTGTTTTCCTAATGATCCGCCCCCATGGAAAGAAGAAGACCATGGCCACAACCTCCAGACATGGCTCCTGTGCACGACAACAACAAATAGACAAGGTTGTGGAGGAGTACGGGGACATCTTCACCTCTCCCACAGGTGTGCCTCTACACTGTCAAGTCAAGCACCCCATTGAACTGACCCCAGGTGCACCGCTACCCAATGGACCAATCTATAGGCGCTCTATTCTAGAGAATGATGAAATCAAGAGGCAGATTCAGGAGCTACTACATCCGGCCAAATTCATCGCCCTATGGGAGCTCGATCGTGTTGGTACAGAAGAAGGATAGGACTTGGAGACTCTGTATTGACTATCGGGCGTTGAGCAAGATCACTGTCTGGAATAGGTACCCGATCCCACAGATTGATGACCTTCTGGACCAATCAAAGGGGAAAAATATTTCAGCAAGATCGACTTGAAGTCTGGGTATCACTAGGTACCAACCAAACCCTCTGATGTGTGGAAGACTGCTTTCAAAGCCAAGGAGGGCCTTTTCAAATGGCTCGTCATGCCTTTAGGATTGAATAATGCTCCTCTAACCTTCATGAGGTTCATGGATGACATCTTGTGTCAATTCACCAACTCATTTGTAGTGGTATACTTGGATGACATTATGATCTTCAACCAGACATGGGAAGAGCACCTCCACCACATCCAAGAAGTCCTCCAAACACTGTGGAAACACAAGCTGTGTGCCAATTTGGAGAAGTGAACTTTTGGCATGACTGAGTTCAATATCTGGGATACATTATTGATGAAAGGGGGGTGCATGTGGATCCAGCTAGGATCCAAGTCATTCGGGATTGGGCAGTGCCAACCACCCTAACAGAGATTCGCAGCTTTCTGGGTGTAGCTAATTTCTACCGCAGGTTCATGTTGATATTCTCTCATATCACTTGGCCCTTGAGTCAAGTCACCAAGGGAAGAGCGAAAGCAAAATTCTGTTGGTCGGAATCTCAATGGAAGGTGTTCGTAGAATTGAAACATCGCCTCTGTTTTGCCCCAATTCTCACATTACCAGACTTGCAACAACCATTTGAGATTGAGACAGATGCATCTGACTATGCTATTGGGGAATTTCTTACTCAATAGGGGCATCTAGTGGCATATCACAGTGAGACATTGTCCGACACAGTTCGAAAGTATCCCACTTATGACAAAGAAATGTATTCCATTGTGTAGGCTTGTCGACAATCGAAGAATTATATTTTGGGGAAGGAGAAAATCATCCACACAAACCACTGAACCTTGTAGTTCATACAAAGACAAGGGAAGTTGCGCAACGATCGCTATGAGAAGTGGTCCACATATCTGCAACAATTTCATTTGAACATCAAGTACAAGAACGATAGCACCAATAGTGTTGCAAACTACGTCATCCGACCATCGATCATGGCCATAACCACCATTCTCAACTCTTTTGGGCATGAGACTTCTAATTGGCTGCTTCTCTACAAGAGCGATCCAGAATTTAGGTACACATACAAGGCACTCTTGGGGGCAATGCAAGTTCCAAATTTTCACTTCCAAGATGCACTATTATGTCACCTGGGACACCTTTGTGTTCCTTCAAGCGAGCGTGCCAATATGATATGGGAGGTGCTCTACAGTCGAGTCACTAGGAATTTTGGGGTCGAGAAAAAAGTGGCAGTACTGCAAAAGTATTTATATTGGCCGAACCTTCGATGGGATGTTGGGAAGTACATCAAATCCTACACTGCTTACGTGATTTCCAAACCGACCATCAAGAAGCAAGGGCTCTATACTCCACTACCTACCCCTAGTCGACCTTGGGAATCCATCTCTGTGGATTACATGTCATGCCTTCCTTCTACTAAGCATGGAAATGACTTTGTTTTCGTGGTCGTCAACAGATTCTCAAAGATGGTCATTATGGCGGACTGCAAGAAGAATATCACAGCAGAAGCCACTAATAAACTCTTGTTTGAACAGGTGTGGGTGCACTTTGGGATCCCACAGTCTGTCATATCAGATCGTGACAGCAGGTTCCTCAGCACATTTTGGTCCAGCCTATGGTCAATGTTGGACACCAAGCTCACCAAGTCCACAACTTTGCATTCCCAAACTGATGGCCAGGCAGAGGTCGTTAATAGGATGATTGTACACATTATGCATATGTACAATTCAAATCATCTAGGCACATGGGATGAGAGCATTCCCTATGTACAAAATAGTTATAACTGGGCTCTCCATAGCTCAACCGGCCACAACCCCTTTTAGGTGGGCTTGGGATTCCAACCGCTATGTCCCATTGACATAGCCATGCCATTTGCAGCTACTCAGGCCAACTCGGCTCATGTCCAGTCTGAAGCTGACAAAGAAAACAACTTCATCGAGTGCATTCAGCACATTTGCTAACAGGTTCATGACATATTGGACAGAGCCAATGCTAATTATAAGCCATGACATGATCAACATCGGGTGCCACACAACTTCCAGGTGGGCGACAAAGTATGGCTATATTTGCAGAAGGAGCGCCTCACTGGACCTCACCGCAAGATTTGCCCGCTCCGATATGGGTTGTACACCATCACCAAGGCTGTAGGGAACAATGCCTTCGAGCTCAGTATTCCACCATTCATTGGTCTACACCCAGTATTCAATGTAGACCACCTTCGTCCCTACTTCCCACCTCTATTTGACACCTATGACATTGCAGACTAACTCACACCAAAAGAGTTAAACCCAGACTGCATGGAACAGACCACCACAAACTGTATCATGGACATGGAAATCAAGAACACTCCTGACAGAAAATCCAACTGTATCGGGTTGTCAAGGCTGGCCAACTCCTACACCAAGGCAAGTGGTTCACCAGCGACCAAGTTCAACAGAAGTTTCCTCATCTCATGGAGGAACTCAAGGCAATGGGGAACATTGCTTCCTAAGGGGGGAGGAATAATCCAGGTGGATATTGGTGGCCACCCGCCTATTCCACTTGGGGCCCCACCATTGTCTCTTTTAGTTTTTTTTCACAACTTACTATTTTTAGCATTTTTTCAGGTCCTGAAATTCTAGAGCCATTTTGCGGCCCCAAATGGAGATAGTATGCCAAAGTTACATCCCCGGGAAGTTGAAACACCAATTTACCCAAACAGGGCCCATAGTTTTGGTGCTTCATCTCATAGGGTTAGGTTTTGGATGTTTAGAGTTCTCCATTGTTTATCCATGATAAATAGGCCCTCAAGCCTCATTGTAACACAGTTCAGAGGTCTGTAACCGGCACATCTCTTCTCAGAGGTTCATTACCAACACCCTAGCTATTTTATTTCTATCATGTTTGTAAGCATATTTCTGTGATTTGATATTAATGAAATGAAGCCTTATTTCCGTTGTATTTATATGTTTATGATTTTTTCTGTTTTTTGTTACGTTCCTGCATAAATCCAGTTCAGTGGTATCAGAGCAATCTATTTTTTCTCTATCCTTATTTGCATGTCCCTAATGAGGTTGGGGTATAAGGAGTTAGGGCTTGATTTGGTGGAATCTTTACAAGATCATCCTCGCAAACCCTGACAGACGCCCATGGGGGACAAAAATAAAGATGAGGGAGCAGGAGATCCTATCAAAATATTGCTCAAGGAGGCCCTCGAAAAGCAAAGGAATGCAATGATGGATAACTTTTCCCAGATCCTTCAATGACTACCCACCGGTGGCGCATTTGCATCCAACAGCCACTATGGAGGTGCGACTCCCTTTAAGGTACAAGTAAACTTTGACATTCTCATATTTGAAGGTCAAATATATATAAATGCTATAGATAGATGGTTGAATCTATTAGAAGGATATTTCTCGGTTCATGACTTTTCCGACCGGGAGAAGATTATTTTTTCACTCCTCAAAGCTACCCCCCATGTCAAGGACTGGAGGGAAACCTACTGTGAGAAAAAGGACAAGATATAACCCTCTTTGTTCTCAGCCGTACCCACTTGGAATTATTTCTGAGATGCCATCAAGGAACAATAATATCCCTTGGGGAGCTATGAGGACATGTACATACAATGGACCATGCTGTGGCAACAAAGGGATGAAGATGTGCATGAGATAATGAATTTGTTCCATACCCTGTGCATAAATCTAGGTATCAAATATTCAGAGAAACATTTGGTGCTAAAGTATCGCAGTTGTCTGCACAGATACATTCAAGTGGAAATGGAGTTCCTCGACATCTCCTCTCTTGGTACGACATACTGGTATGCTGCCAAGATTGAGCATAAATTCAAACAGAAGAAGCAAGACTTTGGATCTGTGAATCAAAAGAAAAGGAAAGGTTCCCCCAAACCATAGAAAAAAGGGCAAAGCCAAGGCATGGAGGCCCAAGACAACCTACCAAAGACACAAGAAAAGAACAACACCGTGAAGCCAAAGAAGGACACAAGAAAATGGTGTGAGTTCCATAAGAGCTATACTCACAGCACAGGTGAGTGTCAGGCCAAGCAGTCACTGGTGGCTAAGACGAGGGCTTCTAAATTAGATGCATGCTCCAACTCTGAATCAGAATCTAACAAGGGGGATGACAAAGGGAAGCAGATTTTTGATGTGGAGCCCGATGCCACTGTTGCTACTACGAATAACCAAAAGGAGGAACCAGGAGATCCAGAGGAGGTAGAGTGTCTCTTCCACTCCTAGATGTGGGTAAAGGGTTCCCCGCTACAGTTCATTATCGACAATGGGAGCCGAAAGAACCTCATTTCACCAGATGTCATGAAGCGGTTGGGCTTGCCGACGACAGCGCACCAACAACCATACACCATCGGGTGGCTTCACCAAGGATGGGATGTCTGCGTCAGGCAGCAGTGCTGCCTTCCCTATAGCATCAAGCCCTTCATAGATGAGGTATTCTGTGACATTTATCCTATTGATGTTTCTGATGTATTATTACACCAAACATACTTGTGGAAGCGACATGCTGTGTATGAGTCCCGACCTCACACAGTTATTATTACTTTGGGAAATAAATTGTACAAAATACCAGAGGTACCACTGCCTCCCACTATCTCATTGGTTACTAAAAACAAATGTAGTAAGCTCATTTCCCAAACCAGGAAATTTGTTTTCCTGATGATCTGCCCCCATGGCAAGAAGAAGACTATGGCCACGACCTCCAGACATGGCTCCTCTGCACGACAACAACAAATGGACAAGGTTGTGGAGGAGTACGGGGACATATTTACCTCTCCCACAGGGGTGCCTCTACACTGTTAGGTCAAGCACCCCATTGACCTAACCCTAGGTGCGTCGTTACCTAATGGAACGATCTATAGGTGCTCTGTTCTGGAGAATGATGGAATCAAGAGGTGGATTTAGGAGCTGCTGCAGAAAGGTTACATCCGGCCAATTTCATCGCCTTATGGGAGCCCGATCGTGTTGGTACAGAAGAAGGATGGGAATTGGAGACTCTGTATTGAGTATCGGGCTTTGAACAAGATCATTGTCGGAAATAGGTATGCGATCCCACAGATTGATGACCTTTTGGACCAATCGAAGGGGAAAAATATTCAGCAAGATCGACTTGAAGTCTAGGTATCACCAGGTACCAATAGAACCCCATGATGTGTGGAAGAGTGACTTCAAAGCCAAGGAGGGCCTTTTCGAATGGCTCATCATGCCTTTTAGATTGACAAATTCTCCTACAACCTTCATGAGGTTGATGGATGAAATCTTCTGTCCATTCACCAACTCATTTGCAGTGGTATACTAGGATGACATTCTAATCTTTAGCCAGACTTGGGAAGAGCACATCCACCACATCCGAGAAGTCCTCCAGACACTGCGGCAACAAAATTTGTGTGCCAATTTGGAGAAGTACACTTTTGGCATGACTGAGGTTAAATATTTGGGATACATTATTGATGAAAGGGGGGTGCATGTGGATCTAGCCAATATCCATGTCATTCAGGGTTGGCTAGCCCCAACCACCCTAACAGAAATTCACAACTTTCTGGGTCTTGCTAATTTCTACCACAGGTTCATGTTGGGATTCTCTCATATCACTTGGCCCTTGAGTCAAGTCACCAAGGGAGGAGTGAAAGAAAAATTCTGTTGGTCAGAATCTCAACGAAAGGCATTCATAGAATTGAAACATTGCCTCTACTTTGCCCTATTGGTCACATTACCAGACTTGCAACAACCATTTGAGATCAAGACAGATGCCTCTGACTATGCTATTGGGGCAGTTCTTACTCAACAAGGGCATCCAATGGAATATCACAGTGAGAAATTGTCCGACACAGTTCGAAAGTATCCCACTTATGACAAAGAAATGTATTCCATTGTGCAAGATTGTTGACAATGGAAGCATTAAATTTTGGGGAAGGAGACAATCATCCACACAGACAACTAACCCCTACAGTTCATACAGACAGAAGGGATGTTACAGAATGATTTCCATCAGAGTGGTCCACATATCTGCAAAAATTTCATTTCAACATCAAGTACAAGAAGGGTAGCACCAATAATGTTGCAGACTGCCTTAGCCGACCACCGATCGTGCCCATAACTACCGTTCTCAACTCCTTTGGGCATGAGACTTCTAATTGGCTGCTTCTATACAAGAGCGATCCAGAATTCAGCTACACATACAAGGCACTCTTGGGGGGTATGCAAGTTCCAAATTTTCAACTCCAAGATGCTCTATTATGTCATCTGGGACACCTTTGTGTTCCTTCAAGCGAGCATGCCAAAATGATATGGGAAGAGCACTACATTCGAGTCGTTGGGAATTTTGGGGTCGAGAAAAAAGTGGCAGTACTGTAGAAGTATTTCTATTGTCCAAACCTTTGACAGTATGTCAGGAAGTACATCAGATCCTGCAATGCTTACGCTATTTCCAAATAGACCATCAAGAAGCAAGGGCTCTATACTCCATTGCCTACCCCTAGTTGACCATGGGAATCCATATCCATAGATTACATGTCAAGCATTCCTTCTACTAAGCATGGGAATGAATGTCTTTTCATGGTCATCAATAGATTCTCAAAGATGGCCATTATGGTAGCCTGAAAGAAGAATATCACAACAGAAGCCACTGATAAACTCTTCTTTGAATGAGTGTGGGTGCACTTTGGGATCCTACAGCCTATCATATCAGATCGCGACAGTAGGTTCCTCAGCACTTTTTGGTCCAGCCTCTGGTCAATGTTGGACACCAAGCTCACCAAGTGCACAGCTTTCCATCCCCAAACTAATGGCCGGAGAGAGGTCGTCAACAGGATGATTGTACAGATTCTGCACATGTACAATTAAAATCATCCATGCACATGGGATGAGAGCCTTCCCTATGTAAAACATAGTTATAAACTGTCTATCCATAGCTCAACCAGCCACAACCCCTTTTAGGTGGTCTTTGGATTCTAGTCGCTATGTCCCATTGACGTAACCATGACATTTGTAGGTACTCAGGCTGATTCGGCTCATGTCCAGTTTGAAGTTGACAAAGAAAACAACTTGATCGAGCACATTCAGCACATCCTATAATAGGTTCATGACATACTGGACAAAGCCAAAGCTAAGTATAAGCAACAACATGATCAACATTGGGTGCCACACAACTTCCAGGTGGGCAGCAAAGTGTGGCTACATTTGCAGAAGGAGCGCTTCATTGGACCCCACCGCAAGATTCGCCTGTTCCGATATGGGCCATACGCCATCACCAAGGTTGTAGGAAACAATTCCTTCGAGCTTAGTATTCCACCATTCCTTGGTCTGCACCCAGTATTCAATGTAGACTGTCTTCATCCCTACTTCCCACCTCTATTGGACACCTCTGACATTGCAGAAGAACTCACACCAAAAGAGTTAAACCCAGACCGCAGGGAACATGCCACCACAGACTGTATGCTAGACATCCAAATCAGCTGTATCGGGTTGTCAAAGTTGGCTAAATCCTGCACTAATGCAAGTGGTTCACCAGGGACCAAGTTCAACAGAAGTTTCCTCATCTCCTGGAGGAACTCAACGCAATGGGGACCATTACTTCCTAAGGGGGGAGGAATGATCAAGGTGGACATTGGTGGCCACCTGCCTATTCCACTCGAGGCCCCACCATTGTCTCTTTCATTTTATTATTTCATAACTCACTATTTTTAGCAGTTTTTCAAGTCCTGAAATTCCGGAGCCATTTTGAGGCCCCAAACGGAGATAGTATGCTAAAGTTACATCCCCGGGAAGTTGAAACACAAGTTTACCCAAACAAGGCCCATATTTTTGGCGCTTCATCTCCTAGGGTTAGGTTTTGTATGTTTAGAGTTCTCCATTGTTTCTCCATAATAAATAGGTCCTCGAGCCTCATTGTAACATAGTTCAGAGGTTTGTAGCTACCACATCTCTTCTCAGAGATTCGCTACTAGCACCCTAGCTATTTTATTTCTATCATGTTTGTAAGCATATTTATGTGATTTTATATTAATGAAATGAAGCCTTATTTCCGTTGTATTTATATGTTTATGGTTATTTCTGTATTCTATTGCATTCCTACATAAATATGGATCAATGGTACCAGAGTGGTATGCTTTTTCTCGACCCTTCTTTTCATGTCCCCAACAAGGTCGGGGTATAAGGATTTAGGGCTCGATCTGGTGGAACCTTTGTAAGATTAGCCTCGCAAACCCCAACGAACACCCATGGGGGATGAAAAGAAAGATGAGGGAGTAGGAGATCCTATCAAAATATTTCTCGAGGAGGCCCTCGAAAAAAAAAGGAACACGATGATGGATAACTTTGCCCAGATCCTTCAACAACTACCCACCGGTGGTGCATCTGTATCCAAATCCCACTCTAGAGGCATGAATCCCTTTAAGGTAGAAGTAAAATTTTACATTCCCATATTTTAGGGTCACATAGATGCAGATGCCGTAGATAGATGGTTGAATCTATTAGAAGGATATTTCTCAGTTCATGCCTTTTCCGACCAGGAGAAGATTATTTTTTCACTCCTCAAAGCTACCGTCCATGTTAAGGACTGATGGGAAACCTACTGTGAGAAAAAGGATGAGACAAAACCCTCTCTGTTCTTAGTCATACCCACTTCGAATTATTTCTGAGATTCCATCAAGGAACAATACTATCCCGTGGGGAGCTATGAGGACAAGTACATATAGTGGACCACACTGTGGAAATAAAGGGATCAAGATGTGCATGAGCTAACGAATTTTTTCCATACCCTGTGCACAAAGCTGAGTATCAAAGATTTAGAGAAACATTTGGTGCTAAAGTATAACGGTTGTCTACACAAATACATTTAGGAGGAAATGGAGTTCCTCGACATCTCCTCGCTTGGTATGGCATACCATTATGCTACCAAGATTGAGCAGAAATTCAAACAGAAGAAGCAAGTGAGTGTTGAGCCAAGAATTCACTGGTGGCCGAGATTAGGGCTTTTGAATCATATGCATGCTCCAACTCTGAATTAGAACCTGATAAGGGGGATGAAAAATGGAAGCAGATTATTGATGCGAAGCCTAATGCCACTGTTTCCACTACAAAGATCCAGAAGGACGAACCAGAATATCCAGAGGAGGTAGAGCGTCTCTTCCACTCCCAGATGTGGGTAAAAGGTTCCCCACTACGATTCATTGTTGACAATGGGAGCCAAAAGAACCTCATTTCAGAAGATTTCATGAAGCGGTTGGGCTTTCCAACCACAGTGCACCCACAACCATACACCATCGGGTGGCTTCACCAAGGACAAGATCTCCACGTCAGCCAGCAGTGCTACCTTCCCTATAGCATCAAGCCCTTCACAGATGACGTATTGTGTGACATTGCTCCTATTGATGTTTTTGATGTATTATTAGGCCAACCATACTTGTGGAAGTGACATGATGTGTATGAATCCTGGCCTCTCGTTGTTATTATTACTTTGGGAAATAAATTGTACAGAATACTAGAGGTACCATCGCCTCCCAGTATCGCTTTGGTTAGTGCAAAATAATGTATTGAGCTCATTTCCCAAACTACGAAATCTATTTTCCTAGTGATATGCCCCCAAGACAAGAAGAATACTGTGGCCACGACCTCCAGAAATGGCTCCTCTGCACAACAACAAAAAATGGACAAGGTTGTGGAGGAGTATGGGGATATCTTCACCTCTCCCACAGGGGTGCCTCTACACTGTCAGGTCAAGCACCCCATTGACCTAACCCTAAGTGTGCCACTACCCAATGGACCGATCTATAGGCGCTCTATTTTGGAGAATAATGAAATCAAGAGGCAGATTCAACAGCTGTTGCAGAAAGGTCACATCTGGCCAAGTTCATCACCTTGTGGGAGCTCGATCATGTTGGTACAGAAGAAGGATGGGACTTCGAGACTCTATACTGACTATCGGGGGCTGAACAAGATCACTGTCCGGAATAAGTACCCGATCGCACAGACTGATGATCTTCTGGACCAACTCAAAGGGGAAAAATATTTCAGCAAGATCGACTTGAAGTTTGGGTATCACCAGGTACCAATCGAACACTCTCATGTGTGGAAGACTTCCTTCAAATCCAAGGAGGGCCTTTTCGAATGGCTTGTCATGCCTTTTGGATTGAAAAATGTTCCTGCAACCTTCATGAGGTTGATGGATGAAATATTGTGTCCATTCACCAACTCATTTGTAGTGGTGTACTTAGATGACATTCTGATCTTCAGCGAGACTTAGGAAGAGCACCTCCACCACATCCGAGAAGTCCTCTAAAAACTGCGGCAACACAAGTTGTGTGCCAATTTGGAGAAGTACACTTTTGCCATGACTAAGGTTCAATATCTGGGATACATTATTGATGAAAGGGGGGTGCATGTGGATCCAGCCAAGATCCAAGTCATTCAGGATTGGCCAACCCCAACCACCCTAATAGAGCTTCGCAGATTTCTCGGTCTTGCTAATTTCTATCACAGATTCATGTTGGGATTCTCTCATATCACTTGGCCCTTGAGTCAAGTCACCAAGGGAGGAGCGAAAGAAAAATTATGTTGGTCAAAATCTCAACAAAAGGCGTTCATAGAATTGAAACATCGCCTCTATGCTGCACTATTGCACACATTACCAGACTTGAAACAACCATTTGAGATCGAGACAGATGCCTCTGACTATGCTATTGGGGCATTTCTTACTCAATAGGGCCATATAGTGGCATATCACAGTGAGACATTTTCCGACACAGTTCAAAAGTATCCCACTTATGACAAATAAATGTATTCCATTTTGTAGGCTTGTCAAAAATGGAAGCATTACATTTTGGGGAAGGAGACAATCATCCACATAGACCACCGACCCCTGCATTTCATACAGAGACAAGGGAAGTTGCAGAACGATCGCCATGAGAAATGGTCCACATATCTGCAACAATTTCATTTGAACATCAAGTACAAGAAGGGTAGCACCAATAATGTTGCAGACTGCCTCAGCCGACCACCGATCATGGCCATAACCACCGTTCTCAACTATTTTGGGCATAAGACTTCTTATTGGCCGCTTCTATACAAGAGCGATCCAAAATTTAGCTACACATACAAGGCACTCTTGGGGGTAATGCAAGGTCCAAATTTTCACCTCCAAGATGCACTATTATGTCACCTAGGACAACTTTGTGTTCCTTCAAGCGAGCGTGCCAATATGATATGGGAAGCGCACTACAGTCGAGTCACTGGGAATTTTGGGGTCGAGAAAACAGTGGCAGTACTGCAAAAGTATTTCTATTGGCCGAACCTTAGACAGGATGTCGGGAAGTACATCAGATCCTGCACTACTTGCACCATTTCCAAACCAACCATCAAGAAGCAAGGGCTCTATACTCCTCTACCCACGCCTAGTCGACCTTGGGAATCCATCTCGATGGATTACATGTCAGGCCTTCCTTCTACTAAGCATGGAAATGATTGTGTTTTCGTGGTCGTCGACAGATTCTCAAAGATGGCCATTATGGCGGCCTGCAAGAAGAATATCACAGCAGAAGCCACTGATAAACTCTTCTTTGAACGAGTGTGGGTGCACTTTAGGATCCCATAGTCTATCATATCAGATCATGATAGCAGTTTCCTCATCACATTTTGGTCTACCCTCTGGTCAATTTTTGACACCAAGCTCACCAAGTCCACAACTTTCCATCCTCAAACTGATGGCCAGACAGAGGTCGTCAACAGGACAATTGTACACATTCTGCACATGTAAAATTCAAATCATCCACGCACAAGGGATGAGAGCCTTTCCTATGTACAGCATAGTTATAACCGGGCTCTCCACAGCTCAACTGGACACAGCCCTTTTTAGGTGGGCTTTGGATTCCAGCCGCTACGTCCCATTGACAGAGCCATGCCATTTGCAGCCACTTAGGCCAATTTGGCTCATGTCCATTTTGAAGTTGACAAAGCAAACAACTTCATCAAGCACATTCAGCACATCCACGAACAGTTTCATGACATATTGGATAGAGCCAATGCTAAGTATAAGCAATGACATGATCAACATTGAGTGCCACACAACTTCCAGGTGGGCGACATAGTGTGGCTACATTTGTAGAAGGAGCATCTCACTGGACCCCACCGCAAGATTCGCCCGCTCCGATATGGGTCGTACGCCATCATCAAGGCTATAGGGAACCATGCCTTAGAGCTCAGTATTCCACCATTCCTTGGTCTACACCCAGTATTCAATGTAGACCACCTTCGTCCCTAATTCCCACCCCTATTGGACACCTATGACATTGCAAAAGAACTCACACCAAAATATTTAAACCTAGACTGCATGGAACAGGCCACCACAGATTTTATCATGGACATGCAAATCAAGAACACTCGCCGACAGAAGATCCAACTATATCGGGTTGTCAAATTTGGCCAAATCCTACGCCAAGGCAGGTGGTTCAAAAGGGACCAAGCTCAACAGAAGTTTCCTCATATCGTGGAGGAACTCAACGTAATGGGGACCATTGCTTCCTAAGTGGGGGAGGAATGATCCAGGTGGATATTGGTGGCCACCCATCTATTCCACTTGGGGCCCCACCACTGTCTCTTTTAGTTTTTTTTTTCACAACTTACTATTTTTAGCAGTTTTTTAGGTCCTGAAATTTTGGAGCCATTTTGAGGCCCCAAACGGAGATAGTATGCCGAAGTTACGTCCTCAGGAAGTTGAAACACCAATTTACCCAAACGGGGCTAATAGTTTTTGCGCTTCATCTCCTAGGGTTAGGTTTTGGACGTTTAGAGTTCTCCATTGTTTCTCCATAATAAATAGGTCCTTGAGCTTCCTTTTAACACAGTTCGGAGGTCTGTAGCCACCACATCTCTTCTCAAAGATTCACTACCAGCACCCTAGCTATTTTATTTCTATAATATTTGTAAGCATATTTTTGTGATCTAATATTAATGAAATGAAGCCTTATTGTCACTGTATTTATATGTTTATGGTTATTTCTATATTCTGTTACGTTCCTGCATAAATCCGGATGAGATTAAGAGTTCACTTTGGTAAACATGTTGTGAACTTATTCAATCCATTAGATTATATGACATACTTATATTCAATTCTTCTTTATGCTTTGGAACAAACATATTTTGAATATAATAATATGGAAACTCTTGAAATAATAAGGTATCATGGATGTAAATGTTATACATATTTCTATAAACTCTATGTGGTTAAATGACCTATAAGCCTATGAAGAGAAAAAAATAAGTTTAGTATAAACATTCTATATTTTTGTCTCTTATTATAAAGTATTTAACACCCAAAAAAAATTAATAGCAATTTAATTTGTTAAATCTACACAACTTGAGTGTTATGTGGTGTTTATATAGTAATGAAGTATACAAAATGCAGAAAAAAAATTTGTTGACTCAATTTCCCTAATATAATTGTTCCAATTTCACACGGAAAGCCCTAAATACAAAGAAAAATGCAAAATGATGAGATTTTTCTTTTCAATTCTCTTAATTTTCAGATGAAATGAAAACTAAGATTTTTCTAAATCATTGATGAAATAAATAACATATAATGATGATTGTAATTTCAATTTCTTCAACTTATCAATCAAGCAAAAAATTTTGCAATGACATAAATGACAAGAAAAAAGAAAAATCCAAACAATTTCTTATCAAAGGATATCAAAACCAAAATAAAAAAAAGTGAAGGCTTTTCAGAGACAATGACACAATTAGGGGCAGAAGGAAAACAAGTTGGACCAGATAAATTCAGAGAGAAAGGAAAAAAATATTTTTTTGTATCTTACAGAGATCATCTCAGGTGTAGAACAAGCACGAGCACTCTGCAGTGTAGGTGAAAATAAGGAGAGAATGAAATGGGGCACTCTATCTCTAGACCAAGGGGTGCCATGAGGCAGATTTAGCCAAATGTGACACATAAAATGAAGCTTACAGAAAAGTTCTCCTAGGGCCAATCAAGGTCTGAGTGAGGAAATCAAGGTCAATTTAAGAGGTGAAAATGTTGCTAAGTTCAAGGAAACCACTAAGGGAATAAATCGATTCCTAGTGGATTCATCAATTTGTTATGCATAATTTACGATTGCGGACAAAGGTGAATTCCTTAAACCTAGTGGATAGGTCTAGAACAACAAAAGAGGAAAATCATATAGTTTTTCTTAGAGAAATTAAAGAACGGAGAAGAAGCCTACTTGGAATTCATCGCAAGCTTTGGTTTTATCCTTGCTCGCAAGATCCAACCATAGCTATGAATTCTATAATTAGAACCTGCATAGATTACTAAAAGAAGAAAAGTATCCACAATCTATACAGATCATAATGCAATTACTATATTCCTCGAATCAATAAGGCATTGAAATACATTCATAAATAGTACCTGATCTTGTAGATGTCTCCCCAAGTTGACTTTTCCTTCCCTGTCACAAAGCACACCTCAATATCAACCCTAATGCATGAAGATGATGACTCCTTTAGGTTCAAGGCAGTAGCATGAGGGCATGAACAATCTCCAAAGCCAACCCTGACGCTATAGATGGAAATATATTTATAGGAGAAGGATGGTAGTTTAGGATCTACTAGTATGGGCTTGATATCCACAGATGATGGGAGGATGAGCTCAAGGGGTAAGAGGCGAAGTCTCCAATGTAGGATTAGATAGGATTCGATATCTTATCGATGGAAAATAGTTAAAACAACCAATGGAATCTTCTGGAAGATGAAGCTTTGGAAATATTTTTAATTTTCTCAAATTTATAGAATCAACGCACTTGCATAAAGGAGTAATAAGTGCTAACCATTGTTGGTGCATAACAAAGCAGCCAGTTATAAATGCAGGTGGCTAAAGAAGAAGGATGTGCTGGGGCTCAAAACATTGATTTTGAGTAATTAATCTAAGAACAATGAATTTTTGGAAAGGTCATGCTTAGGAATTTGTGAAAGGATGATGAGAACATGTTCACGGATGTTGATTGATCCATTTTTCTATCTTGTTGACCACATGTGAGAAAATGGCCTATAACATCTATGTATAATGGAGGTCAAAGTTTCTCTATAAATAGCCTTCCAATTGGCTCTTCAAGCCCATTATCGAACGACTTCAAGTGTATGGCCGACTTGTTCTTGGGATCACACCTATACACTTCTATATCCAAAATAATTTCTTTTCCTTGATATGAGTGCCCAAAAGGGTCTTTTACACAATAATAAAAACCTAAGAGCATACAATGGACACTCAACCTAGTAATAAAAGACATAAGCATGAAACCCATGATCTAAAAATGAATTTTCCCTTACATTTTATTCCATCCTTTTAATCAATACACAGAGATTACATTGTTATATGAGTCAAAGGACAATTATGAAGATCAAATCTAGTTAAAATTTCCAATAGGGGGTAGCCTTAAGGAGTGGAAAGGTAATATTTTCTATATCATAAAATTTGTGGAGAGAAAATTATCCTTCTAGAAAATTTAAACATTTCTCTAGAACATCCACATCTATCTACCCTTCAAATATAGGAATGGCCAAATTAACGTGTATCTTAAAGTGGGTACTGCATTCAAAGTGTAAACTTAATGAATATGTGTACTTATTGGCATACGTCGAAGCATCTAAGAAAAAGTATCCACCATATTATTCCTTTGCCTCTCGAGGGCTTACTTAAGAAACATTTTAATATTATCTCCTTCTCCCACATCTTTCTTTTCCTCTACTATAAGAGGATTTTGAGGTCAGCCATCATGATCTTCTAAGGGCCCAAGTAGTTAAAGTCCCAACTCCTTACACCCCTACCTTGTTGGGGACATGCACAAAAAGATAGATAAAGAGAAGATTTCTCTAATACCATTGATCTAAATTTATGAAGGAAATGAAATGATATATACATTTGTAACCAAAATATAGAGATATAGTGAAACATGACTTCTTTTAGTAAATGGAAAGTGTTGAAACTATATAGATGTAGAATGAAATTGAGCTAGCTCAAACAATGGTCGCTTATCTCTGAGAAAATATTCAATGAATACACACCTTCCTAATTTATCTTACAATGAGGCTCTAAGGCCTTTCTATCATAAAGAAGCAATGAGAAAACTTTGAACGTCAAAAAACGTAACCCAAGGAGATGAAGAAATAAGAGGATTATGGGCCCCAATAGGGTAACTTGGAACATCAACTTCCTATGGTCATAATTTGGCATACAATATTTATTTTGGGTCCTTGATAGCCCATTGGAAATTCCTAACCTAGAATTATATTTTTGACTACACATAGTAGTATACAACTATTGAGCACATGTTTTGCCAAAAAAAAATTGTTTAGGGCCTCAAAATGGCTCTAGAAGTTTAAGACCAAAAAAAATATAAAAAAATTGCCAGTATACAAAATTGTGCTATGAACTAGCAGAATAGGTGGGTGCCCACCAATATATAGGGAGATTGCCACACCAACGAACCTACCTCACTCACCTCCCTTTCTTGAGGTAATCTCATTGGTCGATTGTTTTTATATCATCCATCAATTCATTCATACTAACATAGTTCACGGACGGTGGGATTGAAAGGTTTAGTATTGGTTTTGGGGACTAATTACTAGATTGGTTTAAATCTTTATATCTGTTTATTTAATATCATATCGAGAACTTGTCATTGAGTCTCAATCCTATCATCGAATTGTGTAAATCCTTGTTTGTGTCCATCTCAATATCCAACCACCTACCCAACCACATGAAGAGATAATTTTCAATTACTTAGGTTTTGATCCCTAAATTTTAATAGTGTAGAGAGCTTATTAATACAATGTTTTAAACAATATTGATAAAATACATTACTAATTATAGAAAAAAAGGAGAAGAATTATATGGGGCTTTAATGCGGTGACAGGTGGGTGGCCGGAGAGGCTACACTCTTTTATTTATATTTTATTATATACCCATATTTTAATTGAGATAAATGTGAATATGTGAGCTTCATGGGTAATTCATGTGGAACTATGACGAGATGCATGTTTAACCTTATTGTTTGGGTGTTTAGGGTTTTTCTTTCATTAATTATTCTCATTCATTATAGGCGGTCTAATTTATGGGAGAGAAGAAGAATTATATTGAATTCCAACATGAGAAAATGTTGAAGTGTATGAATTCATTGGCATTGTTGAGCTTCTAGCATTGGTATTTCTCGACCATTAGTACTTGATCCCTATAGGGAGATAGAATAGCCTAACGGACAACATTGTGAGAAATAAATTTCTTTCCTTGGTGGTGTAGAATGTAAGGGAAAGAGAGTTATAAGTTGGTATTTCTATTGGAGTGGTTAAGTAAACTTTTACAACTATAAATGTTATGTGATTATTTAAGTAGAGAAATATTTTGAGCTAATTATTTATAAGTCATGGAGTTTTCCTAATGTGCCACAATGCCTATAATTAGGTGGATCATTTGACATATATAGTCACTTTTTTAGTCTTTATAAAGATAAGTCCTTTATATGTTCTTTAGGTATTGAAATTTCCACTATGTATTAATTGAGTAACTACTTATTTAATGATGTCGATATTGAAAATTCATTATTATATAGCATTAATATTAACATTAGATAATAATTTCTTTGTATTTACATGATATTTTGTATATCATGTATGGTTTCTATATTTTCTTACTATTTGAAGATTTGTATGAAACATTGAATTGACCCAAGAAACAAGTTTTCAAAAGCATGAGAATATGTTATAGAAATTTTCCTTCAGGTTACTATCCTTACCTTGGTATTCCAAGAAGAAAAAAAATCACCAAGTAACTCAAATAATAAGTCTCATGACAAATTAAAAACATCAATCTTAGCCATATATTGCAAAGGCTATTAGAGTTGCAATTATAAAATGTTTCCACTGTTTTAATGAAATTTAAATACAATAATAGAAAATTTAAAAAAATATATATGGAGCAATTTCAAGCCTAGCATCATTAAACACACCAACCTAATAAACTAAAAATTGAGCTTAATAATAATATCTCATTTGGTAAAAAAAAAACATAAATTAAAAAATTACTTAAAATAAAAAAATTTCTTGTGAATTATTTCCCAATAAATACGTAATGTTAAAGTGTCACTCACTAATTTAAATATCAAATAAATATCTCCTTATTCTATGTTTCCAGTATTTGAAATAATTAAATCACTCATTCCATCATATCTCCCCCTATTTTCCATGCCATCATTGTCTAGACTCTCTAACTAAAATATAAATTCATATAAATAAATTAAAAAAACAAAACAAAAATAGTAGTAGAACCAAAACAAAATTGAAAAAAAAAAAATCATTAAGTGAAATAAAAAAGGTGAAAAAAACCTAGAGTGAAATAGAGAAACATAATCATACTCCAAAAATAAAAATAAAAATAAAAAACAAAACGACACATATTCCACAAACAAAATCTACCTAAATCTTCTCTCGTCCTCTACTTCTAAATTTTCCTAAACTGTAACTATTAAAAAACATGCAGTTCCACTAACCAGAAGAAAAAAAAGGTCCTTCCACCATTACGGTTTCTTGTGTGCCCTCTTAAGGGACTTGCGAGGGGAAACATTTAACTAGCCATATTCATTAGTTCCCAAGAGCTTGTAAAGCCAGAAAATATTCCATTCCATGCACCTATTTATCTCTTTTATATCTCAAATTCAATAAAATGGCGATTACATTTACGTTTTTCAAATTTTGAAATTCACTTACAATCTACTACAATGGTTATTACATTTAGTTTTAGCAATTTTTTAAATCTACTTACAATGAGGTACCGTGCCCATTGCCATTCTTAAATGATATTTCATGGTTGGCTTTTGAATTGTTTTTATTTTTTATTTTGTAAAATCATAAATCTCATATTAGTATATTCATATTTTTATAAATAATTCAATTTAAAAAATAATTAATTTATTTTTAATAATTTTTTTGAAATTTACATTAAATTTTTTTAAATTAGCTATCAATAAAAACACAATTAACATAATTATCAAGTTTGGGTTGACGAACTTATTTAGTAAATACTAACGCAACCTCTATGTGACTTTGGGCGCGAGTTTAGGTTTTAAATTTTATTCTGTACTCAATAACTCTACTACATTCGTTTTCAAACATTCCAAAATAAAACTCGCTCAAATACAAAATATTGCAAAGTTTCGACGCTGCAATTCTGTCTAGTGCAAAGCCAGAATGCCGCAAGTCTTACATAGCACACATTATACGTAATTGAAAGAAATACAAAAACCCAATTTGCTACGCCATCAGATTCAAAACGTTATCAGGCTCATTGTCTCAATGATTACCAAAATCCGATATATGCCCTTTCACGAAATATTAAAAATTTCTGTCGACCTCAATCAACAGTCGGACTGCAACGGGTTCATGAGAATCCTCTTCCTCGATTTTCTATTTTACTTCTACACCTCTCTTCTCCGTGAATGAATTATATTTTCCCACGCTATCCTTCCTTTTCATTCATACCATTAATTTCTCTCGACATATCTCGTTATTCAGAATTAATTCTTCTCGAAATATCTCGTCATTCACAAGATTTCACATTAATTCTGAGCCTCTGCAGAACCATTGTCCAGTAAATGCGGTGTAAATGCGGTGAGATCGACGCGGCCTACACAGTTTGGGGTTGGGCAATTAATATTTGTGGAGCTATATCTAATGGAGTTAGAGTTACTTATTGGATTTTGTATTTAGTTAAATTTAACAAATGATATATATTGCCTTAACCTATTAACAGAAATATAACTCGACAAATATAGGTCCACAAATATTAATATCACTATTTTTTTTTTAAGTTGTTGTAGTTAATGCATTTATTAACCAGTAATACCTCCTCTTTTTACCGGTGATTCCTTACAACCCAGTATCAAAACCACATCATCTTCTTTTTCCTGCCTTCATTGCCTTTCCTGCCGAATCTCCGGTGATTCCTTCCAACTTTAATCCTTCTTTATATACAGGGATTCAATCTGGAGGATATTTGATGACACTTTTTATCTTTTATTCTTCTGAAAATATATCAATGCATGTTACATTGATGGAGATAGATTGGACCTAGTTTCGTTGGGTGTGCCATTATTATTGTTATTTTTTTTTTCTCCGTCTATCTTCGATACTCTTCATTGAATGAATTTCAAAATTTTCCTACTTTTCATTTCTTTTTCTTACTTGTTTTTTGTTGTCCTTTTTCTAATGTTGCAGAAATTATGTTCAGCGTTGTCTAACGAAGCGACAAATTCGCCCTTGCATTCTCTATTTCTGCATGTTACCGGTGAGTTCGAGAGTTGGACGGGTTACTGTAGTACTCCAGGACTGATTGCTTTATGGTGTTCCCCGTCTTTGACTCTTTTTATTGAATTTTGTGTGAAAATTCCTTAAAAACCGGAGAGAATCATTAGATTTCGTTTCCAGATCCTTTTTCACCCACCAATGGAGACAGTAGGCGAGGACTAAAAAAGTAAGCGTAGCCTCTAAGTGTTTATAAGAAAAGCTTCGCGTTCATAGGCATATTTTATTAATTAGTTAATAATAGAATTTGTCAGAAGCAGTGATGATTGAGATAACTCATTATTACGATTATACAATCCTTGAACCTTAATATAAGGAGTGATGATTGAGATAACTCATTATTACGATTATACAATCCTTAAACGTTAATATAACTAGCATAAGCAGTGATGATTGTAATAACTCATTATTACGATTATACAGTCCTTAAACCTTAATATAACTAGCATTTGCACAAGGGTGCAAGGGAACGCCGACGGCGTTAAACGGGCGGTGTTGGGCGACCAGTTAAAAAGAGGCTGGAGATTAATAGTTTTAAAAATTTAATGTACCGATAGATATCTAAGCTATCTTCAATTCGCAACCGAAACCCCTTTGCAAATAATTTATTGAAATCCATAACTTTCGCCACTGTTTGCAGGTTCGATCAAAATGACAACAAATGCCCATAAGTTTAGAGACAAGGCATTGACGATGTGGATGTCGATGTCAAACCTGGATTCAGGAGTTCGAAACTCCACTAAACCTTGCAAGCCAGAAACAACAGCCCAAACCATGAAACTAATTAAATCATAAAAGATCCAGGGTTAACTTCAAATACTGAAACATTTTGAAAATTTCAAAACCTGCTCTGAAAAGAAAGCAACGAAAGCCGAGTTAGTTTTAAAATCTAAGTGATCACCAATCAAGAATGACAAGGAGGAAATTTGTACGCAGGGCAGACCCCGAGTTTGGAGCATTAAATTGAAGTCATCTTTAGTTTCCAGATAAGAGTATCAAATCGCGTGGAGGTTACTAGAAATCATGAAGGTGGATATAGGATTAAGGTTTCCGAAGCGAATGGTTTGGAGGTTACTAGAAATCATGAAGGGGGATACAGGATAAAGGTTTCCGAACCGAATGGTTTATTTATTTTGATGGTTTTTTATCGACTTGGAGTGGTCATCCCAGCCATATCATGCCGACATCGCAAGGGAAGCCAACGTCATTGAATTTGTACAGTGGGAATGCGTGAATTACGACGAATCTATAGTGTCGAGAACTAAAACTCCGTAATAAAACGCCTTTGGTATAATTATTATAGGAAAAAACTGATGTAAGGTAACGCCCTCGATTTTAACAACCACATTCGTAAAAACTAATGTGGTTGATATACGTCAGAAATCCTAAAATCGCCTGAAAAGCGCAATCTCCTGTAAGTCCCCGCCATAATTTGCATTCTTTAAAATCAAAGTTAGTTGATTTAATTAAACATACCTCCAGCATATTCAACGTACAGGTCATAGTACTCATGAAATCAGTCCTTTCGACACTCCTAAATCATCCAGGTCCTACGACCTAGCTTGATGCCCTTGTTAGAGAGGCCCTATTACCCAGCAATAAGCTTATTGTTTCTAAATCTTGTGGATAAGAATAGATTAATATTTAATAAACCCGATGAAGAAGCACCAAACTAATGATTGACTTAGTGCAGATAAATATAAGCGGTAAATAGCGTAATATCAATTTTCAGTTTTATCCTTTATATCTGAATCACAAACAACCACGTACTGAACATATGCTGGAATATACAGTGTTGAGCAAGAAGTATTGTGGATCCTACGTTGCAGATCAGATCATATATTGGTATTTAATGCCGAAACCGGTCCATTGCCTTCAATGGCAGTGCACATAACTCGCATAATCAATACTGTGCTTAAATTTTTGCTTTCAAGGATGACACTACAGTGGCATGTATATTCTGATTCGTAGAAGCTGGAAATGGGAATGAAGCAATGGCGAGGAAATCCTGCACAACTCAATTTCCGATTCCTCGTTTAAGATAATTAAGAAACGAAAGGATAGAAAATATTAGGAGAAATGGACGCTGAAAATGGAAAGAAAGTAAAAAAAACAGTGTTAACCCCAAGAGAAAAAATACCACTGATTATTCAAACCAACAAAATTTACGTTACACCACAATTCACGAGAGGCATGAGGAGATCCTTGGGAACGTGCGCACCAATGTGGTCAGGCCCGTTCGGATGCCTTCACCGCCAAGTGTATAACCAGTTTCAACACTTGGAGAAGATTTAATGTTTGGGTTTCCTTCTAGTTGTTAATCTTGATAGGTGGCGGTCAGCAAATGGCACAGTAAATTTTTAATCAAGATTTGTAAAAAATTAATTTAAGTACGGTTTAAACACGTGATTTAGATATGCAAGGAAGTTAGTGGAGTAGATTTCATCCATGGATTGAGTGGCGATGACCAGAATATACCGGCATCTTCCAATCCTGACCATCAGATCAAAAAAATTAATTAGTCTAATCACAAAACATGCTCCTTCCGATAGGGGGTTACGCCTATCGGCGTAACGATAGGGGGTTACGCCTATCGGCGTAATTAATATTTTGAGATTAATGAATTATTTTTTATCATAAATTAATATATTTTGATAAAAAAATAATTTACCCTTTTAATCATTAAATTTTGCAATTTTATAACATCATTCAATTTATCGTAGAAGTGAAAACAATCGGTAAACATGAAATCACAACCTGGAAATGATTTTATATTAAAATGTAATAGCAACCTGCAACACAAGGTCAAAACTCCAATAGATGAAGGTACTTTTCCAATAACGGGTCGAAGAACCTGCAAAACTTTCTTTCGTCGTTAGTATTAATGTCAGCGAGTCTAGACTGTCATGTGCGTTCAGGTTTTGGAGATTGGGGGGAGTTAGAGGCGGCCCAATTTCAAGCGTCGTCGTTTCACCAATTTAAAATGGACGGGCAAAATGATGCGAGGGATGGACACAGTACAACATAAAGGGGGGTTTTAAGACAATATTTAAGACAATTTTTGGGTAAATTATCTTTACTTGAGAGAAAAGAAAACTTGTGTATTGTCTTAAATATTATCTTTAAGCGGGTGTCTCGAATTAAATTGTCTTAAAATATTGTCTCTATAAAGACAATATATAACACAAGCATCTTTGTCTCTCCAGAGACAATTTCATTTTTGTCTCTCCAAAGACAATTTCATTTTTGTCTCTCTAGAGACACTTTCATTTGTCTCTTATGAGACAATTTCATTTGTCTCTCCAAAGACAATAGTTGGAATTAAAATAAATCAATATAAAAATATTTAATTAAAAAAATCTACAATATCATTGGATAATTCATGTTAGGGTACAGTGGAATCGAACCACCAACCTCCTGCATGGCAGGTGCTCTTCCATTGAGCTAGCACCCTTTAAAGAATTATGTGAAGAGTTATGGCAGTCCATTTGTCCCTTTGAAACTAGGAACTCTAAAAGCTTTAAGAAGTCCATATGAACATGAATAATGGAATGGTTATTCAAGGATCTGTTTAAAAAAATTAAGAAAGAAAAGAGAATGAATGATAGAAAGAACCATATATCGTATATCATGATTCCCTTCATGGCCTGCCAAATTCTTACATTCCTTCACTTCATTTCCCTGGTCTTGGTGTAATTTGAGAGAACAATATGTTCACTTCTCAGCGCAAACATGATTACCCATACCAGAGTGATCAAAGGAATGGCCTTTCTCTAAAACACATCGCCAAAAGCAATCAGAACATTTGCAATCACATACAGAGAGTCCCTATTTCAATTCCACAAGAGCCAAAACTGCCTCCAATTGTAATGTTTGCACATCATCATTTCCAGAAAATTTTGCGGTGTTGTAGCAAAGCCATCTTTGAACTTGATCACACCGTCTATCATCCAATGCCTCTATGAAGTCCTGAAATTTAGAGTGCCATAAATCACCACTTTTGCCTCTTATATCCAAGACGTTTTCTGGTACTGAACTGAGATGACTTAAAATCTGATAATTTGATGTAGATTCATCTAGAGGAGCAAGCTCCAGGCTAGTATCATGAAAATCAATGAAGAGGTCCCCAAGTACTATTGGCGCATCATTTACCTCTTTCTGAGTCAAAATTCATAAGCACCTTTTTGTCTCCTGCCATATAAATGCACCCTGCCTTAACTGCAGAAACTAAGTTCCAATGAAGGATATCCACCTTCATAGCAACATGTTTCAAATCTTCAGAGGTCCAATCCTTCATTGCTATCTGGGAAATAACAAGCTTCAAATCTCTCAAGAAGGCACGGGCACTCTCATAACTATGTCTCAACTCTTCTATAGTCAAAGCAATATCAGATAGGCATTGTTGATGATATTCTCTTCGAGTAAAAGGAACCATTGCAGCAAGTACAACCACTCATCCATACATCTTGGTAAGGAAGTTTTCACAAGATATTTGATAATGCCCTGAACTTGTACATGTCCCCAAAGCTAGGACCATTACTGCGTGGGAGCAATCCTATTCACACATTTAAATGAGGTTTTCATTTGGTAGCTTTTGAATAATGTACACGATTCCTAGCTTTATATAATGTGCAAGTATCCAAGGTTTTAATATACAGGTTTGATGAATCATTCCAGAATATAGACTAGACAGGTGTTGAAATTATGTTGGAATTGTTTTCTGGGAGTACAAATATAATATGGATGCAATGTACTCCTGGGAAAGCATAATTGCTTCTAGTTGATGACATGAACAGGGTTAGGGTCGTAGAAATTCATCATCAGCCTTTGATGAAACCTAAGTACATTACTCTCTCTTCAGATTTTTTAAATGCATGCATTTCAGGGGATGGTTCTTTTCTCTTTGTTTTTCAGACGTCTACAATGTGTTAAGACCATGAAGAGGAATTTATCTCATCTTTTTCTCAAGAAACTGTTCAAGAAAATTCTCAAGCTGTAAGCAAGGCTTCATCAGAATTTGAGCTCAAATTTTACATGTTAGGTGATGCCATGTCGTTTTTGAAAAACATTTCCTTGGATAAAATTGCTGAACACGTTGCTGATTTCCAGGTGAAGCTTGTATACTATGGGTGTCAGATTCACCTTGTATACTGCAATGTTGTTGATGGCTTTCTTTCTTCTAATATATTGAATCTAGTTTCAACTACGGAAGTTTTGGAGTTTCAAGAATTAGCTAAACACAAGTCAAATCCGGAAAGAGATTGCAAAGTTTCCATGGACCAGGACTCCCATAAGACTTGTGCTACATTAGACTACATCTATCACATTTTTAATAAGTATGTTGTTAGTTCTGCACTTAGTAGAGGAAGTATCAGGGATCTTACCATCCATGTTTTGTTGAAGTCAAGAAATATGCTTGGAGCAGATGACGGGCAAAGAAAATCTGAAGAGTACTTGCAGCTCCTGATTGAGCAATTAGAGAAAGAAAAAGGGAAAGATTTTTCAAATCTCAGGATTCAGTTTCAAGTTATCATGTCTGAAAGCTGGGACTCAAATGGTGTAGGCGTCTTGTTCCCTTATTATAAAAAGAGGCTGCTGGGAAAATGGATCTGTCAACTTATTTGTCTTGTACCCGTCCAAATAGCTCGGGCTGAAAACAATGGACTACAGCCCTTTCTTGATGGACTTCATATACCTCCACATCACACTTTTGCAGATAGCATATCGCTAGCAAACTTGCTTCGCTTTGGCTTATATGACGTGGTCTTGAGTCAGTGGGATGGTAAAATCATGGTGATCTCATCAATGGGAAAGCAAAGTAGCGGCAAGTCTTACTTATTAAACCATCTGTATGGGTCCCTTCTTGATGTACCAAGGGGCAGATGCACTGTTGGAGTTTGGATGACATTGCGGATGGGTTCAAATTTCCTCTATGTACGGATGGACTTTGAGGGATTGGGGAGTTTTGAGAGAACGGAGCAAGAAGATATGCTACTCTCAATCCTAAATGCTGCCTTGAGTAATTTAACAATATTCAACAAGAAGGTTTGTTTTGCAAATGGCCATATTTGTCATGGTCTTTCTGGTTGATTTTCTCATATTTTAGTGGCCTCACCTCTTTCCTTTAAATGTCATAGCTACTTAAAAATTAATTGTCGTTTGTGATTTTTTTTTCTTAATCAGGATTTTCATTTTGACAAGGAGACAGAAGCCATCTTCCAGCATTTCTGAAGTGGGGTGAACTTGGTGAAGAACGATGAAAAGTTATTCAAGGGACTATTGCTGAAATTGTTGTCTTGCAGATGTCTTCATAGCAAGGGAATGCATGGCTGCATTTTCCTTTGAAAAATGGAAATCTATATGGCTATAAAAGAACAAAGGACCAAGAAACTCAACATTTATGTTTATAAAGGAGACTTACAATCTTTCCAACTTGGTTAAATTAGAAAAAATTGGAAAAGGTCGTGACAGATGACTATTATTAAGTGACGTGGTAATTTCAACATAGATAGATCAGTGCTAATTACATTGTAAAGAAAGGTATGTTCTTTTCGTAATCAGCACCATAAAATTATATTTTTCATTTAATCTGATTGGATATATATATTACTCATCTTTTCTTTTAAGACTCGACTAAGAAAACCTGACTAGATCACAGATTTCAGTAATATTTTGGAGCTTTTCACCCTGACGACTGGATATACCAAGAAAATAAAATTCTACTTACAAGTTAACTATTGCATTGAGCCATCCAAAATCCTCAGGTACCAATCCTGTAAGATTGCTTTCGGATAAATTTCTGCCATCAAGAAATCTATGCTAAGGTGTTATCATTTCAGTTTTACAATTCCAGCGAAGTAGTTAACTGTAAACAAATTGAAGAAGTAAAGTTACATTTCCAAAATTATTTTGAACGAGGAGTTATTATCGTTATCACAGACAATTCCTTCCCACTCCATCAAATAACCATTCAGTTCAAAAAGGTATTTACCATAGATAAGAGCCTGAACGTTTGGAGCATGCTTTCTCTTCACAGGGTAGTGGAATTCACTACCCCCTATTTCAAACCTCAGAGATGAATTCAGAACTCTAAATCTATAACTATGGCGAGTTTACCATAGATGGATATGGTGGCAGGTGTAAGCCTGCGTTGTTGCAGGTGTATTTTTTTAGTGTGGCGTCTTTATTTTTGGGAGCTCCCGGCTCATGGGCTCCACCATAGGCAGTGGAAAATTTGGGTAAAATTAACTAAGTGCAATCTAAAATTTGAGAGAATCAAACTTTGGATAAACATAACCTAGGCTAAAACCCAGTAGAATGCAGACTTTGGATAAAATCAACAAAGCCAATCCAAAAATAGTGACTTTGCAATAAGACCCCAATGTGAATGGCCAATGAAAACTCTGGGAAAATTAATTGAATAATTTAAATTATCTATTTTTGTTCAAGAATTTGGTTAAAAAAGTTGATGGCATTTGATATTTAAAAATTCAAACAAATTTAATTCATGGTAAAATCGATATCAATCACTACGTACCTGCTACTATTGACAGGTATAATAAACGATGGAAATTGATTAGATAAAGTATCATACCCATTTCCACTTCTATCAATTTAATATGTAAAACGCGATCTATGTAAAGATGAATATAAACTAGCTTCAAGAAGGCAAACCTCTTATTTAATAATAATAATAATAAGAAGGCAAACCTCTATACGAGTTCACAGCCTGGGAGTCCTAAACCTATTTATTTCATCTTCAGCATGGATCGACACGTGAGTTTTCAAATTCTTTCTTTTTCTTCTCACTTAAATTGTGAAAAAGGTTGGTTGGGATCTTCTCTAACAATATATTGATTTGAATTTACTTTACTAGTTCTATCCTTAGTGCATTCAATATGGCTCTACCTAAGAGTCCCAAAGCCATTTGAAATTGTAGAGTTTTATAGTTTGAGCTACTGCTCTAAGAAGCTATAAGATAGGAACATTTTCTATTCTCACAGACACCAATCTACACAGGGCATGCAGAAAAGGAAGGAAAAGGGTTACCAACAAATAAACATAATCACCCAAAATAAATAAAGGGAATGTTTTAAGAAAAAAAATGAAGAGGCTGCAATGCCTTTCTGTCTTTTTTTTTTTGCATGGTTGGAATCTAAATCGTGACTGATATATATTCAATGCATATGCATCTCATCTCTTGACCAGTTTTTATATTTGTCTTTCAGGCTATCGAGATAGAGGAGATTTCTTGCACAGTAAATATTTAATGAACTTGAAAAGGAATTCCGGTTCAGTGAATGAAACTGCACTCGAAATAGTTATCAGTGCACTTTGCAAGGAAAAATATTTACTGAACCAGAATTCCTTTTCAAGTTCATTAAATATTTACTTCTATTGCTATTCCATATTTACTGATAACTATTTCGAGTGCAGTTAAATTGCTATTCCATAAACGATTTTTTACTGTTTCAGAGAAGTTCTAACCAGAGACATGGCTCGTTTAACCAGACCATCCCCATAGTGATAGCTACATGTTATATTACACACACCAAAGGGTTCTTTTACTCATTTATTATTAATTATATTTTATTGTACTTTCCACCGCGTAATGGACCAAGGTTTTTAAAATAGAGGTAGTTCGTCCTACTACACCCGGGTTGATGTAGAACTCACTACAGGCTACACCCATTCAAGTTATTTCACTCTACTTCCTCCTAGAAATAGTTTATTTACTTTACAATTCTTGTCTTCTGGGTTTAATATGGTTTTCCGGATTATGGTTGGACTTTCAGACCTTTGTGAGACAAGTATAACCCATCTTGCAAGTGTGTTTTTGACCCCAAACTCTCTATCTAGTATTTTGTTGTCTCATTTTTTAGTTTTCATAATTCTTATAATTTCCTTCGAATGTGTTAGAATCCTCAAAACCCGCCCGCAAAATTTTCTTGTAAATGGTATCAACCACATCAAAGAAATCTTCCTCCACCAATCTATTCAACATGTTATAAGAAAACCCATCTAAATCTACTCCTTGGAATCTCATCCGTGCAAACACCTGTAGTGCCATATCAGCCTTTCCTACATGCGCATAGCCCATTATTAAGGTATCATAAAACCGAAGACCCGATATGTTTTTTTGCTTCTGAAATGACTCAAGCGAGTCCAACAAGACTCCTGTCAATTTTGCTCGAGAGAGCATCTTGAGTAAGGTGTAATAAGAAACTCTGGTGTGTTGATAATCTATTTGTCTCCCAGCCCAGTCAAAAAAATTCAACCCATGCAATACATCATTCTGAAGCTTGAGTACCCTCACAGAACATTCTTCAGTGAGATTTATATCAAGCTGTGTAAGTGCCTCATATGTTTTTACACCCTGATGGTCTTGAGAGAGTACTTCACAAATCCTATTTACATCTCTCCTCAACTGCTCATTACTCCATGCTCGAGGTTGAAGTCTTCTGTCCGGAAACCACTCTTTGAATGATAAAGAAATGTCTCTGAAACTGACATTATAAGCTTCTTCCTCGTTCCCATCGGCTATTGCTGCCGCAGCTGTGGTCGAGCTTTGACAAACAAGATCCCACTATGGATACACTAGCCTTCCATCCCCTTCCATCAAACGAATAGGGTTTCCAATGGAGATGAGCTGAAATACTCTGCAAGTTGGTAATGGAATCCTCTTGTTCTGTAGGAACTTTCGAGTGCATCTCCTCCACATTTTTCTAGCCTTTTGCTCATGATCCAGCCAAGCCTCTCTGCTAGAAAATTGATTCTTATTTCTTTCGTTTCCCCTCCCACATGGTTATTATATAAAGTAGTCTCAATGGAGAGATTGGAAGTGGAGATGTTGAAATTTGTACTATATCCATTGATGCCATAGCTCCCTCAATGGTTTCATGGACTCGAGCACTCAGGCCTCCTCATTCTGCATTTGGGCATCTCAAAGGATGGATTCTGTGACAAAATCACAAGATTGAATGCCTTCCACATGGAAAACAAAATCAGAAGATCGAAAGCCCTCTGCTTGGATGGATCGATACAATCTTATTAAGTGATACATATGAAATAGCTAAACATAATTAGTAAATGTACTAGAGTAAAATGTCATGGCGGATTTATAAGCAGAGTGACCCCAGTTTCTTCCCCAACCAGTGTAATCAGTCAAACTCTCCTTGTGAACTAGTACCATCTGTTTCAATGGTTTCTACTTCCAAAGATTTGCAGGATTGTGAATCAACTGTTTTGACCATTGGAAGAGTATGGAAAGCCTGTAAAGCAGGGAGAGCCAACCACTCAATCACTCCTATTTAGACCAGCAATAATACTCTCTAATTCTGTTGATGTGTAGATACTAAAAGAAACTGTGTACATTCTTTCAGAACTTGTATCTGCAAGTGATATTGTGGCTCAAATTCTTTCCAAGGCAGACTCAGATTTTGAGTGTACTCAAATTGAGCCTTCCAATATGTAATTGGAGAAGCGCTCAAGAAAACCGACTCTCCACCAGCACACAACTAACAAGTGCAGCTAATAGCGATGATTAATTTCACAGAATATCCATGGAAAAGTAAATTAAGAAAGTTGTGCAAAATGAAAGGCAAAAGAGACTGAATGGGATATAAATTGGGAATGTTGGTTTCATAGGATCACTTATGAACAAGTAAGATTGAGAAAGTGATGCAAAGTGCAGTGTACCTTTGCTGCTTCTGGCTGTACCCCTCTCATCACCACTTTGCAAGATCCAACAGAACCCAATAGTGCCTTCATGCATTGCAACTTCTGCCCTAACAAGATCAACAATTAAAATCTCAGCATCAATCACCACAAACATTGCAAGTGCAATGAATTCTCTCCATAACTCAATGCGCATGGAACCTTTAAGAGCTCCAAAATCAGCAACCTGAAAGCCGCATCTAGGGCTATATCCACTACAACCAACATCGAAAAACTGACCCAGAGTTGCGAATCCATTGTCCCCTTTGGTTCTATAACCTACCACAGACAAAAACCTAAGAGTTGATGCATTTTCTATCCAATCAAAGGGGCTATTATCCAATCGAAGGGGCTAAACTCTGAAATGTTCTTTGCACTGGCCCCTTAGAAGCTTCCGCTCCACAACTTGTTATACGGAGTGGTAAAGTCCAGAAGCATTACGAAGACCCTAAAAACCCCGGCAAATGGAGGCCCTATCAAATGGAGGCGAGGTTGGCCTTGTCCCTGGACTCGAGAGGGCAAATGTAACAATGCTTCGTCGGAAGAGTCGACCAGTCTCTCTCGCGCCTCTCTCGCGCTCCTCTCTCGACTTGCTAGGAACAAATACCTGTCTCCAACTTTCAGCGTGTCTATTTTCCCTCTTCTTTTTCATCATTTTGCCGCTCTTTGAACAAATTGTTTTAATTTCTAAATTACCACAATTAAAATAGTTATTTTCCCTCTTCTTTTTCATCATTTTGCTGCTCTTTGAACAAATTGTTTTAATTTCTAAATTACCACAATTAAAATAGTTTTATTTTTTTAACTAAAATAACTATATCTCTATATGCGCAGGTTCTTCTAATGTGAAGAGAAGTTTTATTGTAAATTTCTAATTTTCTATAGGTTGCTCTTCTACATTCTGAATTAATTAAACTAAAATAATTATAACTCTATATAACTCTATATATGCGCATGTTTTTAAATTAAAATAATTATATTTCTATATGTGTGTGAAGAGGAATTTTATTGTAAATTTTTAATTTCTATAGGTTGCTTTTCTGCATTCTGAATTAAACATTAGAATCATATTTTCTAGTTTTCAATATATTTCCTTATTATAATTTTGATGTAATTGGTAATTTATTCATGTTTTGGATGCAATCGTTAATTTCTTTATTTTGATTATGATAAAATTAAAATGAATATTTTATCTTGTATATTAAATAAAATAAATTGAATTGTGATCATTTTTAGTTTAATTTTTAGTTAAAATAATAATTTAGATTTTTAAAACAAAATATTAGTTGGCCTTAAAAAAAGTTGTTTTAGAGTGATATAATTGTTATATAGAGTAGTGATACAATTTTTATGGTTGTTTAATCATTTATTATTTTTATAAATAGAGGATTACTATTTTTTTTATTCATGAGGATTATTTTAAGATGTTTGTGCATAATTTAGGTGTAAGTTTAGATTAATCCAACATAAAATGTTGTTTTTGAGTGCTTTAAAGAAAATAGAGATTAAAGTACAAATTAGATTATAGAGGGATGTGATGAGTTTCTTAATTAAAATACTTGTAGGCATTAGATGGAAAAGACGTAAAGAATATGCACCTTATATGAAAGTAAAATTTAAATAAGTGCACTTTAATTAATGACAACACAATCCTTGTAGCATGATAACATATACGAAAGACAATCCTTAGAATCCATTTGATATGTGAATAAAGTGTTAGAAAGTAAATCATAAAGACATTGTACCATGGGCTACCCTATCAAGCTCTTACATGTAGTAGTGGAAGAGGGTAGGTGATGAGGGTAGGTGATGAGAAGCTCTTGACACCTTTGTAAGTAAATCCACCCTCTAGAATGAGGACTTGCACCTCTCCTTTATAGAACAAGATTAGAGGAGAGATAATGTAGTCGAGGAAAGAGAAGAGGATCAAATTGTGGGTTAAAGGCTTATGTGCTAGATCGTTTTGGATGTCACAATTCCTCTCTAGTGAATTTTCTCTCTTTTAAAACTAGGTTTGTTGAAAGTACACACCTGCTCAAAACACTTCGTAGCTAATTTTTTTCCTTTAATTGACAAATATGTTGAAATTATCTTTAGTGATGTGCATGTCTTCTAAAATATGTGTTGTTTTAGCACGTAATACTCATGATAATGCATTAAATTTATGAGCAACGAGTCAACACAACATCGTGGCACCTCTTCTCCACGATATTTATTTTCTTCTTATTATGAAGTTCCAACCTACTAGAAATAGTTCAATATGGTGCCCCCTTTGTAATAACTTGTTGTTTTCATTTAGTAACCATATATATCTATTGATTGTCCTTTGTATGAATGAAATGTAAGAATTTCCTAGAATTATCCTCCTTGAGCACACCCTATCCAAGACTTGAATGGTTGAAACACGAAATCTACCAATAATAATCCCTTTTGACTACATCACCTCTCAATATTTTCCTTTCTCATTGTAATAATTAAGATGTGTGGATGAAAGTAGATCTAATTCGACTTCATGAAGAAAAACAACCTTGCATATATGGCTAGGTTGAATTGCATCATTACCCAGTTAACCCAGTCATTATCATCCTCCTTAACCTCAGTCATTGCATCCTCCTTGATTGCACATACAACTCAACCCCTCTCCACTCCTTCAACGAGGATGAAAAGGATTCAATTTCAATAGGAAGAATTGACGGGATGAAGAAAATCGAGTAAGTCGCAATCCCTGCATCCTCCTTGACTATTCATGTGACTCAACTCACTTAGCTCCTCCTCATCTCCTTCAATTGGGATAAAAATGCTTCAATTTCAATAGGAAGAACAAGCAGGATCGGGAACCTCGAGAAAGTTGTAGTCCATGCATCCTCCCTCGCTTCGTCTGCAACTCAACCCCTTTAGCTCCTTCAACTTGGATTAAAAGACTTAAATAGGAAGAAATGGTGGGATCAAGAACCTCCTGCAAATTGCAATAGGAAGAAATGGACGGATCAAACTGCGCCATTCAAAACAACAATATAACAATATTTTCTCCCATGGGGTATAAAAAAAAATGTTGAAGCATTTGTTCCATATTTGAAATTTTAATAGACGAGAAGCTCAATGATATATAGACAATTTAAATGTGCTTTGTAATAAATTAGAGGTTTGTAATAACATTGAAAATATGACGTTTGAGCTTAAATTTATTGGAGGAGAAAAGGACATACATGTTGTGCATCTACAACACAAAACCACCTACATATTGAATGGTAAGTCCTCCATACAAATAAGAGGAAACTACCACCAATTTTGCTGGGATCATAACCCAAGAGGAAATAATTTTTAAAGGAAACTGCTCAACCCTAGCAATCTCTCCGTGCATATAAAAGTTTTACAATGGCTTGTATTTATTACTTCAATCAATCGCAAAGGCGGGAAATTTACTCACCAATAAAAATCGGGCCCTTGAACTCTGAAGCAAAGGGGAAGGCACAAGATTTTATCCTATGTACACCCAGCCCTGCACTCTATAGCAAGAGGAAACCCAAAACAAATATGGAAATGAGAAATCAATGTAAGAGGAAAGGTATACATCCAATTAATTGCAATATATAGGCCCAAAAATCACTTCCCACCATACCTCTGAGTCTTGCTGCCCCATGGGTGATGGTAAATGATGGTGAATGACCGTGATATTGGTAGTTGTTTCCTTATATATTTGTAAGGAAAGTTCCCAACTAATGAACGAGTCTTGTGCCATTGGTATTGGGGCAAGAAAGCTATCTGCCAAATATATTATGGAGGTGTGAGCCAAAATGTCCATTCTCCTCTGATACGAGACATTTCATCATTGTTTAAAGCTTGGTCTTCACAAACAGATCCATCTAGAGCATTACAAGGACCCATCAATATTTTTCTCAAAAAACCTCTAAATGATAAAACCTCTAACTTTCTAAAGGGTGCACCCTAATGCTACTCATGGTATGTTTTGGTCTTTCCACATGACGTCCCCATTCATATTCGGGAGAACTAGAAATGAGTAATGATCTCATCCAAATCCCAGAGGTTTTTATTATCTTTACTTTGAACAAGGTCCTACAATTCGAGATTGAGTAATATATGTTTACTCCAAACTCTTACTGGCTCAAATAATAAGGGAAGATAGGAGAGTTTTCTCGTGTCGAACCCTTTGAGTGAAAGCTCTGTTCATTTCTCTTTCCAATAATACCACATGAGTGCACTGAAAAATAGAATATTGCAAGGGCCTTCGAAAGGGGAATTTATAAGCCAACACCTCTCATTATGTTTCCTAGCAAGTGATTGAATTCACAAATGAGGAATTTTTAAAATGAGGGTTTTTTATATGACCGATGAACTCGACACTCCTCAGTTTGGGTTCTATATTCATCCCATATACCATGTTCGTACAATGGCACGATGGCACTCGAGGAAACTTTGGAATGGAAAATTCCCCAACCGCATACCCATTGATGGCATGCAAATATGTCATAGATCAAAGTATTATAACCCTAAACCTCTTATGAGCTGAAATAAAAGGAAAACCCATTTAACCCAGTCATTATCATGTCCCCTTAACCTAATTCCATGCATCCTCCTTGATTGCACATACAACTCAACCCCTCTCCACTCTTTCAACCGGGATGAAAAGGATTCAATTTCAAAAGTAAGAATCGACGGAATGAAGAAACTCGAGTAAGTTGTAGTCCCTGCATCCTCCTTGACTATTCTTGTGACTCAACCCGCTCAGCTCCCCCTCATCTCCTTCAACCGGGATAAAAATGCTTCAATTTCAATAGGAATAATAGGCAGGATCGGGAACCTCGAGCAAGTTGTAGTCCATGCATCCTCCTTGGCTTTGTCTGCAACTCAACCCCCTTAGCTCCTTCAACCTAGATTAAAAGACTTAAATAGGAATAAATGGTGGGATCAAGAACCTCCTACAAACTGCAATAGGAATAAATGGTCAAATCAAATAACACTATTCCATCACTAAGAAGCCTCGGTTTGCAAGGCATTGATTCGCATATGGAGAGAGATATCATCACAAAGAAAGAAGAGGAAGAAACACTTACTAATGTGTTCCAATTGTTTGAGCTAGAGGAAGGTAAAGTAGTAGACATGATATAGCCTAAGAGAAGTGAATCCAATCCAAACAAACCACCCTGTGAATTTTAAAATCCAAGAGGTAATCCCAACTTTTCATTATACTTTTGACTTTAAAGCACCTTTTCTTAGTCTCGATAAATGAAGTAAATAGTCTCAACCCCTTGGAGAAGGAAATTTGAGAAAAAAACAATTAGCATGAACAAACAAAGAATCTAATGAGCTGAGCTGAGAGGGGTCTCCATTTATAAACAAGCATCCATAGGCTTGTTAGAGTTAGTATGTATCTTTACTATAAGGTGAGTAGTCTTCACATCACCAACCACATCTAATAGAAAGGTACCAACCCCTACATATTTTGTTATTTTTTTCTATTTATTTAACGGGCCCTAAGTTTCAGTATGAATTTCATGTGGAAATTCACCTACAACCTTTTTCTTCGATTTACGTATGGATTCATTTTCATTTTCGTATTAAAACTCGTTAATATAAAATCAAGGAAAACTATAATTTAAAAGATTTTAAATTAGTGTATATATATATATTAATTTATTTATGATAATGTTTTTTATTTGTTTTATTAAAAAAATTAAATGTTATTATACGAAATTATAGAGAATTATAGATGAGATGCCAAATTTAATTTTAATATAGTACAATTTTATACTTATGAACATGTTATTTTTAAACCATCATTCATTTTCTCTTTTACCCATGACTTTTTCTCTTCTTGATTCATCCCTTTGAGAGAAAGATCTAAGAGGGAAGGGAGTGTGAATTCTTCTTGCATCCCTCTCTTTTAAGGCGATAGCCTTCAAGGTCCTTGCTTCTTCTCTTCAAACTTTCTCTATGCTTAAATCCATTACGTTATGTTTTGTTGAGAAAACTCATGATAACCATATGGTGAATCACCCCATGCAATTTCTATCTTAAAGCCTTTGCTTTGGTGGAACATGGTTTAGAAGGGAAATTTATTGGACCATGGCCGATTCTAATATCAACATAATTGTGGAGAGTGAAGAATTGGAAGGTTGTGGTTCAAGTTCATCTCTTTCATTATTTTTGTGGTTGAGGACTCTATGCCTTCTTGTTTGGGGAAAAAAAAGTGAGAGATTTGATTTTTCACAATAGACCCTATTCCATGGGGTTGGGAAACACATACATAACTCAATGGACTTTAGAATTTGACCTAGAAGTGGATTTGCCCTCAGTTGTCCCAGTCTAGGTTCGTCTTCCTCAACTGCTCAAGAAATTTAATCTAAATCAAAAGACACAATTCTAATCTACTACTCTACAGAAATGAATTCACAATTTAGAACAACATTCGCAAACATGCATCAATCACATACACAAGTACACATATTTATCTAGGGGAAACCAACTCGTAAAAACCCCTTGAGCTTACTTGCATTAATCAAATGAATAGAGAATCTATTACAATTTCTAGCTTGCTCTTAGCTCAACTTGCAAAAGAATAATTTTTCTCTCTGTTCAATGAGAAGTTATGACCTATATTTAATCAATTTATGCCTCCACCTAAGCTCGTATTTCCTTGTGTAAATCCTATGGAAATTAGCCCCTATTTTTTAGGAATTTCCTCCAAATTGATTGTGTAATTCCCAAGGATTGATCTCTGATTGCATGCAACACCTGTACACTCAAGACTAGTCTACAACTGATGTTACATTGGCTTGGAATCTCCACCACACTTGAGCAATTTAAATTCCTTGCATGCATGATCTATTTTTGGTTGATTGATCAGTTAACTCAATGATCCTTAACTGAGTTAGCAATTAAGGATTTTAGGGGTTAAGTCTCGTTAAGAGTTAATGGGGTTAGTGTTTAGGGGGTTAAATGGGTTAGGGGTTGGGAATTAGGGTTTAAGGGGCCAGGGGTTAAGAGTTAAATGTTTAGAGGTTTAGGGGATTAAATGGGTTAGGGATTTAGAGGTTTAGGAGATTTAGCAATTAAGAATTTATGGGTTAGGGGTTATGGGGTTAGAGGTTTAGGGTTTAGGGGATTAAATGGGTTAGGGTTTTAGGGGTTTAGGGGGTTAAATGGGTTAGGGGTCAGGAATTAGGGTTTAATGGGTTAGGGGTTAAAGGTTTAGAGGTTTAGGGTTTAGGGGGTTAAATGGGTTAGGGGTTTAGGGGTTTAGGGGGTTAAATGGGTTAAGGGTGAAGGGGTTAGGGGTTAAGGGTTTAGGGTTTAAATGGGTTAGGGTTTAGAGGTTTAGGGTTTAGGGGGTTAAATGGGTTAGGGGTTTAGGGGTATAGGGGGTTAAATGGGTTAGGGGTTGGGAATTAGGGATTAATGGGTTATGGTTAAGGGTTTAGGGGGTTAAATGTGTTAGGGGTTTAGGGGCTTAAATGGGTTTGGGGTTAAGGTTTTAGGGGTTAGGGGTTAAGGGTTTAGAGGTTTAGGGTTTAGGGTTAAATGTGTTAGGGTTTAGAGGTTTAGGGGGTTAAATGGGTTAGGGGTTGGGAATTAATGTTTAATGGGTTATGGGTTAAGGGTTTAGAGGTTTATGGTTTAGGGGGTTAAATGGGTTACGAGTTTAGGGGTATATGGGTTTAAATGGGTTAGGGGTTGGGAATTAGGTTTTAAGGGGTTAGAGGTTTAGGGGGTTAAATGGGTTAGGGGTTGGGAATTAGTGTTTAAGGGGTCAGAGGTTTAGGGTTTAGGGGGTTATATGGTTTAGGGCCGGTTTAGAGGTTTAGGGGGTTAGGGGATTTAGAAGTTAAGGATTTTAAAGGGTTAGGGGTTAATGGGGTTAGGGTTTAGGGGGTTAAATGGGTTAGAGTTTTAGGGGTTTAGGGGGTTAAATGGGTTAGGGGTTGGGAATTAGGGTTTAAGGGGTTAGGGGTTAAGAGATAGATGTTTAGAGGTTTAGGGGATTAAATGGGTTAGGGATTTAGAGGTTTAGGAGATTTAGCAGTTAAGAATTTATGGGTTAGGGGTTAAGGGATTAGAGGTTTAGGGTTTAGGGGGTTAAATGGGTTAGGGGTTAGGAATTAAGGTTTAAGGGGTTATGGGTTAAGGGTTTAGAGGTTTAGGGTTTAGGGGATTAAATGGGTTAGGGGTTTAGGGGTTTAATGGGTTAGGGGTGAAGGGCTTAGGGGTGAAGGGTTTAGAGGTTTAGGGTTTAGGGTTTAAATGGGTTAGGGTTTAAAGGCTTAGGGTTTAGGGGGTTAAACAGGTTAGGGGTTTAGGGGTATAGGGGGTTAAATGGGTTAGGGGTTGGGAATTAGGGATTAATGAGTTAGGGTTAAGGGTTTAGGGGGTTAAATGGGTTAAGGGTTTAGGGGCTTAAATGAGTTAGGGGTTAAGGGTTTAGGGTTAAATGTGTTAGGGTTTAGAGGTTTAGGGGGTTAACTGGGTTAGGGGTTGGGAATTAATGTTTAATGGGTTAGGGGTTAAGGGTTTAGAGGTTTAGGGTTTAGGGGGTTAAATGGGTTATGGGTTTAGGGGTATATGGGGTTAAATGGGTTAGGGGTTGGGAATTAGGGTTTAAGGGGTTAGAGGTTTAGGGGGTTAAATGGGTTAGGGGTTGGGAATTAGTGTTTAAAGGGTCAGAGGTTTAGGGTTTAGGGGGTTATATGGGTTAGGGTGGGTTTAGAGGTTTAGGGGGTTAGGGGATTTAGCAGTTAAGGATTTTAAAGGGTTAGGGGTTAATGGGGTTAGGGTTTAGGGGGTTAAATGGGTTAGGTTAAAAAAAATATCCGATAATGCCACAGTTAGTTCACAGGAAGATGGAAGTTCAAACTGTTTGCTAAAAAGTGAACTTCTATGCATATCAAGCTGCTATAGACCATTTTGCTTCTTTTTGTGCAAGTAGTTTTGTTTTATTACGTGGAATCACATCACAATTAATCTCACTATATTAAATTTCTTCTTCTAGAACTTCTTTAAGGCTATCCTATTGAACTTGTATCAAATAGGTTATGATTTTGTCACTACATAAAACAACAAAAAAATCAGCCAAATTTAATCATAGAATTTCCCTCCTAATCTAAAAATATTAAGCAATATCATTCCTCATAGTATTGCAGCCTAGCCAATTAATTTATAGAGAAAGCGTTTCTAAAATATAAATTACATTAAAAATTTCCTAAAAACTACTTCCTTCATAGACAATAGAAGAAAAAACTATACATTTAAACAATTGCATTGCTACCTTGGGTTTGGAGATCCACGAATATTTATAGAATTTAATTTACACTCATAAATTAAGCCCATATTATTTAAAAACTAGAGACAACAATTAGGACAACAATTTCAAAGTACCAAGTAATTAGTGTATTGCTAGTGTAGCTATTTAAGACTATATATATTCAAGTGCATTGTTCACATGCATGTGTATCCAAAGTTAGTTCTTATATAAGTATTATAGGATTTTGTCTTTCATAATTTGAACTTGTCCTAATATATGAAAGGGTTAGTTTACAATATTTACATTCCCATGACTAATATATCAATGTTATGCTAGTTTGAACACCACATGCATATCATACATGGAATATAATGTGAGATCTTATACTCAAACTTTATTGCAGGAAAGACACAAGAAAAATTGAATTGAAGAATGCAATACGTCAATGCTTAGCTGAATTCCAAATCCAAAGGCATTTAATTGTGTTACAGTCCTCTTGTATTAATAAATTGATCGTGCATCTGACAAAGGAAGCTTTGAAAGCTCATTGAACCTCACAATGTTTTAGAAGGCACTGGGTAAGATATTATCATAACAAACATGCTCTAAGATGTATTCTTCCAAATTAGCATCTAAAGTTTGAAGGGCATAAAAAGGATGGATAACAAAGAAAAATGATTCTTTATCTTAATTCCACCAATCTTGGAAAAAAATATAATGCCAAAATGGTTTATAAGGGCTTAGTTTCATGAGAGCCATTACAACGATGAACTGGTTGTTGGCACTCATGTTGACTACACTATTGTAACTCACTGTGGCCAAACAATGCTAGACAACCATGCCAACAAACTCAGTAATGCCATCTATGTTTAGAGAGAGGGCTTCTTTCATTGTTGTGTCAGTGCAGTCCATGAAATACCTTCCACTCTCTATGGATTTCGGCCAATAGGGAAACAATGTCTCTAAGTGCTTACACAAATATATAGAAGCGGCCAATAAGATTCAAGAGAAGACATCACATCCTACAACAATATGTAAAAATTGATTCACCCACCTCCTACAATGAACTCGTTGTGCCATAGTTTTGTCACCAATGAAAGTGAAGCCAAATGTGATGCATAAAATAGCTTTAGGCTTTCACGGATGCATATTTTATACAACATGCATATCATGGCTAAAGAGGCAATACCTCCTCAAATGGATGACCCATAAACACCACAATTTTCCATGTTTCATATTTTAGGCGGGCCTACAATAATAATGAAAATATGAAATAAGGAGTATGATAGCTCTTGAGTAACGATCTATGAGTATTTGTGTGCAACTGCACAATGTGCACTAATTACACAGTGTAGTGAGTGCATAGACAATTAGCACAACTTAATGAAAATAAGGATTTGATATGAACCCAAGTCTGAAGATCAAACATACTCTCAACTTCAAACTTCATGCGCTTCATAATTAAATGGCCAAGCTAGAAATGCAGCCTTGCATATCAAATCATTTAAGGGTTTTGAATAAAACTAAAGTTTGTCTTTGTATTTTGATCTTCATTGCATATTTTGGAATATTTTAGAAATTTTATGGATAGTTCCTATCCACTGGATTTCCTGAATATGCAATTTAGTTTAGCTTAGGTTACATCGGAAGGTTTTCATATCAAAAAATTGCAAAGGTTTTGAGAAAAACTAAATTTTTTGTTTGTGTGCATGGTTCTGTGGAAAATTAAAACCAAAGTTTGTGTGCCACTTCTTATTGTGTTTGTGTGTATTTCTTATTGGTCTCTACAAGGTTGAGTTCATTATATATCTTCACAAGACTACTCTGGTACAAGTACATGTTGTCTAACCTTTGCACTCGTGTTATTTAGTCTCCACTTGTTGTACCACAAAGTATGGTTTGACTCTCTGGCTTAAAACATTCACAAATCCACAACAAAAACTCCATTCAAAATCACATTGGCATCATCACTAGTCGACTCCTTCTCTTGGAAGATATAAAGTATTCCATCAATGATTAATTTCTCCAGATGAGCATCATCAATATCTGAATCTCCCAGGTTCAAAACTACCTTTTCAATTGTTCACTTCCATTTTTTAGATCTTCGACGATGCTTCCCACAATATCAACAACTCCCACTTTGCTAGCTAGAGACTCAACCCAATCCTAAAAAGAAGAAATGCAACACAACCTGAACCTAAAAAGTAGATAAGAGTTTGACTTGCTTAGTGTTCAAGTCTCAGACAAGGAACTCACCACTTATGCTAATACTATCAACGAAGGAAATTTAGACCTAGTGCAAATACCAATTCAATCAAGAGAAAGAAAATGTTACACACGAGAAAATCAAATTTACATGACCTGTTAATTTATTATTATTACTGATAAGAGATAAAAGGTAGCATTGATTTTCCCATACTTGAATCCTAACATTTATGGAGACCTAGGAATGTTAGGATATCACCCCATGTCCATGTCCATGTCCATTAGTATTTATGGAAAAACTAGAATGATTGAGGATCCCCTATTCATGGAGATCCAAAATGTGACATATCCCTCTATGACTAACTATTAAATTCCATATCTATGTTTCCATATTTAACCAGTGTAAAGTCAACCTAATTATTTTAGAACATGTGAAGACCAACCTGCCAATGATTTGCTGGTGAGGGAAAAATTATTTTCAAAGTCTCCGAAGAATCTGCTTAGTTAGAGGCTATATCCAAAACTTCAACAAGGGAACACAATGTACATCGAGAAGAGTGCAAACTAGTTGTTGTAATTTAAGGAACATAACTTTAAAGTTGGAGGTCAGCTTCAAATTTTGCAGACTAACCAAACTTGTATCAAATTCCCTATCTCCTATTTAGAGGAAACACATATTATGTAGCTTTTGTACATGATGATATATTACAACATGCATAATGTGACAAGTGTTGGGGAAAATGAACATCTTGAACAAACCTATAGGCATATTTTGTTTGTGACAAAAAACAAGATGTTGAGATAGACTTAGCTTAGCTTCAAATTTTGCAAACTAATCAAACTTGTATAAACTTCCCAATTTCCTATTGGAGGAAGCATATATACTATAGCTTTTGTACATGATGATATCACACCTCGTGTAGAGTCACAGTTGCTGGGGAAAATGAATGTCTTGAACAATCCCATAGACATATTTTATCACAACAAATAAGATGCTTAGATAGACTTTAAAAACTAAGGGTATGAGATTTTTAGCTAGGACTCAGTTGTTTAGAGGAACTGGCTATGGGTCAATGATAGACGGGTTGTATCTAATTGTATCAACCGAGATCGAAGGGACAAAAGAGGAATTGATGTCCGAGAAATATTTCTAGGAAAAATTGCCGCGTACTTCATAGACGACTACCCCACCAAAATGAAGAGCCCAACAAATCATTGTCTTTATATAAGATAACATGAATGATAAGTGAAATAACAACCTCGGTATAGGCACGAGACAATAGTAGCCTGCAAGTTGACAAACTTAGGGTGCACTATCAGAGTCAATTTTGCAAGTATTAGATAATATTGTCTTAAATTGATATGGTTTTGTCTTAATTGTTAATTGTCTTAAATGAGTTTTGCCTTAATTGTCATTGTCTAAAGTGGCCATTGTCTTAAAATATTTTTGTCTCAAACTATTTTTTTCTTAAATATAAAGTCTTGTCTTAAAATATTTTCGTCTTAAATTGTTTTTGTCTTACAATATTTTTGTCTCAAATTGTTTTTGTCTTAAATATAAAGTTTTGTCTTAAAATATGTTTGTCTTAAACTGTTATTGTCTTAAAATATTTTTGTCTTAACATGTTTTTGTCTTAAATATAATGTTTTGTCTTAAAATATTTTTGTCTCAAATTTCTTTTGTCTTAAATATAAAGTTTTGTCTTAAAATATTTTTGTCTCAAATTGTTTTTGTCTTAAATATGAAATTTTGTCTTATAATATTTTTGTCTCAAATTATTTTGTCTTAAATTTTATATTTAAGACAATTAATTGATATTAAATTTTAATGTAAAACAACCTAAAATAAAAAGTAAAATTTTAAGACAAAATATTTCTTTTGTCTTAAACAAATGTCTTAAAATGCCCTTCATGTAGTAGTGACGGGCTTTTTTCAACATCAGGCATGCACCGTTGGGGCCGGGTTTCAAATGTTTGGGTTTCCACAAGAAACCCAATAAATATGGCATAAAGGAGGATTGGAACGCTGATAGGAGAATTCGGGGCTGGTCTACCAAATGGTTGTCAAAAGGAGGAAGATTGATATTGGTAGAGGTAGTTCTACAGCAAATCATGGTTTATTGGGCCTATTTATATATGATTCCATCGAAGATATTAAAAAGCATAAGGAGTACTATGATCAATTTTCTTTGGGATGGTGGCAAGGAGACTAGCAAGTACCACTCGGCAAGATGGGACTTGATTATGAAGCCTAAAGAATTGGGTGGTTGGGGCCTCAATGACTTGCATATTTTTGGTAAGGCTCTTATCATGAAGTCACTTTGGAGGGGTCTCACTTCTAGGGTTATTTGGAGTGAGATTTTAAAATTCAAGTATCTGAACTAGGCTCGTTTGGAGGACCTTTATTTAATGGGATGGCAGAACACTAGCGGGGGGTCGACTATTTGGAATGGTTTCAAACACATTTGGTTGTCTTTTTCGTCCTTTTTAAAATGGTAGTATGGAGATGGAGCGAAAATACTTATTGGCCACGCAGGTTTGCGGGGTTATCTAGCTCTGGTTCCTCTAAGAAATAATCTTATTAGATAGTTAAATGGAAGGGGTTTCTTCTATCTGGCCCAAATTATAAAGGATTCAATCAATGGGATATCGGGTTGGTTGTCCGCTGAAAATTTTTCGTTGTCAGATCACTTGAAGGAGGAGTGGAATATGTACAATAAAGATTTAAGGAGCCAGGGATTGCATAATGATATCGGGGGTGACAGGGTTATTTCGAGGGGTCTGAACTATAACAATTTGCGATGGTGAGTGAGCTTTAACACGAGTTATCCACGTCTTCTTCTATGCCTCATGAACTCTTTGTTTTTCATAGCATCTGGGAAAATAAGGCACAATTGAAGATGAAGATTTTTACTATGGTTGGTATTGATGGAGAAAAATCTCACATGGGACATTCTACAAAGAAAAGGTTGGATTGGGCCTGGATGCTTCACTTTTCATTTGGCTGGTGATCAGAATCACACACACCTATTTTACTCTGGTTTCTTTTCTAGGAGAGTTCGGATTCTAATCTGTCAATTTTTTAAATTTAAGGTCCCTACTCTCACAACTACTACTGATTTCATTAATTGGTGGTATAAGAGGAACTCTTCTCTGTAGATTATCCCGGCTACTTTTCATTGGTTTATCTGGTGTGGATGGCACATGAGGAATTTTGAGGGGGAGAGATGCAACCCTGAGAGGATAGCTAGTAACATCATTACTAATTGGGAAAGCCTGAGAACTACGCAAAAACCTCCAATGGACCTATCAATCAGACTCAGGCCTATCGAGAGATTTTTCTTAGTTTTTTTCTTTGGCGACATCTCACAACATTCCAGATGTGGGTGTGGCACGTGGTTAATGTTATCGCCAAATTGCCACTTGATGCAGGGGAATTAGACACTAGCCAGCAATGTAGGAGTTTTTTCCACATGTTGTGGCTAGGAGGGTTTGAAAACATTTGAATTGTAACAACTAGGTGTCAATACCTCAGCTGACTATATTATTTAGATCAGTTAGAGTTAGTGGAAGTCAAATAGTTAGCCATCTGTCATATTTCAATTATTTGAATGAATTTTAATTAGACCTTTGATTTCCATAACAGTCCTCTCAGAGGAACCGAAGAGTCATATGTTTGTGTATATGAATGTGATCCCTCGGATGTATAGGGAGAGAAGAGAGGGAGAAGAAGAGAGATTTTTGCAATAAACTCTGTGTGTTACAGTTGTTTCCAGTTAAATGATTTCAAAGCTCATTGCCATTGGATTGACTCGAACCTCTATCTGTGAAGAGATTGTTTAATTGCGAAACGATTGAATTATGTGCATTATTGGGTTGAACTATCGTGTAGATTCCGCATTCCCCTGTCAATTGATTCCCTCAAAGTTGTTCGAACAGGCTCTGTCGAATAAATCCCCATTTACAGACGAAGTCTGCGTAACCCTGGTCGTTGAACTCTGTTTAATAGAAATCCCGCTTAATAAAGAAATTACGTTTGTTAATTGTTAACTAGAATTTCCAACCCGAGTAGAAAACCTGAGTTAAGGTAGATGAAGGAGCGCGCAGCCCTGAATGAACCTTGGTTAGTCACTGTACAAAAACCACGGTGGAATTAGAAAGGCGGATTGCCCATATCGCACTGCTTTTGGTGTATAAGCAGTATTTCCCGGTCGAGGAGTGATCCCATATAGGAGTCGATGCGTGGCAGGGCGAAACCATGGAAAACCGGTGTCAAAGCGCGTCATCGCGCGTTAAAGTCCGGCATTGGTAGCCAAGTGATATTGATGATAGTCGTTGATCTTGGAAGGGGTCATCGGATGGTGGTCGTTGGATTAAGGTGCGTGGAGGATAGTCAGGTACGATACGTGCAATTGATTGGTTATTGATATACACATATAGGTGGGGCCAGAGTGAAAGCTCTATTATAAAGTTTTGTTTACAAAGCATGGAGCACTAATATAAAGTATGAAGGTCTAAACATTGGATATAAAGTTCGGAGATAATATATATAAGCCGGGAATATAATATAACATTCGAAAGTTGCGTATTTGTTTATTTGTCAATTTCTTTGAAATTGATAAATAAAATAAAAAGAAGATAAAGAGCCATGTGGGTAAGCCAAAGGGAAATGCTGACAGAGCCATGCTATAGTTGACCAGCTCTCCGTGGGGCTGACTTTCAGCATTGTTGCGTCATTTGTGGTATCAAAGCCATTGTTTTAAGGTTTTTTTTGCAGAAGAGCTGACATGGCAATCCGAGTTGCTAGAGGTGCTGGCAGAAGGAGGCTTGTTGCCAACGCTGAGGTGTTGGGGATGTTGCAGAGGGTTGAAGCTAGAATGGATGCCATGGAGCGAAGACAGCCTAGAGATCCGGAAGACATTAGTGAACCTGAAACAGAAGAAGCGGAAGAAAATGTTGAGATTCCTCCTGACATGAGGCTCCTTAGAACTGTTCTGGGGTCTGCAGTTAAGCCCCGAATTGAAGTGTCAAGTTATGCAGGGGGACTGAATCCAGAGGAATTGGTGGATTGGATAAATGAAATGAATAAATGCTTCGATTATGAAGAAATAAGTGAAGATAAGAAGGTCAAGTTTGCAGTAACAAAGATGAAAGGGCATGCTGCACTTTAGTGGGATGGAGTGCAGGCAGAAAGAAGGAGAGTTGGCAAGCAACCTATCAAGAGCTAGACTAGAATGATGGCCAAATTAAAAGGTAAATTCTTTCCTAGTGATTACCAGCTGACATTGTATAAGCAGATGCATAACCTAAGATATAGGTTGCTGACAGTAAAAGAATACACAAAGGAATTCTACCGAGTAAGCATAAGGGCTTGGCAATTCCAAGACACACCTGAGAAGACTGCCAGATATGTGAATGGTCTCAAGTTGGAGATCCAAGATGAGATTGGTCTCCTGTCTCCTAAGACAGTGGAAGAGGCCTATCATATGGCCTTGAAAGCAGAGGAGAAACTCCTGAGTAAACATTCTTCCAAGAAGAGAGGTACTTTCCGTGGAAAGGGAAGTCAAGGTGGTAGAGGAAAGCCTGCTACACCCAGGGATGGAGCTAACAATAGCTCAACTCAGAATACATCTACAGAGGATGATGCAAGGGGCATAAGGGGTTCTTACAGAGGAAAAGGAAGAGGAGGTAGAGACAGAGGCAGGGGTAGAAAATTAAGGTGCTATAGATGTCAACAAGTGGGACATAAGCACTATGAGTGTCCAGAGAATGTGGGTGTTGGTCCAAGAAATACTGTTGTTTCCCAGGTTGGAGAAGAGGCAAAAATTGAAGAAGAAATTCTTCCAGAGAGGGGAGAATCCTTGGTGGTAAATAAGGTCATGTTGAAGCAAGCTAAGGAGGTCACTGAGCCTGCACAAAGGAAGACTTTGTTTAGGAGCATATGCAAATTCCAAGGGAAATGCTGCCAGCTAGTCATTGATAGTGGTAGCACAAACAATCTGGTTTCCACTGAGGTAATATAAAAGTTGAAGTTGAATACAAGGGAGCATCCAACTCCCTACAGGGTGTCCTGGATGCACAAGGGGCACCAGCTGGTTGTAAAAGAGCAGTGTGAGATAGAGTTGCAAATGGGAAAATACAAAGATAGGGTCCTGTGTGATGTAATGCCCATGGATGTGTGTCATATACCGCTGGGTAGACCTTGGCAGTTTGACGGAGCAGCAGTGCATGATGGCAAGAAGAACACTTACAAGTTCTTCAAAGATTGGGTACACCATACATTGATCCCCATGGAAGAAGGAGAGCCATCCAGGAGAGAGATTGATCCAAAGACCTTGTTGCTGAGCGGGAAGGAATATCTACAGCAGATAGAAGAAGAAGAGGTAATCTTTGCTTTAGTTTGCAAACCTAAAGTAGTTCTTACTTCTACAAATATTTATGATTTACCAGTAGAAATCAAGAGATGTTAGATGATTACTGTGACATTGTTGTGGATGATTTACCTAATGAGCTGCCAACTGTGAGAAAGATCAGTCATCAGATCAATTTTATCCCTGGTTCAAATCTGCCAAATAAGGCAGCCTATAGAATGACTCCCAAGGAAAACGAGGAAATCAGGAGACAAGTACAGGAATTGGTGGACAAGGTGTTGATCAGAGAAAGTTTGAGTCCATTTGTTGTACCAACAGTATTGATCCCAAAGAAAGATGGAGGTTGGAGGATGTGTACTGATTCCAGAGCAATTAATAAGATCACAATCAGGTACAGATTCCCTTTGCCTAGAGTTGAGGATTTAACGGACTGTTTGAGTGGTGCTAAATATTTCTCAAAGATAGATTTGAAGAGTGGATACTATCAGATTAGAATGAGAGAGGGTGATGAGTGGAAAACTGCCTTTAAAACAAATGAAGGACTATATGAATGGATGGTAATGCCTTTTGAGTTGTCAAATGCACATAGCACTTTTATGAGACTTATGAATGAAGTATTGAAAGAATTCATTGACAAATTTGTGATAGTATATTTGGATGATATATTAGTTTTCAGCAGAACTAAAGAAGAACATTTAAGACATCTTAATCATGTCTTGAAGAAGTTGCACCAAGAGAAACTGCTGATAAATTTAAAGAAATGCTCATTCATGAAGGAAGAGTTGGTTTATTTGGGGTTTGTTTTTTCTGCAGAAGGATTGAAGATGGACCCAGAAAAGGTTAAGGCAATTGTGGAGTGGCCTTCACCCAAGAATGTTTTTGAGGTAAGAAGTTTCCATGGATTTGCTATTTTTTATAGAAATTTTATAAGAAACTTCAGTAAGATCAATGCACCCATAATTGAGACAATAAAGAAGATCAAACAACCATTTAAATGGATTGCTGATGCAGAAAGAAATTTTAAAATTTTGAAGCAAAAGATAACTGAAAAGCCTGTTTTGATCCTACTTGATTTTGCTAAACCATTTCAAGTAAAATGTGATGCCAGTGGAGAAGCCATTGGAGCTGTGTTGAGTCAGGATGATAGACCTATGGCATATTTCAGTGAGAAGCTGAATGACACCAGAAGAAATTATTCCTCTTATGAGAAGGAATTCTATTCAATTGTCCAGGCACTAAAGAAGTGGAGACATTACTTGATGTCCAGGGAATTTGTATTATATTATGACAATCATGCTTTGCAATATATTGTACAGCAACCCAAGTTGAAACATAAGCATGATAAATGGGTTGAGTATCTCCAAGGTTTTAATTTTGTTTTGGAACATATGAGTGGCCAAGAAAATAAAGTAGCTGATGCTTTGAGTAGGAGGCACATGCTTGTTCAAGAAACAAAGAATTATATAAAATAGATCTAGATTTTAAGGAAGCATTTGAGGCATGTAGTAACCCTGTTTTAACAAATAGAAGCTAGTGGCTGGATTATTTCCTGTAGGAGGACCTGTTATTCAGAGGAAGCCAACTGTGTGTACCAAAATGTTCCATGAGAGAAAATTTGATCAAAGAGAAGCATATTGGTGGACTTGCTAGACACTTTGGTACTGATAAGACTTATGAGCAGCTGAGTCACTTTTATTACTAGCCCAGGATGAGAGAAAAAGTGGACAAGTTTGTGAAGAATTGCAAAATCTATCAATATGCTAAAGGAAGGAGCCAAAATGCAGGATTGTACACTCCCTTACCTATTCCAGACAGGCCTTGGAACATGGTGAGTATGGGTTTTGTTATAGGATTGCCCAAGACTCAGAGAGGGAATGATGCAATCTTTGTTGTAGTGGATAGATTCTCCAAAATGGCACATTTTATTCCATGCTATAAAACTAGTGATGCCACCCATGTTGTTAACTTGCTTTTCAAAGAAGTTTTTAGATTGCATAGGTTTCCCAAGAGTATTGTTTCAGAAAGAGATACCAGATTTGTGGTTCATTTTTGGAGGACACTATGGAAGAAACTTGGTACCAAACTGAGTTTCAACTCAGCTTATCATCCCCAGACTGATGTAAAAACTGAGGTAGTGAATAGGAGTCTGGGAAATTTGTTGAGAAGTCTTGCAGGAGAGCATCCTAAGCAGTGGAATCATATTTTGCCCCAGGCAGAATATGCATATAATGACTCACCAAACAGGAGCACAGGGCAGAGTCCATTTCATATTGTTTATGGAATGCACCTCAGAGGAATATCAAAGTTGAGAAATCTGGGGAAGGTAGAGCTAAGGAGTGCAGATGGTGAGGAATTTGCTTCAGAGATCCAGGCTATACATGAACAATTGAAACAAAAACTACAAGGAAACAACATCAGATGAAAAAGCAGAGCAGACTTGAGTAGAAAAGAAGTTCATTTTGAAGTAGGAGATCAGGTTTTGGCACACTTGAGAAAGGAGAGATTCCCAAAGAAGCAGTACAACAAATTGAAGTTCAAAAATATTGGGCCATGCAAGATACTTAGGAAGTTTTCTGCAAATGCTTATGAGATTGAATTACCTCCTGATGTTGGAATATCTCCCATTTTTAATGTTGCAGATTTGTACAAGTATGAAGATGATGATGCAGAAGAAAGATCAGCAGACAAGGAACAAATTGAGTGGAGGGAACAGCTACCTCCAACGCAACCACTGCAACCAGAGAAGATATTGGATAAGAGACCATTCAGAAGGACGAAAGGACAAGAGTAATTTTAGTACTTGATCAAATGGAAGGAGAAGCAAGAGGAAGATGCCACTTGGATGACTGAAGAAATGTTACAGAAGATAGGCAGATTAGTGGAAGAGCTCATGGACAGGAGCCCATGACGAAATTGCCCTCAGGAGTCTGATGCAGGGGCATTAAACACTAGCCAGAAATGTAGGAGTTTTGTCCACATGTTGTGGCTAGGAGGGTTTGAAAACATTTGAATTGTAACATCTAGGTGTCAATACCTCAGCTGAATGTATTATTTAGATCAGTCAGAGTTAGTGGAAGTCGAATAGTTAGCCATCTGTCATATTTCAATTATTTGAATGAATTGTAATTAGACCTTTGATTTCCAGAACTATCCTCTCAGAGGAACCAAAGAGTCATATGTTTGTGTATATGAATGTAATCCCTCGGATGTATAGGGAGAGAAGAGAGGGAGAAGAAGAGAGATTTTTGTAATAAACTCTTTGTGTTACAGTTGTTTCCAGTTAAATGATTTCAAAGCCCATTTCCATTGGATTGACTCGAACCTCTATCTGTGAAGAGATTGTTTAATTGCGAAACGATTGAATTATGTGCATTACTGGGTTGAACTATCGTGTAGATTTTGCATTCCCCTATCAATTGATTCCCTCAAAGTTGTTCAAACAGGATCTGTCGAATAAATCCCCATTTACAGAAGAAGTCTACGTAACCCTGGTCATTGAACTCTGTTTAATAGAAATCCCGCTTAATAAAGAAATTACATTTGTTCATTGTTAACTAGAATTTCCAACCCAAGTAGCAAACCTGAGTTAAGGCAGATGAAGGAGCGCGCAACCCCGAATGAACCTTAGTTAGTCACTGTACAAAACCATGGTGGAATTACAAAGGCGGATTTCCCATATTGCACCGCTTTTGGTGTATAAGCGATATTTCCCGATCGAGGAGCGATACCATAGAGGAGTCGATGCGTGGCAAGGTGAACCCGCGGAAAACTGCTGTCAAAGTGCGCCATCGCGTGTTAAAGTCCGACGTTGGAAGCTCAGCGATATTGAGGAGAGTCGTTGTTCTAGGAAGGGGTCATCAGACGGTGGTCGTTGGATAAAGGTGTGCAGAGGATAGTCAGGTACGATACGTGCAATTTATTGGTTATTGATATACACATATAGGTGGGGCCGGAGTGAAAGCTCTATTATAAAGTTTTGTTTACAAAAGCATGGAGCACCAATATAAAGTCCGAAGGTTTAAACATTGGATATAAAGTTCGGAGACAATATATATAAGCCAGGAATATAATATAACATTCGAAATTTGCATATTTGTTTATTTGTCAATTTCTTTGAAATTGATAAATAAAATAAAAGGAAGATAAAGAGCCACGTGGGTAAGCCAAGGGGAAATGCTGACAAAGCCATGCTATAGTTGACCAACTCTCTATGGGGCTGACTTTTAGCATTGTTGCGTCACCACTACAAGATTTTCTCACATGGAGGTTATGGATCTAACATGCATGCCGAAGTCCTGGCCCTCTGGGGTCTGTTGTGGTTCGCCACACAACTTTGCATCAAGGATTTATCGGTATATGGTGATTCCAAAGTCCTGATCGATCATCTCAACAAGGGAACTGTTCTTAACCCAGGTAATCTGAAGTCTTGGTTGGATCGCATTAAAATCTTAAGAAATGATTTCTCCTCCATAGTTTTCAATCATATCTTCAGGGAGAGAAATGTTCAGGCGGACAATTATCTAAAAAAGGATTGAATGGTATATTTGGGCAAATGCACTATGAGTTTGCTGACTCAAATGGAATGGGGGCAATTAGTATGGTAAATTTCAGTTGAGGAGGGGTTATTCAGACAACATAGTCAATGTCTTCAATTATTCTCATCATAGATATTTTTTTTTCATTTTTGGAACTATTTTATGTGTTTTTATATTTTGTCTTTAAGGTTTTTTTTTTCTGAGAAGATTTTCCAGTCAGCAGATGGGCGGTTTAAGACCACTTTTTAACACTCCATTTACTTCCAGGAACTAGTTTTTGAGTGTTACATTCAATTTTTCTGAGGGAAGAAGAAGTGTTTTTCACTGTATTTTGGCTCTTGAATGACTGATAAAATGTAAACAGTGTTTTTTATGGAATGTTCAAGTATGTAGGTAATGATGGGCTTTCCAAAAAGTTGATATGTAAGAATATTTTAGGGTAAACTACTTTGATCTAGTACATAATATATATAAGAGTTTTTTCTACTGAAAAAAAATGATGCGAGGGATGGAAAGGTGGTAAAAGAGAATCATGAGGGAGACTTGCCGGTATTTCTAATCCAGGTAGCTTTGATGATTGGGGTGTTGTTGCATCAAAAAGATAATCGATGAAGTGGTTATACAGTCGACGACAAATTCTTAAAGCTTGGTTTTAAAAAATGAGTTTGAAAAATAATGGAAATTTGGTAAGATTAGGATAAATTCCAGAGAAATTCTTAAAAATCTAGGTTACAACTATCTAACTTCAAAATTTTGGTTGCTTAATGATACTGCTAAAGCTATTTCCACTATCAAAAAACAATTCAATCACTTACTCCACAATCTAAATACCGCTAAAGCTATTTTCGCTATCAAAAAAAAATTCAATCACTTACTCCACAATCTAATTTTTTGATTTCTTTTTACCAAATTTCTACTTAAAAGAACTACATTCCAGATAAAATTGTGACATATATACACAACTCCAATTCTTAAAACCATAGCTTGGATTTTCTAGTACTTGCAAGCTAGAATATCACATAGGTTTTGTAGAAACATGGATATATTCTCCATAGAGACCATCTACAAATTTCTATCTTTCAAATTGATTGGATAAGCGATCCTAGGCTTCTGTTTGCACAGAGGAGTAATGGAGACGTAACAATTGTACGATGGGATTGATTGTATTCACCATTATTGGTGTCTCTAGATGACAAAAATTCCTTTGTTTTTTGCAGTCAACGGATATTTCATATCTATTAGGCTGAAGGATTCATTGTAATCCGCCGAAATAATCTCAAGGAAGCTGGTGTTGGTTTTGATGATATATTATTGTTTTCTTACACTGGATTGGGAGATGGCAGGTGTAGTGTTTGCCATCGCGAAGAAGTTGAGCTGTAGCAGCCCTCTTTTCGATTTGGGTTAGAAATCCTTTGATTCAAAGGGAGCATTGAGAATGCTTTGTGATTGCTATTATAGTATTATTTTTCTATTTTAACTACGGATTAACTTGTTGGAAAATTTAAAGACACAGGGGAATAATTATTTTCCCTACACACAGAGTTCACACAGAGTTGTGAAAATTACTTAATCCATACCATACAGTTGCGGAAATAAAATCATATGAATCCTCTTTTCAATACAAAGTGGCAGAAACTAAAATCACAACTATAGAGAGGAGAAAATATAATCAACTAATTTTACTCACGCTAAAAATGAATAAAACAGTGTTGTGGTAAAACACATAAATGAAAATTCCAAAACTATATCGCAACTAACCAAACTTTATATTAAAACTTAAACACATTAAATATATTAACATATGGAGATTGTGATTCCTTCACAAGTAAAATAAGACTTTTTTCTTGGATTTACATTCACGAGGGTTGTGGAGTAACACATAGTAAAAATTGTTTTCGCGCACCAACCAAAATTTGCTCCACTATTTTCTCCACTTGTCTTTCTTACATCCTCCAAATTACACAACACTCTCTATCTCTTTATCACTCTCAATTACATGTAAAAATCTAAACAACATATATATCTAAGACATTTAATTTGTGACAGAAACAATTTAATACATAGTATGGGCAGACATCATTTTCTGAACATTACAGAACTTGCATGAACTAAACAAGACTTGCAGATTAAATATTTGCCCATGCACATTTAATAACCATGCATTAAATTATTATTTGACTTTGATTATTTAACTCTGTTGTGGAATGGGTAATTTTCCTTTGCTCAGATGTCCTTCTCTGCACACACAATCCGCAGCCTACAAAACACTAACTGAGGTATGGTTATTGCAATTCATTTAATGTGGTGGTTGAGATTAAATTCCAACACTCTCATTTAATCGCAACTGCCACCATTGACCATTCCTAGACAATCTCTGAGATTAAAAAAAAATCTCGTGCCAATGGCTTTGTGAAGATGCCTGTAAATTGTTCCTCTGACCTGCAATGTTACAACACAATTTCACCATTGTTAACTAATTCTCTTATGAAATTATATTTGGCATCAATATGCTTTGTCCTTTGGTGAAAAACGGAATTATTTGATAGTGCAATTGCTAAATTGTTATCACAGAAAATAGTGGTTGCTCCATCTTTCTCATGACATAAATCCCGCAACATCCTTCTCATCCAAACTTCTTGACATGATGCTGTTGTTGCGGAAACATACTCAGCTTCTGCTATTGACAATGATAATATCAGTTGCTTCTTGGAAGCCCATGAAATGGCTCCCAAACCTAAATGAAAACCATATCCTAACGTGCTCTTTCTGTCATCAACACTTCTTGCCCAATCATTGTCAGTGTAACCAACCAACCTAAAATCATCAGTTGCGGAGTACAAAATGCCATACTCCTTTGTCCGATTGACATACTTTAAAATTATTTTCGCTGCTTTCCAATGTGTCTCCTTGGGTGTCTGCATGAACCTCAACACCAAACTCACTGCATACATTATATTAGGCCAAGTCGCTGTCAAATCCAGTAGGCTACCCACCATGCTGTTGTATAATGTCGGATTGAAATTGTTGTTGCATTCTTCCTTGATGAACTTCAACCCCATGACGGTTGGATTTGGTGATGGCTTGATGTTCTGCATATTAAACCTCTCCAAAATTTCTGTTACATACCTTGCTTGAGAAATAAAAATTCCATTTTCTGTTTGCTTTACTTCTATGACCAAAAAATATCTTAACAACCCCAAGTTATTCATTTCAAACTCACTTTTCATGACTTCTTTGAAATCAGAGATGAGAAAATCATCATTGCTTGTAAAAATCAAATCATATACATACAAAACCACAATAAGAATTTTACCGTCACTTTGTTTGATGTAGAGAGTAGGTTCGCCATCACAGTTGTCGAATCCACTATCCAACAGGTAAGTATATATCCTACTTTACCATGCATGCAGTGCTTGTTTTATCCCATAGAGAGCTTTCCACTACCTACACACCTTGTGTTCTTGGCCTTCTATTTCATAGCCATGAGGTTGCACAACATACACCTCCTCTTTCAACACTCCCTTCAATAACGATGACTTTACATCCATATGATAGAATTTCCATTTCTGTTGCCCTACAATTGACAACACTATATGCGCTGTCTCCATCCTCGTGACTGGCGCAAATGTTTCCGCATATTCTCTTCAATGCTGCTGATTGTAACCTTTCACAACAAGTCTTTCTTTGTGCCTTTCAATCTTTCCTTCAAAATTTCTCTTGGTCTTATAGACCCACTTCACTCCAATGACTTCTTTACCTTGTGGGAGGTCCACTAACTCCCATGTGTTATTCTTTTCTATTGCTTCTATCTCTTCATTCATTGCTGCAACCCATTTCTCTTCCTTGGCTGCATCTTCAAAATGGATTAGGTCATCTACATGACAAAATAATGCAAATAATGAATTTAGACTAGCACTGCTATCAGCTTCATCATGCTCATATGTTTCACTTATATTTCTGAATTTTGGTCTTCTTGGTGTGCTTGGAGTTCCACTTAAACTCTAGGGAGTTTCTGATCCGTGTGGTGTGCTTGGAGAAACACTTCCTTGATTTATCAAGGATTTGTTGTTTCCATCTTGTGGTGTGGTCTGATATGCTTGTGTAGGTGGAGGAGGAACCACCGTGGAGGAATTTTTTTCTGTTGTGCATTCCTCTTGCTCTTCGTGAGACACATGTCTTCACATTCACTGTTTTCTCTAATCTTCCATCCAAGCTTCTTCTTCAATGAACTGCACGTCTCTCTTGATTATAAATTTCTTGGTGGATGGATTATAGAGTTTACCTGCCTTGGACTCATCACTGTATACAACAAAGATACACTTCTCCCCCTTAATTTCTTCCTTAGTTGATTAAGGAAATTTGCATATGCCACACATCCAAATACTTTCATGTGAGTGACAAAATTCTTTGTTCCACTAAAATGATTCTTCCGAAACTCTGTTCATAACAGCTTTGGTTTGACATCTATTCAAAATATACGCTGCACAATTGACAGCTTCAACCTAATACTCATTTGGAAAATGTTTTTCCTTCAACATACTTTTTACCATGTCCATGATGGTCCTATTCTTCCTTTCTCCAACACCATTTTGTTTTGGTGTGTACCTTGTGGTAAACTTCTTGTGTATGCCATTCTCCCTACAGAAATGTAGGAAATATTCGGAGATATACTGTCCACCTCTATCAGTTCTCAGCACTTTAATGTAGTGCCCACTCTTCTTCTCAACAAGAGCTTTGAAGTGGTATAACTGTTCAAACACTTCACTCTTTTGTTTCAAAAAATACACCCATGTCTTTCTGGTGTAATCATCTATCAATGTCAAAACATAATGGCTGCCAGCTAAAGATGGCATTTTCATTGGTCCATACAAATATGAGTGGACAATCTCTAAGGGTGTTTTTTCCCTTATACTCTTCCCTGCTGGGAATGCTTCTCTGTGTTGTTTTCCCAAGATGCATCCTTCACATAGGATGTAAAGTTTTTCTATGAGTGGTAATCCCTTTACCTTTCCTTTCTATGCAAGAGGTTTAAACCTTCAAAATTGAGATGTACAAATCTCAAATGCCATAATTAGTTTTCTTCTTTCACTTCTTCTTGAAAGACCTCTTGTGTGACTGCTACTACCACACCTCCTTTATTCAAGCCCGTTCTGAGCTGGAGAGGAAACATCCTATTATTTGTCATGTGCACTTCTGCAATTACCATTTTAATTGGAGGCATATCCATGATAGTACACACATCATTCTTAAAAAGCACATTGTAGCCCTTGTTCACGAGCTGTCCAATGCTTAGAAGGTTACATTTCAGGCTGGGTACATAATATACATCTGGCACAAATTTCTTTTCTCCCGTCCTTGTCAATATTGACACTCTTCCTTTTCCCATGATAGGGATTTTCTATCAGTCATTGTTGTCACTTCAGACTTCACATTCTCATCAAGATTTGCAAACATTGCTATGTTTCCAGTCATGTGGTTACTACAACCTGAGTCTAAAATCCATACATCATCTTGGTTTTCTTGTGCTACATTACATGTTAGAAGCACATTACTTTGGTTCTTATCTTCTTTTGCAAAATTTGCATTTTTCCTATTATTCATGTCATTTTGTTTCTTTCTACATTCATTGGCATAATGCCCATATTTTTTACAATAATGACATTGGACTTGGTATTTTTCATAGATTTTTCCATGTGCTTGACTCTGGCTTGATCCTTCGCTTTGATTTTGATTGCTAACCCTTCCATTTGTGCTTGCAGGACTGCTTCTTCCACCTCTATGTGGGCTTCTTCCTCTTCCTCAATAGTTTGATCTTCCTCGACCTCTATGTTCACCAAAAGACATCTATGTCTTCAATGCATGCTCCAATGAGGAGTCCACTGTTATTTTTATTCTATGTTCAAGAGACATCAGGGATGCACAAAGCTCATCCATTGAAAATTGTGAGAGATCATTTGCCTCTTCTATTTCCACTACTATGGTATCAAATCTTGAGGGTAGACTTCTCAAGATTTTCTCCACTATTTTTCTTTCCTGAAGTGTCTCTCCATGAGACCTTATCTGGGTAACAAACCTAATCACATGTGTAAAGAATGAGTATATGTTATTAGACTCTTTCATACAGAGAGTTTCAAGGTCTCTCCTCAACATTTGTAGCTTTGTTGTCTTCACCTTCTCCATGCCTTGATAGGATGTCTTGAGCATATCCCATGCCTGCTTAGACCTTGTTGCTGCTGAAATCCTTGGGAATATACTCTCATGCACTGTTTGAAAGAGATAGAATAGGGCTTTGTTGTTGTTCTTCTTGTTATCTCCCAACACATCTCTTTCTACTACTGTCAAAACAACCAATGCTGTTGCATCTGCTGGTTCTTGGAAACCTTGTTCCACCAACTCCCATATATATTGTGAAGCAAATAGGGCTCTCGTTGTAATGGCCCAATAATCATAGTTTTTGCCATTAAGCTATGGTATTTGTGGATTATTCAATCTTGTGCTTGTTGTTGCCATCTTTACTGTGTAAACAACTTTCTCACTATGTAAAACTTTTCTAACTGCGTGAAAAATTTCTCACTGCTAGAGAATAGGTTCCACAAAAATTTTTAGAACTCCTTTTTAACTCAGCAAAAACACTATCTTTTATTGAGATTTTAAACCCGCTCTGATACCATAACTGTGGATAGGGGTTTGAGTAAGTCCATTTGAAATGAATTATTTTTAAAGAATGAAATAAATTTGTATTTTCAGAAATTTAATTTTTATTAGTTATCCGTAAATTTATGGTTTTATATTAGTTTTTTCTTTTTCCATAAAATTGATATATAATTGATATATATTATGGGATTTCTATATATAGAGGTACCAAAGACACACTCTTCAATCCACGGACATGTTGAATTCCTTGGCTGTTAAACCTAAATCTCACATATTAACTTTCTATTAAAAATTAAAGAAATGGTATATATTATATTTTTATTAAAAATTAAATTAATTTCACATCTCTTTCTTATTAATTTTATTACAAAGTAATTAAAAAATTTAAATTCAATTATTGTTTTTCTGAGGTTTTAAAATATATTTTATGGTCAATATTAAAATTAGTTCACATAAATATTATTTTTAATATCGTCAGCATTAAAATTAGTTTATATGGATATTAAAATAGTTTATTTAAGTTTCGTATGAAACAATATAGTGAAAAATTATGTTTTTTTAACTTTTAATTACTTTATATGTTTTTTAAACTTTTTTTATAAATTTATATTATTTTCTATAAGCATTTACATATTTTATTTATGATTAAGAGTAAAGGTAAAATATTTTTACCTCATTTTCTTCATAATGGTAATATGAGTGAGGTTACTAGGAATACGATTATTAATGTTTTATATTGATTTTAATTAAAACTAGTATATTCAATTTTGATTTTTATTAAAAACAATATTGTTTTCTTATTTAGATAATATTTTATTTTTATTTTAAAAAATATATCTATCATTTTGAGGTTGAGCATGGAACGAATTACACATCTCCCTCATGATGGGTTGTGGGAAATTAGCCTAACCATGTGCAATTAGCGTAACCATATAAATGTATGTAAGACACATATAGGGATAAAATCATTTATATCATTATAAACTTCATATCTCATGTTGAAAAATTAGGGATCAAAAAGCTTATCTCATTATACATATCATATGTGACATTGACAAGATTGAACAAATAATAAATTAAATAAATTATAAATTTTTTTTGGTGAATTTAAAATATATTTCTTGAAATATCTTCATACAACAACAAAGGATCTCACTGTTAATGTTATGTCTAGACACAATATGCCTAACTGTAATCCAAATTTGTTGATGTGCCTAAAAGGAAACCAAATTTGTTGGCCCTAGACAAAATTTTAGATAATTCAAAAAGATAACAGTATCACTATTAAGTTCAATATAACTAACATAAACTGAACTACATGTAGTAAAAAAAAGTGTTGATTTTCTAAACATAAAATAAAGAGTCACATAAAGTAACAAGGGTTGAATCTTTAGTGATGGTTCGAGTTGGTGCAGGAGGTTTCATATAACATTGGAGGTGGATTTCTATGTGATAAAAGTGAGCATCCAAGCTAGAAAGACATGGGCACTCGCATCATTGCACCTATTTTATTTCCTTCAGGTAATATATTATATCATTGTGATCTTCATGTTTCTCCTTTAGGGACATACACAAGAGTGCCTTCATCTACTACTATACGGTAATGGAGTTCAACTATTGGCTCCATATCCTCATCTATTAGGGTCAGGAATCCAATTGCCCACCTGAACTTGAATTTTTGAGTCTAAATAGGCTAGTCATTCATTAGTGAT